>VWPU01015470.1:0-237907 GCA_013398955.1 Callaeas wilsoni | reverse complement strand
CCCGCCCTTTCCCGCCGGGGCCATCCCCGCACACAGGTACGGCTGTCGTTCCCCTCCTCCTTCCCCGCCGGGTCCATCCCCGCACACAGGTACCGCTGTCGTTCCCCCTCTTCCCCGCGCACGTTCGCGGCCGGTACCTGGCGGAGCGCGCGCGCCCAGCGGTCCTCCGCCGCCCTCTCGCTCCCTCCGCCGCCGTCCCTCGGTCCGAGTGCGGGAGCGGACCCGGGACGGGGCAGGAACCCCCCGCTGGAGCGCTCCTGAGACCCCACGGCCCCCTCCCCTTTGCTGCAGGTGGGTCGGGAGGCGGCTGTGTCTTCGCGGGCCTCCGTGCAGCGCTTCAGGCCTGACCGCCCTCGGCAGAGCTGGCAGCGCAGGAGATCGCGGGTCGTGCACGGGCTGCTCAGTTCTGAGCTGTTTTGGCCATTCCCTCGTAAAGAGAGGGAACCGCGTCTCCTTGGTGTGCTGGTCCTGTGTCCAGCCCAAAGCAAATGCAGTTCCCTCGGCGCCTGGAGGCTGCTCTTTTAGGTGGTTCTGTGGAGTTTCACACCTGCTTAGTTACAGGTGGTGGCTTGGGAGGCTTCCATGACAGGCCTTCTTACCTCATCTTTTCACTTTTTATGTCACTTTATTTAATCACTTTTTACTTTATGTCAAAATTCACCTGTTGAAAGTCTATTTTGTGTGTCAGAGAAGCTGTGGGTGTCCCATCCCCGGCAGCGTTCAAGGCCTGGTTGAATGGGACATTGAGTACAGTGTTCTAGTGGGATATGTTCCTGCCCAGAGCAGGGGCATTGGAACAGGATGGTCTTTAAAGGTCCATTCCAGCTCAAGCCTTTCTATGATTTTATGATTCTATGCTCTGTTGGTTTGTGTACTGAAATACAGGCATAGCCATTACTCTTGAGAATCAGAGACTATTCTCTTTTCCCTGTAGCCTCTTGCATTTTTACAGATATGCTATTTAGAATTTGTATCTACTAGCCTATCTATTTTTGAATAAGATCTTTGGAAGTGTAAAATTCAGCTGTTCAAAATTTTGATCACATATCCTAAGAAGAGGTCTTCTGTAAAGTAATTATATTCAATCTTTCTGGAAGTATAGAATCCCTGTTCATGATGATTGGGAGGGTGAATACTATACATGAATGACTATTAAATTTGAGGGCTTCTCCTTTCTCCTCCTTTCTTTAGGTTTGTTTATGAGACTTATGTCGTGTTTCCAGTCTGTTGCCTGTGAAGCATCCTAAAGCATGGAGAACTTTGTTTTGTATGAGGAGATCGGAAGAGGAAATATGACGGTTGTTTATAAAGGAAGAAAAAAGGGGACAATTAATTTTGTTGCTGTTATTCGCACTGATAAATGCAAGAGAGCTGGGGTAGCAAACTGGGTAAGTAATGGGGTCTTTTCCCTCCTGCTAAATCTGGGAAAAAAATACAGCCTACAAAATTCTTGTAGTACACGTTATAGAAAAGTACCATGTGCTTCTTTAGATGGGGTTTGTCACATTTAGATCAGCTTCTCAAGATTTGAAGTTCTTATGCTTTAAGTACAGTCTTATTTTAATGTATTTATTTCTTCATGTGATTTTATTGGTTTTTACGTCACATGCATAAACCCATGTTTACAGTCTTACTGTTTCTGTGATGTGTCAGTGAACTTGTAAAAACAGTTACATGCGGTGGTTGGCTTTGTTTTGTTATTAGTTGTGCACATCCAGTGGTAGTAGTAGCTTCCAGTAAACAATCAATTTCTTACTTAGCAAGAAGAAATTATTTCTGATGAAAGAATACCATTTAAGCTAAATCAGTTCTGGTTTGTAAAACCTTGGCAAAGCTTTAAATATGATACTTTCTGGAAAAGAAACTGATACAGTTACACAGTTCAAATGTTTTATTTTTCCAGTAGGTACATTTTGTTTCTATAGTGGGTTAACCTTGGCTAGATGCCAGGTTCCCACCAAAGCCACTCTATCACTCCCTTCTTCAACTGGACAGGAGTCAGAAAATACAATGAATGGGTCAAGATAAGAGCAGGGAGAGATCACTCACCAATTACCTTCACAAGCAAAACAGATTTCATTTAGGGAAAGCAGTTGAATTTATTGCCTGAGTAGGATAATGGGACCAAATCTTAAAACACTTTTCCCCCACCCCTTCTTCGTCCTGGGCTCAGCTTTACTCCCAATGTTCTCTCCATCCTCCCTTACCAGAGGTGCAGGGAGATGGAGAGTGGGGTCAGTTCATCAGACGCTGTCTCTGTTGCTCCTTCCTCCTCATGCTCTTCCCCTGCTCCAGTGTGGGATCCCTCCCATGGGAGACAGTCCTCCACAACCTTCTTCAGTGTTGGTCCTTCCCGCAGGCTGCAGTTCTTCATGAACTGTGCCAACAGAGGTCCTTTCTACAGGGTGCAGTGCCTCAGTAACAGGCTGTTCCAGTGTGAGTTCCCACAGGGTTACATGTCCTGCCAGCAACTGGCATGGGCTCATCTCTCCATGGGTCTGCAGGTCCTGCCAGGAGCCTGCTCCAGCACAGACTTCACACGGAGTCACAGCCTGCCTTGGGTTTCCACCTGCTGAAAGGAAGGTTAAATAATATTTATAATTTTGAGTTGGGGAACTTCCTAATTCTTTTTTCTGTATTTTAAAAACAGGTGAGTTGGGCAGAGTCTTTGAGGAAGGTTATCTTTTCTCAACATACATGTAACACTAAAGTAGTTGAAGAATAATGTTGGTGCACTAGAAAAGGCAAGAGAACAAGTATCTAATCCAGAGTAGATTGTACTGCTGCTTATTCCCATGCCTAAAGTCCATATATATACATTTATGTCTTTCCCCCACTTAAGTTTGTTAAAAACTTCACTCTAGGTTCGTCTGACTGAGGGACTCACACATAAGAACATACTGACATTTTATGAATGGTATGAAACAAGCAACCATCTCTGGCTTGTAGTGGAATTATGCTCAGGTAAGATAAGATCAAAAGGTAAACGTTTATAGAATGAGTACTTATAAGAGATTTCTTACAGCTTCTTTACAACAAATGCTTAGATCTTTGAAAAAAAACATAATTATCTGATTATTAACTTGAGAATCCTGTTTATATATAAAACTGGTTTTGCTCTTGGAAACATTTTTAGAAATCAATGCAAATCATGCTTCTCCTCTGCTTCACTGTATGTGTCTTGGAAAAGTTAGTTGAGTTACATAATGCTGGTTTTTAAGAGCTGAAGAGAGATGGCCAGTCAGGGAACATAAAAGCAAATCGTGAATAGTCAGAAGGTAGCTCAGTAAAAATTACTTGATAAGTGTTCTAAGGACTGACAGCTTTGGCATTCTCTTTTAAAAGACATCAAGGAGCAAATCAAGTTAAAATGAACTAATGGCTTAATATTGTTCGAAATAATTTTTAGTCAAAGGGCAATTCAGCAGCTAAAGTAAATGATGTAAATTTGTTTCCTATTCAGTACAAGAATTTTGTCTTCCATGTTAAAACCATAATTTGAGAATTCTGAGAACCCAAAACTGCATTAAGTGATTCACTTAGTTTTGATAAGTTCTTAACAATCTATGAAATTAATCTTTTAAAGGTCTCCTTAGTTGTGATGACTGCATGTTTTAAACTTCTTATAGCATGCTTTCCTCCATATGGAAAGGAAAGAAAAGAAAGCCAATATGGACATGATGCATGTTAAGACTTTGGTGTCTGGAGTTTGTTTAATAGTAAAAGTCCATATTACACCCAGCCTTTTTATTTATCCAGAATTCTGTTTGAAAAATTACTGAAGAAGAGAACCTACAAGTTCTGAGAAAAAAAAGTCAGGTCATTCTTTCAGTGATTAAAAGTGAAGTTAATGGCTTATATGGAAGCTTTGGTCTACGTGCTTAGTCTGACTTCGGGGCACATATGTAAGTTATTAGACAGGCAGCTTTTTGTTGTTGAACAATTATCAGGTGTTTTACCTTGCAGTATTATAGTTTGCTGCAAGGAGAGTGTCTTGGAGCTATGCATATGTGTTATGCATACAGTAAGATGTGGATTTCTTGTTAATTTTGTTGAGACTTGAAAACTGCTTTTGAAATATGGAAGATTTCTCTCACTTGTCTCAAAGATAGTTTCTGTTATCAGATGCAGAATACTTCTGTGTTGCTGGTTTCACTACTATTTTTCTTTGTGTGTTTGGCCATATTTTGGAATTCTTTTATGTGTAGTCCTCTCAATTACATTGTAAGAAACAGTAATTAAACGTGATGGAAAATTCTTTGCTATAGCTCTGTAGTATGGGCTTGGTTTTAAAGGAATGACTGATTCACTAACCAGCACAAAAAGGCTTAGAAATAAAATAATTTTAAGATTCAACAGTGTTGAATAACTGGAAGAGTACTGTAATGACAGACTCTCTGAAAGAAATGACTGATCAAAGAGAAAAAAAGTTCAGGAAAATCGAGTATGTGTTTTGGAATAAAAGATCTAGTATCCATTTCTATGAAAAGCTTTCCTAATCCCTCTTTCATTCAGGGTCTTAAATTTGTGTTTTAGTTTTGGGGTTTTTTTTTGAATCAGCATATTTTGGCTAGGAGATAAACAACAGATAGCCCAGGAAACCTGTGGATAATTCATGGCACGCAAGCTGTGGTCTCAAGCAAACAGATTTGGTACAGGATTAGTAAAGGACCAAATGGGGCTGAGAAAGGGGATTTCGAGTGAGACAGGAATGTGGAGTTCAGAATAGGGCACTGGGACAGGAAGGAGGAGAAAGAATAATGAACTTGTGGGAAATGAGATTAGGAGAAATCCAAGTGCCATGAATATTTAGGATGGGAATGACTCAAATGGGATGGGTCTGATGACATACCTGAGAATCAGTGGAAAATGAGGAAGTAGGTGGGGGAAGAAGTGAAGTTTTTGTAAGGACACAAAAAGTAACAATCAGTGGAGATAAGCACAGAGAGTGAGTGTGAAGCCCGGTGAAGAATACAGGTGATAGAGGGTATGTGTGAGAGTTATTCAGAAGGCTTTGTAAGTGTAATCTGATCAGAAACAAAGGAAGGGTTGATTGGAACTTAATGGAGAAGGAGAGTGATGATTTTGGAGGGACAGATAAGGGTCTCATGTTAGGATAAGAAATCCAGAGAGCTGTGATTAGGACTTATTGGTACGTGAAGCTGGGATTTGTGTGAGAAGCCTAGAAAGTGAAATACAACAAAATAATTTATCTTTTGGACATAGTTGACCTCAGGACCTCAGACTGTAACACAGTTTTACTATTTCTGTTGTCTCTGAATTCAGTGGAAAATTGCCTGCCCTTAGTTTTAGCAATTGTTCACAGAAGTTGATAGCCCGTTGTTGGTATTATTTGTTCTATTAACTTATGCAGCAGGAATCTGGTTAAGGACTTCATGGGGTAATATTACACTGTGAAGTGACAGTTTCTGGATTTCTTTTTTCCCTTCTGTTTCCTTTGTAAAATAATATTGAAGTAATTTTGAAGTCATGCACTCAGTTTTATTCCAGACGAAATTAATATTTTGTCACAGTATTGAAAATAATTTTTTTGTACATCTTAGATTTTGTAACTATTAGATATCAATAAATATTTTTAATATCCACTGATACTGGTTTTTGATTGACATCTTTTGAAGCAGTTTATGTAATTGGACATTATTTGCATGACATCTTCTTTATATGCACTTGCCAACTATGTGTATTTCAGGTGGTTCTCTAGAATCTCTCATTGCTCAGGATGAACGTCTACCAGAAGATGTGGTGAGAAAATTTGGTGTTGAGCTGGTTACTGGTTTATACCATATTCATAAGCATGGAATTATCTATTGTGGATTGAAGCCTAGAAAGGTGAGGAGGGGTATTATCTACAGGGACATTGGGTGTTGCTTTTCATGCCATTAGCATTTATTTTATTATTTGTATTTTACCGTTTGGAAGAGGCTTTCCTCAGTTGTGAGGTCAGTTGAGTTTTATAATATATGTGAAGACAATCAGAGAAGTCTGTAGCTTGAATATTTTATGATATAATTGATTTCTTTCCTTGATGTATATCTAATACAATGTGATATATTCTTTTTGGTGTACTGGTTTAATTTAATGAAGGATTTTAGTTCTCTGTCCTTGGACACATAAATTTGTTATTATTCTATCATGCTGCAGAATATTTTGTAGCATAGAAAATGCTAATGAGGGAGTAAAGTTAACTAAAGTTTCTTTGTTAAGAATTTTCTCTATTGTTTGCAGATGCCATGGAAATTATCATCTTATTCCTGTATAAAAATACAAATCTTTATGTAGTTTCTCATTTTCTGTATGTGTGTGTAATTTATGTAGAGGTTTGCCAAAGTCTGTGTCTGTTTTTAATTCATGTAGTCACCAGAATTTTTGGTCTTGATCTGTAAGTGATCAAGCTGCCATTCTCTGAATCTTCAGTTAAATCTGCCACAATTCTACTCAGTTCCTGCCATTCGTGGACCCAGAAGCACTAAAAATTTGTGAATAAAGCATAATGGAGATGCCTCAGTAGTCTTCCAAAGAAAAATGTTGCTGTAAAGTGCTCATTTCAACAGAAAGTAAAATGCTAAAATTAAGGCTTCTTCTGTTCTTCACCCCCTGCTTCTGGCTGAATGGGCTATTTTTCCAAACTAGGTTTTTGGGATTATGAAGTTTTTAATTGCAAGAATAAGCACTGACTGGCCAGAGAAAACTCTCATCATCATTGAACAAAATCTGTGGAAGTTCAAAATCTGTGGAAGTTTCTGCTAAATAAAAGTAGAAAAATTCCTTTTTTTTCTTTTTCTCAAGTGAAGCCACATTTGGTTTTACTAGACTTTTATTTTCCTATGCAGTTTTATTCTACTTTAACTTTCTTTTCTCTAGTAGCATCATTGTTTATTTAGATTTAATAATGAATAAACAAAAGTGCACATTGAACCTCTTAAGGGTTCTATTGGGGTACTTCTGGTTGTAAGAAAAAGGCAGTGTTGGCATTGACTTAAAAGAAAAACTTCAGTATTTTTGGTTATAGTGATCTTCTCTATGTACTTAAATGGTTTGAGATTGTGATTTTTCAGTTTTAGTATGTGATACTAGCATATTGGATTTTGTTTGTTCTTATAGATTCTACTGGAAGGATCTGGCACTTTGAAATTCAGTAGTTTTTGCAGGGCTAAAGCAGATGGTGAAAACTTGGAAGAAGTTTTTGCTTTAGCTGGAGCTGAAGAATGTGAAGATATTAATGGAAGCACTCCACAAAAATACTTAAAAAACATAGTTGAAGGTATGAGATTTTTACTAGCCAGACTTAATTTACACCAAAGAAACAGAATGAAAGTTGGAGTATCAATGATTATGATAAAGAAAAATGATTTAGAATTAATCCTGTTTTGACTTTGAAAAAATTGAGCTCTGGAATTATTTATGGATTTTTAAAAAGTCTGTGCTGCAGATGCTCTCTGTAAGGTCTGGAAAGAAATTCCATTAAGTTAGTGTTAAACGTATTTAGAAAATTTGAGAAGTACTACACAGAACTACTGCTTCCTTCATTGGGCACTGCACTGCTGTTCTTTCATTGTCCTTTTTGATGCACGTGGTCTAGGTTACTTCTGGTTTGAGGTCAACTTTTTCACTACCTTAAAGAATGATAATTTCATTTTAAAGTATGAGAAAGTTACTGTGCTTCAGTTTCAACAGGCAGATCCATACAAATGCAGTAGACTACAAATACTATGGTATTTTTTCATTGAATAAGAAAAATTCAGAATTTGTTTTTAATCTTCTGATTCTTTTATTAGTCATTATCTTGGAATATCTCACAGACTTCTATTTCCAAGATAATGATGTCTCATATATCAGTTACTTTTATTAGAAACAATGGAATTCTTGGTAATATTTTATGAGAACAAAGAGAGCTCTCCTTGCTGTCTCCTTCTCAAAGTCCA
Organism: Callaeas wilsoni; assembly: GCA_013398955.1. Classification (NCBI taxonomy): domain Eukaryota; kingdom Metazoa; phylum Chordata; class Aves; order Passeriformes; family Callaeidae; genus Callaeas; species Callaeas wilsoni. The sequence continues at coordinate 229,964 of VWPU01015470.1, read as the reverse complement.
CACTGGAATTAGTAAGACTGAGATCAGGTCTTTATTCAGGAAGAAATACAAATCTAATCTCTTTCCTGTTGCTCTTCAGAACAGCTGTTTTGATATGTATGGTAATGACCTTTTGTCACTTAAAAAAATAAAACCTAAGAAGAAAAGAATCCAAAATAAACTTTTTAAGGGACTAGGGAATTGACTCTTTAACTGAGTTTGAGAACTGATGGGAACTACTGTAGAAGTAGCAACTGTATATATTTTTCCTTTATCAAACAAAAGAGACTTGTGAATAAGCTGCTCTGATTTGATATGTGATGTTTCCATAGTGTTTTAGTGGGAAAAGAGCCATAACTGTTTACATCAGTGATTTCATTGGCTAGCTACCTTGTTTTTTGTAACAGAAGCTTCTAAGTTCATGAAGGTTTGTTTCTTGGGATAGCTTTAAAAAAAAGAAATCCCAAATCTGATGTAACATAATTATTTCTGTTACTCACATGAGAATGGTTTACCATTCTGCTCAAATTGCTTGGCTCTGAAAGCTGTTAAAGCAAATTAAAACATTCTTTGCATTAATCACTGTGTTTGAAAAGTGCAGCACAAGTCAGTTTGGTTAATAGAAGTGAAATAAACAACAAAGTATCATACATAATCCTACATAATCCAGTTAAAGTGTAGGAGAGAAGTTCCTTTGAAAATACTTACATTTGCTATTTCAGTTTTCTTATATGTTGAGTGCAGATAATCTATAACTCAGTGAAGTTTGGAGACAAAGTTTGAAGTGTTGAAAAGGATGAATGCTGAATGAATAATCTAAGTACATTAATTATACATTCTGTATTTTGTAGGCTTTCCATTATACACAGCTCCTGAAGCAATAAAGGGAGGCCACTTCTGCAAAGCCAGTGATCTGTGGTCCCTGGGATGTTTACTTTATGAAATGTTCTCAGGTTGTAAGTTTGTATATCTATTTAATATCTGTGATAATGGAAACATAGGTCATGGTCCCAGAGTAAATTTTTATGAACTTTCTGGGGAAGTTAGGACATAAAAGCCTTGAGACAGGTTTTGAAGATTCTTGAAGAACGTACTAACTGTGCTTAAAAGACAAAAAAAAAAAGTGTATGTATCCAATAATCAGGTGAAACAGTACTGTTAAGTGGTCCTGTTGACAACAACACTAACCAACATGTAAGGTTTAAATACTGTAATTTAAAATTAGGCAGCCGTCGAGTTCTGACAGTGTAGTGTTTTTAATCTCCTTAGTATTAAACTCTCTGTGCAGTATTTTAACCTTTGAAAGAGAAAGCTGCCTCACTATTGTAAAGCTAGAGTAATTTGGTTCCCTGCAGATAAAGTACCCATTAGCTGCAGCTGGAAGGAAGCTTCATCACAGAAGAGAATTACGCTGCAGCCTTCTTAAACCTTAAACAAAACTCTGATCTGTTGGATCAGCACAGTAACACAGATACTGAGATTTCTGCCTTTTCCTGTTATCTCATTGCTGATTCATACAGGGCTACCATAGTCACCTCCATTAAGCCATCTTTGGTGCCTCTTTTGCTGTGGTTTCTTTTGCTGTTCATGATGGAAGAATTTAATCCAAGATTTGGAATTTAAATTGACAAGAAAACTTGATAAATAGTAGTCAGACTGAGGTTGTTTATTTCTTTGGATGCTTTCTCAGGAAAGTGAGCTCATGATAAATCATTGCACCTTACAGCCATTTTGGAGTTTGTCTAATCTGTGAAATACACTTCTGTTTGTTTGTAGGAAAACCACCATTCTTGTCAGAAAGCCGTTCTGAATTAATTGAAAAGATTTTATCTGAAGATCTGTTGCTACCAGGACCAGAGGGTAAGGTTCTGTTATTCTTTAATGGATCAAATCACAGTAATACTTACAAAGTTAAAGTTTTGGTTTTCCCTTTTTCTTCTGAGGCTGATTGCAGGAATCAGTTAGTTGTCTGAAGTGAAGGTTAGCAATGTCTTCCTGTGATAATTCCCTGTTAGTGATGAACGCTTGTTCCTCTTTTGACAGAAACATGTATAATTTACTTTTAATTGTTAACACTAAGTCTACCTACTGGGTGGAATTTTTGATCTTGGTCATTCTAGGCATCAGTGTTATTCATAGAGATCCTATTACATTAGTGGCTCTTTTTCAATTTAAGCAGATTTTAACTCCACTTAATTTCTTCCTGGTGGCTATGATAGTTGGAGGGTGCTTTTTTTTTTTAAAGTTACAAACAATTTTAATTAGTTTGATGACAAAGCATTAGTGGTTTGTTTGTTTGGGGTTCTTTTTTGTGGAGTCTTTGAAATGCAAAGAGTGTATATTTAAGATTCTTTACATTGAGTGTTTTTTTCAGATGAAATTACTATCGAGAAAGTTTTTTAGCATGATCTGTAGATAATAGTGTGGTTTACTTTGGGTGATGGTTGTTTTTGCTGTCCAATACTGATTTTAAGTGCCTCTATTTACAGGTTCTGCTTTTCACAAACCTTCTGCTGAGTTCATCAGTTTGCTTGATGGGTTGCTTCAAAAAGATCCTCAGAAAAGGTAAACTGCCTAATCCATGACAGCTGTTTATGTTGTCACCCCTGGAGAAAATAATTACTATGATTTGGTATGTATAGTATTTTGTAGATGACAAAGAATGCAAAAAAAATTTCATCCCTCATATAAAAGAGCAAACTGTGCTTTTTCTTACATGAAGAGATAGAGAATTAATGTTTTCATTAAGTGCATCTTTTTTAAAATTTTTGTACCTGGTGCTGAATAGATAACTTTGTAACAGAATGATAGACAGTTTAGAATTGGATGGCTTTGCATTTCTAGAGCGATGGGCACATGTATTTTATTAGGCTTTAACTTCTACCTGATACAGTTACATTGTTAAATAATTTAAGACTATAATTTATAGGGTATGTCAGATAATTTACATGTGGGATTGACTCTGCACTTTCCTTCATTCTTATTCTCATACCTCTGTTGTGTGAATTTTCCATTCTGATTTAAGGCAGAAAGTTTGTCCTGTAAGAAAACTTACTTGCTGTCCAAATAAAAGCAAACAACAGGATTAGTTGCTCTGTAATGTCACTGGATTCAAAAACCTAGTCTGGTATGTCTCTGTGGAGCTGTACTTAGCCACCGCTTTTACAGTTTGTTTGTTGCTTTTCTGAAGGCTGAATTGGACAGACCTATTGCAGCATCCGTTCTGGAAAGGATCCCTTAGCCATTGTGGTGGTGATTCTGCAGACAGGCAGGGCACAAGCTCCAGGTACTGAATGTTCAAGGAAGATTTTTTAAAATAAATATAAGCAAAGATAAAAAATATTTTAGTAAGTTTGTCTGTAAATTTCATAATTTTTGAACTTTCTTTAGAATTTTCATGAATCGAGGAATGGAGTTTTACACCATTCAGTGGGCAGTATTGGATGTTGAGGAATTGTATTATCCTGTTAGAGTATTGCACTGTCCATTCACTTTCAACAGACTCCTTCCTGCTGACTATAGAATGTGTTAAAATTCACTTCTGAGCTAAATGCTCTGATTTTTATTTATTTGTTTATATGTTCTATAATATTGTTGTATGAATCTGACTTAAAAATTTTAAAGCTTTTGTAGAATCTTATAAATATGGGTCAGTTTTATCTTTAGAGAGTTTTTTTGTTTTTATGCATTAGGCTTAGAGCATCACAAAGCCTATCAGTGCAGCATCTTAGAGCTGTGGTTCAGCCTTATAATCTTGCAAATGCAGCTGACCCATATTCGTTGCTTATGACATGATGCATTAATCTAATATCAGGGGTATTTTTCTAAATTTTTAATACTCTACACTGCTACGTATGCTGAAACCCCTAAACCTTTTGAGAAAATGGTTTTAATGTATTAAAAAGCTAGGCTTCTTCTAAACTTTTACCTTACTGTTTTTTGTGTTTCTAATTTTGAATTAGGACATTTAACATTGTTTTTTAAGTTATTTGTTCTAAATATTTGAAAGATACTTCAGGTTCCAATCTGGGGAACTAATGTCAAAATAGTTTTAGAATGCCGAGTGTTTTTTGTTTTATCTACTTTAAAATTTTCTCTTATGTTGTTTAATACCTATTTCTCATAGCAGTGCTGCAGTATTTTTGTTATTAATGTTTATTATAGTTTGAGATACAGCTCTTTGTCTTTTAATTTTATTCCTGCTTTCACCTGCAATAAGAAATTCATATTTAAAGTTTATACTGTGAACTAAGGTTTTATTCACGGTTTTAGCAAGACTTATGTCAACATCCTGATAGTGCTAATTTTGGGGAATTTTTGGAGAACCACAGGAATCTTAATCTCCTACAAAATATTGGGCTATTTGGCCATACTCTTGAGGTTTTTCTAATGCCTGTGAAATATCTACTGATATATGCACTAACTGACAGATATGACAAACGTAAAACATTGGCTTGACAAACAAAGGAAGCTCAATTCTCTCTGTTTTCCAGCTGTGAGGCCCATGTATCTATTTTCTTACAGTGTAGGTTGGATTAATATTTGATATCCTGGAGAGCCTTCATTAAGGTTTTATGACCCAGTTCCATGTGAATAATATAAGGACATGATAAAAAAACCCCAAACAACCAAAATCAATAAAATTGCATTTAAGCGTGACGTGTAAAACATTACATACACAAAAAGTGGTTTTAATCTAGGCTGCAGACTTCATTACTGGAGATAGGTTTGTTGTGACTTTTTCCTGTGAAGATTAAAATGTCTGTAATACTTTTAGTATTTCTTTAGTATTTCTTGTATTGTGGGGTAATAATTTAACTTTTTTAATGTCTTTCATTTAAGTTCTAATGATAGAATTTCTAATATTCTCCGAGTTATTTGCTGTAAACTTATTTTTCATCATTGCCATTACCAATATAAAAAGTATGTGCAACACATATTTAAAGAGTATATTGTTTCTAGAGAATGACAGATAAACTGTATGCTAACAATTGCAATAAATAATGGATATAATCCTTTTTTTAAAAAAAATCTGTAATTAATATCATTTATTAAACAGCAGGGAAGACACAGAGTCATCAGTTTCTTGGAGTGCCAGAGAGTCAGTGGATGCTCATAAAAATCTAGATAACCTGTCATCCTCAAGGGCAGATCTTAAACCACCAAGCAATTCTTTCAAAATAGGTAATATTGCTCATTATGTTAGTTTTTAGTAATTTTATCAACCCTACCAACATATTTACTCCTTATGTTTTATTCGATTTTAACCTCTGAATGCAAGTTCATGTTCTCTTTTCAGTAAAACCTCAGACTGAATTGCACCCCAAAAATGTAGTTGATGGTGAATCAAATGAATCCATATTTCTTCTCAGGTATGAAAACCTCCTTGTAATCCTGTATGTTTGGTGTTGGTTTTTTTCTGCACTGTCTCTTCATACATTTTATTATTATGACTGTAACACTGTGTCTATGTCTCCTTTTGAATTTTCTATTACCAGTTAATAAATATTAAAATACATTTGAAGAGCTGTGAAAGCAGTGTGTGTAGTTAAAGCTTATATGATTTTATTACTCTCACTTTTGAAAGTAAACTCTTGATTACTTAGGTGTCTGTCTAAACAGAAAAAAATATTTAGATCTTTCTTTCTCACTTCACATATATATAAGAATAGGCTTGGAGTACAATTGCTTTAAATACATAGGAATAAGCATTCAGTGCATGATCTGTTAATAAATTCTGCCTGCAGCTTTTCATCACAAGCTGTTGGTAACAGTCTATTCTAAGTACTACATGAGTATTAAATTAAAAATTAGTGGTTGGTTTAACAGTGATTTGTTTTAGTTGACGCCTGATTCTGAAACTTCGTAGTAACTTTCAAGCCAAGAAGATTGTCTAGCGAAATACTTTTCTTATCAGTATCAAGTAGAAATATTCCAGTTTGAAAATACTCTTTTAAGCTTCTTGCATAACCTGAAATAGGGCTTTTGTACATCATACTGTGTACAAAAGTTATTTCAGTTGGTTTTCATAAAGTATTAATTCTCATCTCACTTATAACTTTTATCATCACAGCTAAACATGTATTATTAGTAATTTCAAGTAGCATTTGCTTTAGCAGTCTTCTGAAAAGAAAGGCTACAATGATATTAAAGAGGTATAACATGTAATCCAAATAATTTTTTTTAGCAACATAATTTATTTATAAGTACATTAATTTAAATACAAAATTCGAAATGTAATGCAAACAATTAAAAAAAAGTTCTGAAATTCTCTTTGCTTCAATGATATAACTTCTGAAAGCAGTGTATGTGATGTCTAGTAAAGTATTAAAACACAGAAGTGAAAGAAACTTGCTTACCTGGCACTTGGCACCAGAATTTATTTAGCTGCTGGTGCAGTTAATCAGCTTTTAACAGCAGTGGCTTCTTCTACTTGTGCAAGTAGAATAGATCTCATTCATTTTAACTAGTTTAATTCAGCCATCTCTTGTCTTGTTTTAAACTGAGAAACCATCTGAGAACTGAAAAAATGGGTACTGTTTTCTGTATCTCAAACATCTATGAAAGCACATTAGTTGAATTAATTGAAAAAAATATATATATTTAATAAATCTACATGTTTTGAAGCATGTGTCAACTTAGAATCATTTGTCCAGGCTCCTAGCTAGAAATCATATGATTTTTTTTTTTTTGTTTAAGAACTAAAATTCCAAGCACATCCTGATACTTTTTTTTTACTGTAAGAATTAGGATATTTCATGTGTTTTTATGTACGTAATATTTTGGCATTCCTTCATTGCGCCCTTTAAATTTAAATTTCTGTTGAAAAGAGATGGAAGATGAAAACAGTTATGTTAGTCATTTTATCACTGATTTCCTGAATGTCTTTAATTTTGTTTAGTGTTTGTATTTTTAATTTAGTTGTTTTTTCTAATAAAGAAATCTGATTTGCAGCTAAATGTGTCTGTTACTTTCTGCTGATCAAGAAAACATGTTCATTCTAAGTTGTTGATTTAACTAGTTTCCTGGCCTGCCAATTATAATAATTTTAAAGTAGATTTTAAATGCTTTAATTTAAATTAATGTGTACTATAAACCCCAAGTTCACTAGCAACATTATGACAATTGCAACTTAGCAGTATTCTGGTCTCTTCTTTCTTCATTTTCTAATTAGCAGACAGGATTTTAAAAAGAAAAAATAAAATGTAAACCCAGTTCACAATGATACACAAAAATTAGGCAGTTTTTAATTCTCATTACTTAGCCAAGACTTGGCAGTCGGAAGAGAATAACATAAATGGCAATTTTTTGTCAAGTTGATTTTCTTAGTTTGTTTTTTGTTGTTAGGAGTTAAGATAATAATGCTTTATCATCCAGTTTGTAGAGTCATTATGGCTGAGAAAACAAACAAATTACATTAATTTAACAATTACAACAAACTGCCATCTTCCCATTTCTAACCAGCAAAGACATCCTAACCTTGTCAGAACACATTTAAAGACAGAAAACTCGTGTTTAGTTGATGGATCAGGCAGAACATAGTGTTACATTTGTCAGCTTTGAAAATTTGCTGTATGACATGAAAGTTTCAAAAGAGCAACAAAAAAGTAGTTTGCAATGAAACGTAATCCGTAGTCTTTATTGTTTTTATTTTTTTCTTTCTTTTGCTGAAGTTCTCGTCCCACACCTAGAACTAACTCTGCAGTAGAAGTATGTGATGATACTACTGCCCCAATCAAAAATTCTTCACGAGGAGATTCGTGCTTGAAAAGAGTGAGTAAAAAGTTTATATTGAGGGATGATGGTATCTCTACAGTTAGAATATTAGCCTGAAGTCTGTGGCAAAGTCAACTTTCTTTTGCATTCTTCTGTAATTAACAGTGTGCAAGTTGTTTGAAAAAAACATCTGCAGAACTTCAGATGTAGGAGTTAAGAAAGATTCTTAGTCTCCTTTTTTTGCCTCAGTGCATAAAAGACATGTTATCTTCTTTCTTCTCAGTCTACATTTTGACCTAATCCTTTTTCTTCCAATATGTTTCTCTTACCATAATTTTTAGTTGGTCCTGTCTGCTATTACATAAATAAAAAGCAAGTTAGAATATGTTTCCATGGCCAGACTGCTTGGTATAATGTTGAAATGAAATATTTTGTGAATAAATATGAATTAACTCTTTTTTGGTACAAAACAGTTTTTAAAAAAACCTTATTCTCGTTCTAGGCTGAAAATATGTATTTAAGTCAGCAGGATATGGAGTCAAAATTGAAAGAGCTCATTTACACTGAATCTGATCTTATCGTGACACCAATCATTGACAACCCAAAGGTATAGCAAAATAAAATATAAGATTCAGGAACTTGTGGTTGAGGCTATTTTTGCAGATAAATTTTTAATCAGGGTGAAACTCCTTTCCTGTATTTTATAGTTCTCATTTTAAAGCAGTTCCACCCAGTTATCTGGCAAGCTCTCATGCAATTTTTTGGCAGTCTTTTTAATCCTATTGTGTTGCTAATTTGGAGGAATGAGTTATTTTGGGATTGAATAACAGTATTAAATAATATCTTACAAGAAATAGAAGCTACTAAATGCGGTGTTCACTGCTTTTGTAGATTTATTTTCTGATAACTTGCTTTGATATCTGTTACTTAAATGAACACAAAACTTTGGTTTGTTATACTCAAAACAAAGCCATCTATGAAGCCTTCCAGATTAGGAGTTACACTTTTGCAGAATAAGTTTTGTTATTCTTTAGACTTCAACTGTGATAATGTTTCTGTTCAACATGAATTTATCTCCTCTCTTAAAGAACACCCGAGGTTACAAGAAATGTCCATCCTATTTCTGTCATATGGATTCTAATGAGCTAACAGTTTGTAACGGGTCTCCTGAGCAGAGAACTCACACTCGTTTGACAGTAAAGAGCAAACCAAAAAAGAATCAGAGCTCTGCACTGCCATGACAATGTAATGTGCATTTATAGGCAAAAGTATTGCTAAAAGGAATGATAGGCAAGAGCCCCTTTAGTCTTCATTTTTTTTCTGTGCCAGAAGAAATGAAGCAATCTTAGCAACTTTACTCAGTAAATTGTGATGTGGGGAATGCAACATTTTTCATTGGAAGTGAGCATCTAAACTCATTACGAATGTCTGACAGCTTTTAGTTGCTGTATTGCTTTAGTATTAACAAATCTTTTGGTTTGTTTTAATGGATTTCTTAACACTTTCAAAAACTAAAAATCTTGTACAGCTAGATAAGTAACTACCAAATAATACTATTTTGTATGTTTGGGGTGAGAGACATTGTTCCTATCAGAGACTTTCAAAGGTAATTGTATGTTTGAATGCTACCACTGCCAGTTTCTCAGTTCTGTCTCAGGACTCTGACACATGGCCTTAGTCCTTCACTGCTTCTTCTCTTACTACAAGAGATGAGATTAGGGGTAGGTGCACATACCGATGTGCACATGTAGACTAATCTCCTTACCATGCAATGCCAGACTCAGAATTAATGCAAAATAGCCCACTGAGTTCCAGGGACATGTAATCAAAGTCTCTGCCTGCTTGGTGATGACTCTTTAGTCTGCTTTTCAGACTAAAGGATGATACTGACACCTGGTAAATCTGAAGAGCTTGCAATTTAATCTCCCGGAAAGGGATTTGCTAGATGCTGGCAGAATCTTAAAAGCTGAAATGTCAGCTTATATTGTAAAATCTCCCTGTGTTCTGCAGATCTGTGGAATTGAAGACCTTTTTTAGAAAATACTCGCACTTACACTTCATCTGTCAAAGGCTAAATTCCATTACACAGTTGCCTTTTTAGAAATTCTTTATTTACTGAAAATCACACCCGAAAGCTCAGTTACTGAGCAGTCATCCCATTTTGTGATCTACTCAAAAATGATGGTTTCGCAGGGAAAAAATCCCTACACCTTATGAATGATTAGCTGTTGATAATATGACTTTTTCTATTCTGGAATGTATACATGTATTTGCTGTATGGAAATGAATTGCTAAAACTTTTCGTGAGCTGTGACTTGCATATTTTCTTTCAATAGCTTTTGAAACCCAAATGCAAGTATTTTTCTGCATACAAGCAAGATGAAAATGTAAACTGAAAAAATCCTGTAATTTTGTAATCACGTTTTAAAAATCACTTAAATGGAAATACTAGCAATATAATTATATAAAAACATAGAGTTAAATCTCTGATATTTGCTTGGAAGAAATACATACCAGAAAACAATGGAAAATTCCTCAGTAATGAGCAGTAGCATGTACACCCATCCTGTACAAATTTTGCATCTTTGTGTTCTCACGTTCAACTACTTAGAGATTTTTCTAGAAATTTATTAAAACTAGTTGTAATGTATTTGTTAATTTTTCCAGATAATAAAGCAAGTACCAGTTAGATTTGACCCGATAACTTTACACATACCAGCATATTCAGGTATGGAGCTGCTGAGGATTTTAACAAGTTCTGCATGTGCTGCTGTAACTCACTATCCTAAGACCTGTAGCCTCCCCTTGTAGATTATATGTGGTCACAGTTTGAGACCTCTTGATTTTTCTGAAACTATAGTTGTGTATGCAGTGTTTTTAGCTAGACCAATTTTGAGTAGCCTTTTCAGCTATGAACTCTTAAATGACATTCCTTTCTCACCTGCCTTCTTGAGTTACAAGCCTGTGCTCAAAACTTCTGCCATGAGACAGTCATGCTGGTTTTCCCACACTAAAACACTGATTTTTTTTTCCAACTGAGCAATTTAAACTGAAATATTCAACCAAATATATTAAAATTTGACAAATGCAGGCAAGCAAGTGGCAACAGGATCTTAAAATGTGCAGTGTTGATCAGCCACAATACTTGGCAGCCTTGCCAGTCCCACCTTTAATGATGAAATGTTATGTCACTCATGTCCCAAAAGATAATGTGAAGTTGTTTGGGGTTTGTCTTTTTGTTGTTGTTAATTTTCAATGTCTAGAAATATTTCTGAAAACTAAAGTCTGCTCGTTGTCATGAGTGTAACATTTCTTCCCCTGGAATATTTCTTCTAGTCTTTTTAAGGAAAATACTGGACTGTGCTTAAAGAGGGATATCAGCCAGATATGTAGTGCTTCTAAAATTCACATAACACCTCTTCTTAGGCATAAGAGTTCATCTTTCCTTTCTATAAAGTATGTATTTTGAAGAGTTAATTTGTTGAAGAAACTCTGTGTTTGGAAAGGAGCACATCCCTCAATCTCCCAGTCAAGACTGTAACAGAAAAGATTTTTAATTTGATTCATCCAAAAATGATCAGATTCCTCTGCCTAAGGGGAATATTGTATTTCATAGTACATTTAAGTAGTCATCACACTGATGTTCTGATATGTTTAACTGTTGTCAGTATTTATTTAATATGGGATAGTGTTTTTTGTTGTTGTAATGCTTTCAGAGTTGTAGCTTTTTTCTGGACAACTTTCTGATTGTTCTTGGAGATACTGAATTTGATGCTGCTCATCAGTAATGATTAAAGATAATATGGAAATATTTAAATGAGTACCTGAAAGCCAAACCTGTTTTCACCTTTACTAATGTATATCTGCCTGCATTAGAAGGTGGTGTAAAATTGGCATAAAAGACAGAAAACATGCTTTTAAATATTCTATACTGGAGCATATCAAGACTGCAAATAAGTTATTAATAAATAACTACCAAAACTGAGGGAGTGTATGGCTGCTAGATTGAAATTAGCTGTTGAAACTGATAAGGAAGTCTGAAAAAATCTCAATTCATGTGCAGTGGTCAATGAATTGAACCACAGGATGTATGTTAATTGTCCACATGACTTGATTTCTTTGTGCTCCTTCTGAAGTCATCCATGTTTCGATTTCCATGTTCCTATTTGCTGAGGTCTAGCTAGGTGGATACCTACCCATAGGAGTGATTATGCATGTTTTCAGTTTATTTATTGTGAGGAGATTTCACTGACTTCTGTTAGGTTTTGCCTCAAGTTTACTTTCAGGAAACTGCACTTATTGCTGAGAATTAGTAACCATGAAGGACAACTGCTAGCTTTCCTAAATAGAGTGCCAATAAATGTTTCCTTAAATGAAGGACTTAGCAGGTTTGCATTTTCAAAAATGTTTTGAGGCTTTTATTGCTGAATTTTTATCCTTCTTTCTCTTCTTGCTTCCTTTTTGATTTCTATAATCTTCAGACATGAATTCTAATATGCTTAATATGTGAAGTACTAAAATTATAATTAAACTCAAATTTTGGAACTTACTTATTCATGTTGATGTTACTTCGTAGTGTGTTAAAGCTACATCAAAGATCCATTGTCTTAAAGTATTTGTTTTCCTCTTATGGTTAGTTGAGAAGTTGTCATCTATGAAAGATGTGGACTGGAATAACTTCTTGAAACGAGTGTGTTCCCTGCTTGATTCCAGCGAGAAGAATACAGGAGCAGCACGTTCTAAATTGAACTTACTGTACTATCTGTGCACTTTGGCTGTCAACAAGGAGATTGCAAGCAGGCTAATTAGCTCTCAGCTGGTAAATAATAAAGCTTTGAAGGAATCAACATGGTTTACATATTTGCCATTGTTATCAAAAATCAGCTGCTTTTAGTTATATTTGAAGAAATCAGTGGTGTACTGGCAAAAATATAATGTTGATTAAAGTTTAAAAAAAAATTGAAAATTGTTAAATTCCATGTTACGTTTTTTAAAACAGCTGAGGGAAACTAATTCTTCCTCTTAGGTTTCAGATACATTTACATATAGTTTTATGTATTAGGGAAAATGTTGGGGTAAAAATTAACCTTCATGAAGAGTGTAAAATAATATATGGGGAAAATTAGTTTTTTGTAAATCTTTAAGTGGTAGACTATAAAGAGTTCATGTATGAATTGTTATATTAAGTTTATTTGGCCATATGTCTGTAGAGAACAGAAAGAAAGCTTTCTAAAGAACAGACAGTAAAACTGTCAGTAAACAGGGCTTCAAAGAGTCACCATGCTCTCTGAAGAGTCTGTTTTGGGGTTTCACATTTCAAAAATCGTTTTCTACCAGACAAACAATTTTACTAGTATGCTCTGTAGTGGTTTAATATATTTCTTCAAGTCTTGCATGTGCAGAAAAGAAACAGACTTTTTTTCCCTCCCCTATGTAAAGGTGTCAGAGAAGCTATCCTAAGATGAGCACTTTTCATTTTATTTAATAGAAGGTAAACTACTTTACTCCCCTACATTCGTAATAACGTACCTAAGTCAAAAGCTGACGTGTTACTGTTAGATATAAGATACTAAAGACAAATTTGCACTACCAGAAAACTGGATGAAGAGCATTTAGATTCGAAGCAGTGGTAGATCTTATGCCATAGCATTCTTGTGAAAACCAGAAACAGAATTGCTGGAAGGTGTATTCTGTTATCATTGGAGAATTTGGAGCAAAGGGAACACTAATCCAGTAACTGAATAGCCAATTAACAGAACATTTTAGAAATGAGTTAGTAATTACTCAATTTACTTCATAAGTGACTGATTATATATGTTAACATTCATTATTCTGGTATTTGCCAACTATTTTTATACAGACTCACAAAATCTTTTAATATTTGTTTTGTAATACCATATGATGATCTCTGTGCTTGTGGTGAAAGTATCAGATCTTTTTCCTCCAAATAGTGTTATTCAGAATGAAAAAATTTTCTAACATGCTGATATATGTTTAGTAGTTTAGTTTAAAGCAAAAATATAGAAAAATATTCATATTTTTCTATTCAGGCTTTCTAATTTTTGTTTCTTTAATCAGTGTTCGCACAGTATCTGCAGCATTTGTCTGCGATAATATCTTAGCAAATGTTATCCAAATATATTTTTGTGGAATTACTGATATTTTGATTTTTTTGTTAATCATTTGGAACTATCAGATGATTGAAATTCACTGATGTTTATTTATCTTCTTTAAACTATAGTTTCCTATATTGATACAGCAGTTGCGTGCAGCCACCAACTGGGACATGTAAGTAATAGTTATTTGAAATTGATACTTTCAAATATAGAATTGTCACTGAATTTTATTAAATATGTTTGTTAACAGGTTATTTGAGGAGTGTTTTACCGTGTCAGACTGCTGTGGTATCTGACTGTCATTATGATGGTGGATATAAAATGGAATTTGTTCAGCGTTGAATTAGTATATTGCTATTCTACAGGACCAAAGACTATAGGAAATATCTAAAATGTTATCTAGATATTATCTATATTGGTGTATCAAATAGAATTACTTAAAATCACTGAATAAAATAACTCCATACCACAATTGAGAAGAACAGCTGTAATGATAGCTTTTTTTCCCCCCCCAAGACCTGTCAGGAATAGTTCGATGTGATAGTGCCCTCTGCTGTTTGTTTCATAAACGTTGATTTTGTTAGTTCATTTTTTTCCTTTAATGAAACATTTAAAACTGATTTGCTGATACAGATTTAATTTCTGTTTTGTCAGCTATCCTGAAAAGTCTAAATTATCTGTAGGGGTTTTCTGTATTATATAAAAACTGAACATGAGCATGACTATTGGTAATCCTAAGAAACTAAAGAATCTTTACTCTTCAGAGCTAGAGGAAAAAAAAGTCAAAATGTCTTTATGCATGTGTTTGCTGCCAAATTGGGCTGAAACACTGAAATAACTAGTTGATACAAAAAAAATAGAAATAAAAAGAAAATCTGAGCTGTAAATAGAACATTAAATTTTTCTGCCCTTACCAACCTGTGTAGAACATAAACAAGTATTTATTTGATACACAGACGTGCTAACGTTGCTCGAGTGATTGGTTTACTGGCATTACACACATCTGAACTTGGAGAAAATGTACCTATTTCTGAGGTAACTTTCCTTTTTATTTTTTTTTTTGGAAGACAGTTTACTATTTATGTCGGAAGCTTTCACAGCTTTTTTTTTTTTTGAACCCTGCTTCATTTTTAACTCATATGTGTGAAATGGAATATAATCAATTAAATAAATGTATAAATTTACGAGCTTATTCTATGTAGTTGTAGTTCTGATCTTTACTAACCTGTGGCCACCAATGATAAAACTAGCATTTTTCTCTCCTTTTCATAAAATCAAGTAGTCACTGTCATACTTCTTGTGCATGTAGAAGGAAGAAACTGTTGACACATTTGGTTATCCTGAAATGTTATTATTGTAATTAGTGTAAAAATAGTACAATTGATTCTTAGAGATCTTTTTTTTAAAAAAAAATCTTGAGATGGGACTAATTTGAGGATTCTCACAGTTCTTGAAGAATGTGTATAATGAAAGGCCAGCAATTTTCTTGGGAGAAGAAAAGTATTTTTAATTCTTGTTTGATATTACACGGTCAGTGGTTGACTTAAACAGAACACTGGTTAGATTAAGTGGTCTTACTGTCCTTTTCTTGCATGTGACACATGCACACAGAATGCAAAATCTCGACAGAATGTGCTATTTAATGTCTGTTTAAAGTGTGAATGTGACATCATTTCTACTTTGTGAGGCGAAGCCAGAACTTTGATTTAATGGGTGTTTGAATGTCAGACCCAATTGCTAAACACAAGCTGTAAATATGTCTGCGTGCTGTGCAGATCTGGCATGTAGGAAGATACAGTTAGTGGTTAATACCTGACTTTTTTGGAAATGCAGCTAGAGAAGTTTTTGCTGGTTTAGGTACCTGTGGTTTCTTCTTAATGAATATTAGAAATTATTGTGATTATCTTGCTATGTTGCTTAACATTCCCATTGTGTAGTGAAAGCTGAAATCAAAACATTTTTGTTCTTACCTAAGGTTTGCTGTTTGTTTTGTAAAGTTCCAAAGTGGGGCAAAAGTCCTTACAGTTACAGTCACTGAAGTTTGGTCAAAGTCTTTCGATATTGACAGTTGCACGACAATTGAATTCCAGGTCAGAATTGAAGTGTGCTCTTTTATGTGGCAGATTTTTTCTGGTATTTAACTTTTTAAAGTTCCAGTGAAAATACTCAGAAGTAATTTTGAGATGACCATATAGCTTTTGGCTTCAGGCGTTTGTTCAGGTGGTTAGCACTAATGTGTTTAGCAATAGTTTCCCTAGCTTCCCAGTTTCCATCAGAAATCACATATCTCAGTCAGCTTTTGTATTTAAAAGCAATAGATTGAAGTAGGTATATATTGAACTGTAGTATTATTTTGTTCAAAATATTTCCAGTGGTTTTTTTTTATTTCAACATACAAGTCATTCACAAATGGAATTTAGCATTTTTGGAAGTATCCATATGCTTGAAAAACCAAGTTAAGTCCAAGAGCAGTGACATTTAAACTGAACAACTAGAAAGGAAATTTAACTTTCATTTTAACATTATGGCCCCATTTTTATGTTAATTAAAATTAGTTTTTATATACATTCATTGAGAAAATCAGGAGTTATTTTTTAAATTAACAATTATTAGTTCAAAATCTCTGTGTGTTTTATTTAATGATACTCTGTTTCTCGCAAAGTAATATCTCTGAATTAATACTTTAGTGCTTACACAATATTAGAATGAGGAAAAAACATTGAATTCTAATATTTTTATGTCTTCAAATTTATTTTTGCATATATATTGTAAAATCAAATAATTGTAGGCAGTACACAAAACCTAATAGTTCATTTATAGGAAAAGTACGAAGGAGTCATTTAGGATTTTCTCATCTAGAGTTGTATTCCCCTCTGCTCCCTTCAGAGGAACCTGTGAGTTGATTGAACATTCTTGTTGACTGTCAGATATTTTATGTTGTATTACGATTAAAAAACCCCACCACAAAGCAAACCTTTCTATCAGCATTATATACAGAATTAAATATAATGCTGTAATTTATCCTGTTATATGAGCCATCTGATGCTCCAGGTAAAGTTTATTGGTGGCTGTTGTGATTTAGGAAATGTCAGAAACAAGCTGTATCTTGAGCTGATCAACATAATCTAAAATTACGCTCTATGGTCCGGGTCTTACCGTCTGAAGATATTGGAGATCTGTCTACTGGTAGGGGTTTTTTGGTGTTTTCATTCCTCTTCCGTTCCTAGTAACGTCTAATAGTGTTTGATTTTTTGACCTGTTAAATAGAGGTGATCTCCTCTAGCTCCAAAATTTGTTCCCAAGTGTAAAAAGTCGGTTGAGAGTTGTGAAAATGATTCTGGAATTATTTTTGCCGCATATGTGTACCATGCTATTTATATCAAGTTTTCTTTCCAGTTATCACTCAGTCGTGGCCCCTTTGCAGTTTTTTGTTACCTCATTATACACTCATCGCTTGTTTGTGATTTCTTTTGTACTTTTTGTAGAACGACAGGACCTAGTAGAGACTCGTGCAGGTTGCCACTGCTAGACCTTACATATTAAAAGCTGACTCTTTATTTCTACCCCTTACTGCCTTCTACCCACTTAGATATTTATTTAAGGATAGTTCCTCTATCTTTGAGTTTGAATCTGTACCATTACATTTTTGTTGTTGTTAAAATGGTTTTTTAAATAGTAGTAGCATTAATCCCTGAAGAGGCGGAAAAACTTTAGAAAAGAAAAGAAGCCTCAACCTCATTTTACAAGCTAAAGTAAACTTTCACATAATGCATGCCAAAAGCCTTTAATTTTTTGTTTTGAAAAATTAATGTTTTGGGGGGAGTTTTTTAAAAAGTTTTTTTTTTTTTAAGGCAATCAGGGAACAGCCGTTTCTTTTGAATGTAGCCACCAGAGGTCACTAAAACACAAAATAAGATGCGAGTAAACTACTGTTTCACAGACTAGACAAGTGTGGAACTGTGTAATGTCTTTATTCTGCTGATGTATTCGAGTATGTAGGTCATATTAGAAAAAATTAGAATAAATGAATATTTATATCTGTAAATTCATTTGCAGTTGATCTATTTCCAGTCAAGTATTTTTAAGAAGTATATTGCATTGATTAGAAAAAAATGACACTCATCTTAGAATACAATAGGGTAGTTGATCTCTTGTATAACTGCAGATGAAGACATTTTCTGTGCCATTTCTTATATTGTGCAGCTGAAATAAAAGATCTTAATAGGTCATATGTTTTTTCCTGACTTAATATAATTTTTTCCCCCATAGAATTGCCCTTTATTAATCTGAAACATAATTTCCTCTTATTTCTTCCTAGTTATCTTAGGAAAACACCTAAACTTTAAAATTTTATTTTTGTGTTTAGATTTTGAAACTGGTTATTAAAATTCAATGAAAAAAACCCCACTCTTTCCAGGATTCTGTTCTTCATCTTATAGGAAAAAGAATTCTTCCATAGTTAGGAAGGCTTGTTTTCATGTATATCTAATTGGGTGTGTTTATTAACAGAAGCTATTGTCTTTTCCTTTCTGTGAATCTGCTGGGCCCTCTGCCGCCTAGGACGCAGCCACGCTGATGTGACACTTCAGACTCAGTCATTTTACTAAGAGGTGATAGAGCAACTTAACAGTTTGCCTCCTTGTCAGGGAGCAGTGTCCTTCTCTGTCTGGTAGGAGACCACCCTGGAGTCGTTCTCTGCCTGGCCTTTTTGGTGGCAAAATCTAGTCCTTTTCCTTACCTTTGCTAATTTGCTAATTAGGACTATCAATCTCACACTATGGCCTAGGCAGTTGTGCCTGTTTTTTTAACAGACCCGGGTCCAGTGCTCTACTGAGTGTTTAAAGGGTTCAGAGAACCTGCTGCAGCCTTCATACTGCGGGCTTCTTGGCAAAGCCTTTAGCTTAATGTATTCCATGGCCAAATTAATAAACTAAATAGCCCATATGGAGGATGAGAGCATAGCAGAGTATCTCCATAACACTGAGCTTTGATTCCTTTGTCAAAGCGATGAAATATCCAGATTTCTGGTTTCATCCAAATTGAAACTCCATATAATTTAAGCCTTTTTATTTATGTTTTTTTTTTTTTTTTTTTTTTTTTTTTTTTTTTTTTTTTTTTTTTTTTTTTTTGTTAGAGTACAATTTAATGGTTGTTTTCCACAGCTGGAAAACCTCTGTATTGTTACAGGTGCAGTTTTATGACCTGTAAACTCTCATATATACTCTAGCTAGCTGATTGTGTCTACATTGTTCAAGGTCTACAGTTTGTTGTCATTCAAATTCATACAGAATGCCAATTTTAAGTCTTGTTCCTAGCTTACCTCTCTGATAACACCTGTTTCTAGGCCTGTCCATGTCTGCCCATATTGTAGTAAGTTTCAAATAAAAAATGGTTTGATTTGGCCACTTATTCCAAACCTATTTAATGTTGTTTTATTGTAAAATGACTTTTTAAGTCTTCTCACAAACGATCATAATTTTAGTGTATCCTTGTTTTCTCCAAGGGCCCTTTCCTTGTTTTGATCTGATATCTCTTATGTGGAAAAAAACCAACATGAAACAAAACCCACCCGAATTTAAAAAATCTGTAGTCATGAGATAGAATCTGTAGGAGAGTGCATGTGTGAGTATGTACACATGTTCACATACACACATATTTTGTAAATTGCTTAAAACCTTACTGTTATCTTTCTGACATAATCAGCATTATCACTTAATACTTCAGTAACAGTGAGAGGGGGTTCCATTTAAGTTTTTTGAGTGACTTCTAGTAAACTTTCAACCTCTATAATAAATTTATCCAATTTCTTTTCAACAACCTGGTCCAGTGAATTATAACTTACATACTTGCCTGGGGCATATGGCAGGAAGACAAATGAAAAATTGACATTTCTCAGGTAAATTAGCAGAAACCAATGGTGTGTTTGAGAAAAGTTCTTCTGAATTAATAAACAGAAAATGGAAATATAATTAAATTAACAGTGAATATGTCAAGCATGGCAATTCTGGATTGTTGGAGAAAATATTAAGACCTTTTATCATAATTGAAGATTCTCCTTTTTCGTCTCTGAAAAAATTATTTTTATCAAATCCAATTAATTGGGCTTGCTTTATATTTGAAGTCCAAACCAAGCTGGTAGTAGAAAACAAGGAAATTTTCAACTAGGAAGGAGAAAACATACATTGCTGATTGCAGGATTAAATCACTTTTTGCAATTTTCTTAAATTAATTGCCTGACTGAAACATAGACTCTACCATTTAAAAAGACGTTTAATTGACACTGTTTTCATAGTCCATTAAATTTACTCTTTCTTTGGGAGGTGAAATAGTACATTTTTCCATTAAAATTATATCAGTGGTGCTGCCAGTATATCTGTTTGTAATAGTCTTCAGTTTAGTTCTTATGATAGTAAAACTGCTGTGTTGTTTTTAGGTTTTCTCTACAATTCTGTTATTTTGGGGGTGATGAAATTCTGTGCCTCTAGGACCCTTTCCTTCAGCAGATAAATATCTATGTCTCTGGAAGTGCTATGTATTTATGTCATATTTGTCATATACACTGGAGATACGTTTGGGGTGTGAAAGGCTAGGTGAACTAGTTAGAATATTGTTTCTGTAGTTAAAATAGCTTAGCAGTAAAAGATTTTTCCTGTGGAGGAAGTGAAATATTTGCTTTCCTTATATTGCTACAGTATCAACAAAACCATCAACTACCTACAGAAAATGAAATGTGCAGTTGGCATTCTGTCCATGAGCAAGAGAGACCACATGGAAAAAAAATTTTGTGCCTAAGCTTCTTGACATGAAACATTATTTTTTCCATTAGCTTTGGAAAACACATAAACACATACCTGTGTAAGGCCTTAAATATTTCCTGACGTAATTTCATTGTTTGTGTGATGTTTACAAAGTCCTATCATATAATATTGCAATTCTTTGTGGCATGCTGCAAGTTGTTTTTTTTTTAATTAAATCTTGACATAGCTGAGAATTGTGTTTTAATATATTATTTTGCACCAATCAACTTTGGGTCTATGCAAGTTGCTGTACAATTTGCACCCTTAACTGTTTAGTTCTTACAACTAAGTGTATATCTTAAAGAATTAACCTAAAAGAGAGCCCTTCTTCCACCTCTTTTTGTCTTGCACTTGCGAATTAATCATATCATAGACTAGGAACCAAAGAACATAATCCAGCCTTTTCCTCTAAAGCACACACTTGCTTGATTGACACAATTAGGCTACAGCATGTTTTTGTGATAGAAATTGCACACTGGTGGTAGCTGAAAAGCCTGATTTCCTGCTGTCTTCTGATTACTGCACTAAAAGACACTCAAACCAGACTCAGTGTTAGGCAAGATCACTTGTATGTTAGTTGTAGTCCTAGCTTTTCTTCTAAATACCAGACCTTTCCACTATCATCTGGGGGGGAAAAAAAGTTATTTTAGTGAAACACGTTTAAAAAAATAATTCTGTAGGGAAGAACTGTTTTGTCCAGTTTGCATCTTTGCTGAGCAGAATGAAGGAATTTGCAGTACTCAAAGGGAACTAATTTCAAAGAAAATTTGTGGAAAATCCCCTATAATTTCTTTTTTTTAAATATGAGATATTCTATGTAGAAATAATCAATCTAAAATATTCTATGTAGAAATAATCAATCTAAAATATTCTACATGGATATTTTGTTGATGGGCATTGGTCTTTGAGTGTCATCAGCATGGCTTCTAAAAAGTGGATAAAAGGCCCTCTGCTTGGAAGAAGATGATGACTTAGAGTAACTTCAAATCAGTTTATGAATAGAGTAAAAAACAAGGAAGAGAAAAAAAGAAAGAAAAATACCACTTCCTTGGATGTTCCTGCCAGTCCTTATTCTGTGGAGAATGATTTCTAGTTTCAGTTTGCATTTTAAGATGTAAACCAGCTTCAGCTGGTTGCAACTGACTTCAGTTTTGAAGGCAGAAATCTTTACTTTTTGGGCTCTTGAACAATCTTTTTCTTTCCTTGCCTTTGGCAAAAATGAAAACAAGATCTCTTTGCTTTTAGAGGCAAATATTTTTACCTGGTCCTTCTTGTGATTAAAAAGCTTCAAACTTAAGGGCTGGGATGGAAATCAAATATATTTGTGAACATCTGCAACTGAGCTCATGTAGTCATATGACTGTCATGATGGACTAGGAGAAGAAATAACTTTTTTTTCCTTAAAAATAAACCCCAGCAAACAAACAAAGTCCAAAGCTTGTTAACAGTACTTTTACATGCATTTTTGATTTTTTAGTAAACCTACCAGATTTATAAGTTAAGTCCTAATATTTGTTTCTGATTTTATCCCTTTGGGACCTTGAATTGATTCCAAAGCAAGTTGAACCTCCTCTTGAGTTCATATAATCTGGTTTGGCTACTCATCTACTGAGACCTCTTCCTCCAGCAGTTACAGAAAAGTTGAAAAGATAAGAGTTTTCATAATGAGTCAATTTTGCATTGTATTCCACCTGGAAAAATGTTACACCTCCATCTTATATTGCTCCTTAGAGGAGTTCTAGAGGAGTTGCAATATGCTTTTAATTTTCTTTCTATTTTTTTTTCCCCCTTCATTCTGGACAGCATTAATGCCACATCCATAGTCTGGTAGTCAGACTTCTCTTCAGTCCTCCTTACTCCACGACCCAGTTTGAGTCGAGATGTTCAGAGAAAGCTGGTAGTTTTTTGGTTTTTTTTCATGTACCCTTTTAAAGATGAGTACTTGGTATGAATATTACTCTAGATTCTTTTCTGGTTAGTGCCAATAAAACCACAGCGTACTTTCTCAACCTGGTGAGAGTGCTTTTCTCAAAGGAAAGTCAGATTGCTTTGCCATTACTTGCCTACATTACATGTTGTGTGTGTACTCACAAGAACATGAACTAGAAAATTATTTCCATTATGCTTGAGGCATAGCGAGCTTTCATCACTGTAAAGGTTTGCAGAATTACAGTTATATTTTAATTTCCACTAATACTTGCAGACAATCATACTAATAGATCAAAGATGTGGTAATATTGTAAATCTGTACATTGCCACCCTACAACTTAAGGTAGAAAATACCTTCTTTTTTATGAATATGCTGTAATTTTCACTTCTGGACTCTTGAAGCAGCAGGGAAACTTCTAGATACAGCTTGAAATAGGTGAAGAATCTGCCACAGGTAATAGATCAACTTCACACACTATTGTTGTGAATTAAGTCAATGGCTGTCTATCCAGATATGAAACTTTCATCTTTCTTTTCTTTTTATAACTATACTGTATCTATTCAGTTTGACAGCTAGTGAAAAAGGTGTAGGTAATTTATTAAATTTAAGATGCTTTTACTAGACAGTGTAGGACTTGCAGTTCATTGCTGTTTACCTCTATGAAAGGAAAAATGTAGGCAGGTTGGAAAGAAAAAGAATGTACTCTAGGTAAGAAGGAGACTTTATTTGTCAGTCTGTAGTTAAAACAAATTTGATTTTTCTGTTGCACATTTTCCCACACACACTGTGGTACTTTCTTTACCTAAAATTTATACCACTCTTTAACATTGAATCAAAGTGTATAGGCAGATTTTTTTTTCAAGTCTTATATTTTTCCTTATGAAAGGATGAAAGAATATTTTAAATCTTGTGCAAATCACTTTTGTCAAGATTAGAAGTGTCCTGTCAAGAGCAGGATACAGTTTGTCTTCCTCCCTTTAGGTAATTTAAAATGTGTTTGTGAAATGATGAACACTTTAAATTATATAAGATTAAATGTGTTTTATAAAAATATTTGTGTTTCTGTATAAATGTGCTTATAAATAGAGACAGTGAATCACAGCTTCCTGTTTCATAGCTTCCATTGCAGAAGAGACAAGAAGATCTTAAATAGGTTATTGGCACAGACACTCTTGACGTATTCTGTGAACCCCATTTCCTGCATTGGTATAATATTTGATTATTTAATTGTGTTCAGTGAAGGTAAGGAAATCATAGGGCAATTCTGTACTCTGTGTGCTCTCTAGAGAATATGAGGCCATTATCTGAGTGTGGTAAATGAAGTCTTGTATTTAAGAGATTATGAGTATCCTCTGTAACGTGTGATTTATTTCAAGTTCAGGGCCTTCTGCCATAGTACTCCATTCATGTTATAGATCTTCTTACAGTTACTAAATTTAACCCTTAATGGACAAATTTCTTATAATATATGAAGATAAGTATAATATTTCATGCAACTTCTGTTTCTCTTTAACAAAGATGTAACAATTTTAGTGCGAGTCAGTTGCTAATAGCTCAGATTTATTCAGACACATCTTCCTTCTTGTTTAATAAACAAGTGTTTTCAAATAAAAACTTGAATTTATTGCAGTGTTGACTAGATTTCTGGCAGGTTTTTTTTAGTGCACAAGAAAGGAAATTACTTCTTAATTTGAATTTTGTTAGCTCAGTTTTTCCTCTTGTTTCATTCATACGTGAGAAAAGAGTAGGAGTTGGAATATGAGAAGAATTACTTCCTTATCACTTTAGAATAAAAATAGTAACTAGAATCTCTTCAGAATAAAAATAATAACTTGTCCTAGAGTCTTGAAGGAGAGTGAGAAACAATAATTTCTGTTCACCCATATGAAATACTGTTCTTGGATGTAATTTTCATTCCTTTTAAATCTTAAATTCTTAATTCTAATGAAACAAAAAAATAAACAAAAGAACCCCAAAACACAGAAAATGGATAATCTACCCAGTATACTTAATGTTAATGACTGTTTTGTTAAACTTCAATTGAGTGGTAAGGCAGCCAAACAGAACTTAGTACAAGTGAATATAGTGAATATATAGTTTACTACACACAAAGGTTAAATCATGGTTTTATTTAATAGAATGTAGGATTTAGAAAATTGTAGGACTTCCCACATAAATTATTCAGATAATGTGTCATCAAAATTTACCAATATATCAACCACGCTTTGGGAAAATAAGTATTGCAGGTGCAAACCAGTATTAGTGTTGATACAGGGTTTTCTGCTGGTTGTGATTCATCATTAAAACTGATAATTTTGAGCAGTCTGCCTTAATTCTTTATAGCAGATGTACAAATTGATGTGTATTTTCTTCAATTTTTGCCTGCAAACAAGCAAGTGTAACTTGTGTGTCGTGATGATTTGATGTCCCTATCTAGTGTGCTGTAACTCTGGTCAGCAGCTTGTGTTATCACACAGTTCATCAATTTTGTATAGTTAAATACTATCTCATGGTGGGCTCACCCTCAGTCTAAAGAGGCAAAGTTGAGGGATGTTAACTGGGTATGTGTAATCTCTGTTAATGCCACAGTGACAAGGTACTTTTAGTGGTATTGATTCCAGAGTCAGAGTAGTTCTCAAAATATATTTCATCATGAAACAAGAGTAATTCCGTATAGCTGTAAAAAGGAAATCTAATAAAGGAGAAAATGCTGTCATTATGTGTTCATCATTTAGTTCAGAATTGCACTTGAATCAACTTGACTACTACTTTCTCAAGCTGACATATTAGAATCTTTAAAACCAACTGATACATTTATTTCTTAAATATGAAAGTAAAGCTCTCTCTGGAATGGGAGGCTAATTAAAGTTCCTGAATAAAATTTGTAGAAATGCTCTGAAAGCAGTTAAAGAAAACAGCTAATGACCATAGCACTGCATAAAAAAATGGGGAGAAGGTCAAAGATTGTTTAGTAGATATTTTTGCTTTGATTTGAAGACTACATTTCCAGTTTTAATATGATTTTGCTGTACAAAGATTGGAGTTATGAAGCTGCTAAGGTCAGAAGGTGAAGTAAAACAAGGGAAGTTGAGGATAAAAACTCCTTTGTGCTCTGAGGAAGAAAAAGTGCTTTACTGCCAAATACTTTTGCATGGGAAAGTGTTTTCTTACTAGGTCACCTACAAAAGATGAATCAAATTTTCTAATTTCCTCCCACCTACTCTTTATAAATAACACACCTACACACACACACACACAGACACACACACAAACATATATATGCTTTGCATACAGAAATTCATGAAATACAAAAAACTAAAATGTTATGTCCAGTTCTTACACAGTAAATCACCTGTAAATTTAGACATCAGGAGACAAAACTTTAATAGTTCTTATCCTTTGTTATAATATCTACACGAACTACATCATTAGAGGTTTCTCGTTGTTTGTTCTTTTTTGTAATCTGATGGTAAGAATTTTCAGATCTTCCGACAGAAACGCAGGAGCACCAAGTAGACTTTTCTTTTCCTGGCAGATCTATTTCTGTTGTCCTGAGGGAAATGAAAGAACAGATAGCTGATAATTTGTCACCTTGACTAATTCCTCATTGCGTTTTTCTCCATATTGCATGTATAATGTTTTGTAGTTATTATTTTTTCTTGTCTTTCAATGCTTACTAAATCTTTTGTATATAGCTCTTTAGCAAAAGTGAAGAGTGTATCAGTAAGATGACATTTGAGATAAAGCTTTTTACCTTTAGCAGTATGTTTTGCTTGACAAAATACATATGTTGATCTGTTGATTGATTTTTTTAATTTAGGCAATTACACTTTTAACTGAACTAATCAGAGAGAACTTCAGAAACAGCAAGTTGAAGCAATGCTTTTTACCAGCACTTGGGGAGCTGCTTTACCTCATAGCCAGCAAGGTAAGACTGCAAGTGATCCTTACAAATTTGTCAAATGTGAAAAAATTTCCAATGGAAAAGTAGACCAAAAAAATCAAATTACTTAGTCATTTGTATAGTCAACAGTTTCTGGTCCTTCTGTCTTCTCTAATACTTATTCTACTTTAGAAACATGCTAGTCCGATCATTTACTTTATCTGGGATTCATTAAACAGCATTCTTCAAGTGTAGAATTTTAACTTCATAAAAGGATTTAATCAACCACCATAAACACTGCTGGCCTCCGAGTGGCAGATCTAAGGGTTTGAACGTCTAAGCTAGAGATGTTGAATAAACAGGATGTATTAGGACAGCCTATAACATCAATAAATTAATATATTAGTATATCTATATGTCTAGTCCATATTAGATCTTATTGTAGCATGGTTGGATTCACAGCACTGTGGAAGAGGAAATTAAATGATCCTGACTAATTTCAGATGAACTGGTGTTTATTCCTGATTAAAACTGGTTTAAACCTTCAGTCTAGAAATAGTAGATTCACATTAAAAGTAATCAGAGGTTATTTGTAGAAAAGAAATACTGTCAATATTAAGTATTGAAGGTGACAGCTCCTTTAAACCATCACATTTCTTTTTCCTTATTCAAAGAATAAAATACCCTTTTACTTAACAGAATCAAAGGTGTCTTCAAGCAGAAGAAGTCTAACTTTGGCTTTAGTGTTATCTGCATTACCTAATAGCTCTGAATGCTGACATGTTACTTCAACAAGTTAGTTGGCAATGAACTGAAAGTAGTAAATGAATCATTACTTTGGCTTTAGTTACAGCTTTGTGCTAAACTTCTGAGTTTTATTTTCTTTATCCTCCAGCTACTTTGCGTGTTCCACAAGATGTGGTGGTTGCCTTGGTTTTTGTAGAATAAGAGGCATTGTCTTATTTTTGTTGAACAATTGCCAAAGTATTTGTCAAATACATGCTCACGGAACTTAAAATGAGAAATTATGTTCTGAAAAATGCATCTACAGTCACAGTTTATGTGTTTTAATATTTTCTCAGTTTTCCTCAGGAGAAAAGACTTTTACCTGCTATCATCAAACAAATAAACTGAAAATTACAGCTTGAAAATTGTATTTGGCAGGAGTATTTTGCATGGCTTGATTTTATTTTGAAATTAAACTCTCATAGCTGAAACAATTCTATTAACACTGGTTGTATAACACCAAAATGATTTTCACAGATTTTTCCCTTCTGAAAATGTGAACTGACAAATTTTTCAGTTTGTGTATGAATTTCACAATGTTTGAAGCATGACAACTTGCATATAAATGGCATATAAACTCTGTCACATTTCGAGATTGGTTATACACATACACATGTATTAATGGGTTGCATTATGTTATAGCTAAGAAATTATTAGAGTATAGGAACAAATATTTGGACACATATGAGCTGAAGACACTGTGTCTTGGTAAAATTTCAAAGAGATCAGTGTGATTTGTATGCTTGGAGATACTAGCCCTTCATTTTTTTTAAGAAAAGCACCTTCCATTTTTCTATTCTGTATGCATTTAACTTCAGAGTACTGTAGTGTTGTAGGCATTTTGTTGCTCATTAAACTGCTGAACAGTAGTGCTGAATGATCATAGAGCAAGTCAGGGGTAATATAATGAATGAAACCAGAGGGTTTATTGCCAACTTATATCTTTAAACAGCAAAGCCTTATGACTTGACTAATAAAGAAAAATTAATCATAACTGCATCTTATTCATTAAGAACTATACATTTGTTTTTCTTGTTTCTTTCCATTTTGCGCTTTCTTTGGCCAGCTTGATTGTTTTATCAAACTGCTAAATATTTTCATTTAAACCTCAAGTTTTTGAGGGCATACTTGATTTTATTTACTCTTTTATTCCCTATGGAGTTTTGTGACGTGTTTCTAGGTCCAACCACAATTTTAATCCTAAATATTGATAAAGATTATTTCTTTTTTATATGAACATTTGGTAAATCATAAATTATCAAATATTTAAAATCAAGTTCAGCTATTTAGGTGCAGTATGATTAATCAGGTAAAATACAAGGTCACTGTTCACATTTCTATGGCTTAGAAAATACTGAGAAATGTCCAGATAATTGTAATGGTCCTGTGCAATCCTAAACTCTGATATTGTGTGTGTGTACATGCATATGAGATCTCATAAGTAAGATCTTACACTCCATCTCTGCATTTTTATTCCAAAAAGAAGCCAAGAGCAATTCACAAGTAGCATGAGCAGACTCCAGGGAGCATGTTCTCATACTCTTGAGTGGATTGCCTTGGGGGAAAGCTTTCAAGTTCTATGTAATATTTTTATTCATTTTGCGTTGTTTATGTTATCAGGGTGTAGAACCTAAAGTTTGGTCAAAATCAACATGGGCTGTGAGCAAAAAGTAGGAAGATTCCCCAGTGTTTGGTGACATTTTTAAGTTTAATAAGTGTCAAATGGTGTATGTTATGTTTAGGTAATTAAGAATAATATTAAGTTTCATAGCCCTTTTGCCTTTTTTTTATTTCTAAATAGAGATTAAATCTTGCAGAAAGTAATTAATCAGCTTGAAGAACGGAAGAGCTATTAATGTTTTAGGGCTGCACCATTTCTTAGGGCTTTTTATTTTATAGTACGTTTAATATGTATGGTTACAAAAGAACTTGAAAGAATTTCTGGTTAAATTAGGTGAATACACTGAGAAACAGACCCATGCCATTTCCACCATGGATTGTCATTTTAACTCTGTTTTGACTCCTAGTCTCATCTTTCCTCTTCAAGGCAGAAAAGATTTCACTTTTGACTGTTTGAAAGTAACCTACCTTTAATTTTTTGAAACTTGGGCTGTGTTTTCTTAAACTTACACACGATGCCTTGGAAGGGAAACTGTGATTACTTGTCAGCATGTTCTTACTCAGATAAGGTGGAGGAGGTGGGATGTAGTGGATCTGATGCGTCGGCTGGATGTCAAGCCACTCTTGTTATCACTGTTTATATTGTCCCATACCTCCTAATACAAAGCTAGCAGAAAGAAAGCTTACAAATGGGATATTTCTCTAGGGATATATGTGGCAAATAAAGTTTTGTTTTCAATAAAGAAGGAAAATTAATTTTACTAGACAATTCAGTAATAGTCTTCCATGCTAATTTGCCATGCTTTAATTAAATGTCTGAAATGATCATATTGTATATGTTTAATTACCGTAAGCCACGCAGAAATCAGCAGATTTAGAAAGTATCATTTGTTTCTGCATCATTAACCCCCACTTTGCCTATTCTCTTTTATTAAAACCAGTTGATTAGAATGCTAAAAATAATTTGAGAATATAATTAGCAGAGTTCAAGGATTGTGTAATTTCTGAAGAAATCATTGCTTGTCATCCTTTGTCTACTTACTAAAACAAGTTTCTCATGATTTCATGGCCTAGCATCTTCACACCATCTAATGCCTATTATTTCTCTCTTTCCCAAAAGAGGCTATATTTTTTCCGCTTCCTAATAGCTCTGTGTTACTAGCCTGGATATGGAAGTTCTTGCAGTTAAATCTCAGTGATATCCAAGTGTCCCCTTTTAAACTTAAAATTTTACAGTAGGCTATAGAAAGGCAGGGAGAAGTGAAGTTCACTCCTAATGGAAGAATTAAGCCCTTATTCAACTAGTAGTGAATTAGCCTCTCTAACAGGGTGATTTCAAGGAAATATACATTAAGATCTTGGAACAGTGTTCATATGTACTGAAGGCTATACCATAAAGTAAATTTTCTTAAACACTTGGTATCTCTTTGTATGACTTTGAGCATTTTTTTCAAAAGAAAGTTTACTTTTTTCTTATACCTACAAAAAAAAAAATTTTGTTTGTTTGGTATAATTAAATATCATTTAAATAAAAGCATTTCTACTCTTAATAGTCAGTTGTCTCTTTCCGAAGTACTCAAAATTGTTGAGAGGAATGAAAGAACAGACACTTTTTTGTGTCTGTGTGAATTAGAATGAATTGATGAAATGCAGAAACGTTAGGACAAACTATGTTATGGATTTTGGAGACTATTTAAATAAACTAATAAAATATCAATCTCTGTGCTGCACTTGAAATAACATTAAATAGTAATAACGTCCTGAAATTTAATATATTTAATTGCATATGTTAATTTGAAATGTGTATAATATGAACCTTATTAAGAACATGCTAGCCATTTTTTATGTGACTGAGATAGTTGTGATTTTTTGATTTAATCAATTGTGCCATTGGCTTCATTTCAGGAGGAAAAAGGGGAGCACCCCAGGGAATGCTGGGCTGTTCCCTCAGCTGCTTACACTGTGCTAATGAGGTGTCTTCGGGAACGGGTAAGGCTCTTTCATGGTCCTCAGTAGAATTTCTCCACAGTAATAACCCTTTAGGCATTGTGTGAGGATTGTAGCCTGCAGCACTGCAGTACCCTGTCAACCAAGTATTGCTCTTGAATTTAAATAATCATAAGACCATGACCTAAGCAGGAGATTAATGCAGTGTTGTTCTCCGTACATTCAACATTTATGTATTGCTGCTTGTGTTGGGGGAAATAGGATAGTAAATATAAATTACTGTTAATAAATGTGAAATTTATTAATGATGTAGGCATCTTTTGAGAAATGTTCTGACAGTTTGTGCTGTGTTCTTGCAATTTGATTTTCATACATCTTTGAAAATCTTTGAGCAAGATTTAAGTTTCTTTCTCGAAGTGGATGATAAACAGCTTTTTAAAACTGCATTGTTATCCTACTGGCTTGTCAGCATTCTTTTGAGGCAAAAAAGTAGTAATTAGGTTTATTCTCATACATGTGCTATACTGTGTTCTTCGTTGGTTTTGATGATGGCTTAGCTGTGCTAGAAGAAGGGAAGAAAAATATGTGTATAGTTCCATTTGTAAAATGAAAAATAATTGAGTGGAGGGTTTACATTCACTGTTTGTATGAGACCGCTTGACTTTATTTTTGCCCAAGGCAAAGCTCAAGGCAGGAAACATGTCAGAGGTTGCTAGAAGGTGGAAAGCAAGAGGAAATACATTTTTTCCTTCCTTTTTGAGATCTTTATTGCCTACAGATCGTGATTAATAAAGAAAGAGCCTAGATGCATTTTAATATCTTCAAACCTTCACGTGACCAAGAACACAGAACTGAGTTTGTATTGTGGACGATTTCCAGCTCATAATTAGAGTAAGATGTCACTCTAGGGCACAGTAGTGAGATGCTATTTAATTATAAATTTAGTAATGGAAGACTTGCTGTTTCTGAATATACAGTGTACAGAAACTAAATCAAGACATCCATAAGACACTAATTTATTCCTATGAAATAAAATCACTTCTTAGTCCTGAAACATGTCAAATTTTTCTTAATAATTTATCTTGATATATTTTTTCTTGAAAAAATGACACAAAATAGAAATACATTTGCCATGCAATAGTTCAAATTAAATTTAATTAAGCATAAATTTAAAATTATGTGTGGGCTAGCCAAGTACAGTTGTGCACTTCTACACTTTCCGTTTATAAGGATGCTCATTTGTAATGTAGATACATATTTTTTAAAACATGTTTGAAGCTGTAAAACTGTACAAGACTTTGGGATGGAATGGACCTCGGGAGGTCATCTAATCCACCCTCTAGTTCACAGTAGGTCTAAATAGATCAGGTTGCTCAGGGACATGTCTATATATGGCTTGAATGTCTCTAATAACTGTGGTCCCACAATCTCCCTGAGCAATGCCTGCACCTCCTTCATAGGAAAAAGTTTTTACTTGTTTATAATTGGAGTTTTCACCTGTGGCCATTGCCTCTTGTCCTGTGGCTATGCAGCTGTGAAAACACTTGTCACCAGCTTTTCTTTATTACAATAGGTAAGTTTTGCATTCTAACATAAATATTTTTTTAAAAAAATTATACATGATTACATAATGAATTAATTGTAAACGTTCTAAGCTCAGTTAAATAAATTTTACATCAGGATGTTTTCTGAAATGATTATGGGCATATTGTTTCAGTATTTATGAAAATAGCAAACTAACTTTTTGTACTAAGGTCTGAACTACCACAGTGCATTGTATGTGCATTATAAATACTTACTTTTAGTTTTTATTGCCAGTTAAGAAGCTGTATTTGATGTATATAATAAGAATTCAAAAAATAAAACCAGTTCATGTCATTCAGTACTATAGTTTATATAGTTATGAGTTTTGTAAGGTAAGTTCACTGTTCTTGAGTTTCATTATGAACTACTCTGAAGTGTTCTTGGATTTCTGAAGTTTTATAAGATTCATCATTATCAAAGCAGAATTGCTCTCTGAAACAGAACAGCAGAACAAGAAGAAGTTTGAAATATGTGTGTGTCCCTTTTATTTGCTATAAAGGAACAAAATGTTCAGAAAATGCTGGTAGAGTCATTTCCACATACCTTCTGTGCCTGAAAATCTAACAGTGACAAAAAAGTGTATGGGTCAGTGAAAGGAGTTTTAGGGTGATGGAATAGAACATTGGGAAAGTCTTTTATCTGTAGGGGAACACAAGTTCAGATTTCCTGCATTTCAGCGTTGTTAACTTGAAATAGAAGCTGATTTTCAACTCAGGCAAAGAACAGTTGAGTTCAATTATGTGTCAAAATAGGGGAATTGGAACACTCATAAATAAGTAAAAGGCTTGATTTGACATGTTTAGTCTTGGTATAATGTTGCGGTCTGTCAGAATGCATGTAGTAAACATTCCGATATTTATTTACTAATCTTTTCCAACAACAGTTTCCAACAGTGAAACAAAATGCCTGTTCCTGGCCTGTGTATTTGTTTAAGTTCAAATTTAAATGTTTTTGTGCAGTGCCCAAGATAGAAGGGTCCTGATTTCTACTACTAAAGTACATACCTCTTAGAGTTCCTATGTTATCCAGTCATGAAAGATACTTTCTGTTTCAGAAAGGCTATTCTTATTTAATTTGAGTACCTAATGCTAATGTGATGACCATTTTCCTTTTATGCATTTTACTTCATTTATTCAAAACTCCTTTGCTAAAGTGACCCTTCTGTACTTGACCCTGAATGGATCATCCTACCTCTGGTTCGAATCTTGTCATTGACTCTGCATATATTTTTTTCTCTTTATTATATTTAAGGTTCAACCTACTCTTAACTAAGTGAAACCTCAGCTTTAACTTCTGTTTTACATTTGCTTCTATTCACACTTACATTCCAGTCAATCCTTTCACCTTTTTGCTTCTCCGATTTATCCCTTACATTTGCCC
Organism: Callaeas wilsoni; assembly: GCA_013398955.1. Classification (NCBI taxonomy): domain Eukaryota; kingdom Metazoa; phylum Chordata; class Aves; order Passeriformes; family Callaeidae; genus Callaeas; species Callaeas wilsoni. Next base: position 196,226 of record VWPU01015470.1, on the reverse strand, counting down.
CTCCCTTCAGATCTTCCCTGGTTTTAGAACTGATAATCTTTCCTATATCCAAACTACGTTTTGACGTGTTTTATAATTTTTCTTCTCTGATTTGGTTTGGATTGTGTTGCTTGGATGAGGTCGTTCACTGAAACTAGACAGTGAAGTCAGAAACTGTGCAAGCCTCCTGTTTAGTCTTCCTGAGAGTGGAACCATTGAAAAATCATTCAGAAACTTGCTATCTGTCCATTTCTGCTCACAAATGGCACATAAATATAAAAGACACAATTATATGCAGTTTTAGTAATAGCTTCATAGAATCTCAAAAAAATATATACAGGCAATACACTTGCATGGATAAATGAATATATACATATTAGCTATATCTGGCTTTTAAAAGGTGCATAACCCTCTCATTTTATAGAGTGGCACATGGACAATATATTTGAATGAGAAATAGCGAATGAGTTTATAAAGGATAATTTTCTGTCTCTTGGATGTACAAGGTACTGTGTAAGCAGGATTTTTAATAAATGAGATCTTGCCAGAAAGCTGTATAGTACACGGTTCCCTCTTCCATATGGACTTCTTCTTTTATGAGGGAGCAAATATAAGTCTGAGTGCTTTGGTTCTGAACAAATGAGAAATTTTAATAATAAAAGAAATCTTTAAAAAATAATTGCCAATATATAAGGCAATATGTTTTATAATGTATATTCTTAGCCAGAACTGTTCCTTAATAGTGAATTTGGAGGAGAAAGGAGAATTTTGAGGAGAGTAGAATAAAATCAGAAATGTTTTTTCAGAATGTGTAATGCAGCCTATAGTATCACAGGGTCAGTTTGAATCAGATATATATTCTCATTTTTATTTCTTCTTTAGACATCAGGTTTTTTACTGGCAGAACTGCCTATAGGATAAGAGTAATTCTCTGAATCATATACCTTATCACTTTAATTTCTTCTTTAGATATCAATTTTCCAGTTTACTGCCAGAATTTAAAAAAAAATTCCCAAAAGTATTTAAAAGTTTTTTTTCTACATACATACTCTTCTCTCTGAAGGCTTTCTATTGTAAATTGTTGCCAAACTAAGATTTAATTCTTAGAATCATGAATGCTTTGGAGGATACAGCTTTACTTCATTAGGTTATCTTTGTAGGTTTTTTATTCCATCTTCTTAGATTAAAGGAAGAAGTGTATTTAGAAGTTGTTTTAGAGGAATTAAAAGGAATGTAGTGTTACTTCCTAGATTTTTTAGCTTTTAATATTTTTTTATCAATATTATGCTGTTACTCAAATGTATGTATCTATATGTAGTATAATATAAGATCATAGAATCCTAAAATGTCCCAAATTGGAAGGGACCCACAGAGTCCCACTCCTGGTCCTGCACAGGACACCCCAAGAGTCACACTATATGCCCAAGGTATTGTCCAAACTCTTCTTGAGCTCTGTCAGGCTCAGTGCTGTGGCCACTTCCCTGGATAGCCTGTTCCAGTGCTTGACCACCCTTTGGGTGAAAAGCCTTTTCCTGATGTCCAACCTAAATCTTCCCGACACAGCTTCATGCTGTTCCTATCGCTGGTCACCAGAGAGAAGAGTTCAGTGTCTGCCCCTTCACCTTCCCTCACAAGGAAGTTGCAGACTGCAGTGGGGTCTCCCCTCAGTCTCCTCTGCTCCAGGCTGAACAGACCAGGTGACCTCAGCCACTCCTCATACAGCTTTCCCTCAAGGCCCTTCACCATCTTCATTGCCCTCCTTTGGATGCTCTCTAACAGCTTAATGTATGTTTTGTATTGTGGCTCCCAAACCTGCCCCCAGCACTGGAGGTGGGGCCACCTCAGTGCAGAGCAGAGCAGGACAATCCCCCCCTTGCCCGGCTGGCGATGCTGTGCCTGATGCCCCCCAGGACAGGGCTGGCTCCTCTGGCTGCCAGGGCACTGCTGACTCAGATTCATCTTGCCATCAGTCGGGAGCCCCAGGTCCCTTCCCATGGTGCTGTTCTCCAGCCTCTCATTCCCCAGTCTGTCTGTACACCCAGGGTTGCCCCAATCGCGGTCAGAATCTGGCACTTGCCCTTCTTCAACTTCATAGGGTTGGTGATTGCCCAGACCTCTTACTTTATCGAGGTCTCTCTGCAAGGCCTCTCTGCCTTCAATGGGGTCAACAGCTCCTCGCAACTTAGTTTCATCAGTAAAACTCCTTTAAAAAGATCATAAAATATTTAATCCTAACCTCTAATAAAGTGAAATTATGCTATTTTTTGGTAGTGTGTTTGTTAGCATAGTGGCTGTAACTTGAATGCCTCCAAAATTTTTGCTGCACTGTTAAATTTTTAGCAGTCAGTAAGAATATCAAGTAGATTCAGTTATTTCAAAAAAATGGAAGTAGATTTTTTTATGATGTTGATTTGCATTTCCCCCCCCCACAATTAAAATGGAAAGACTTGATTAAAACGAATTTTCTTTCAGTAGTTTGCAACTTTTTATCCTTCCGGTATTTGCATTTTCACTCAGGGCTCTTTTCCATTAAGCATCCCTGACTTCACTGGAAACAGATATATCTGCAAGTGTTCAACATGACTGAAAATTAGGAGCTCTAAGTGTGCTTTATAAAAGTAGTTGAAATCTAAACCCATTGAAAATAAAGTATGTGCTTCTTTTTTTATACATTTCTGTTCATAGTTTAAGATTTCATGCAGTTCATGATGTGGACAGAGGGTTACTGATATATGGAACTGCTTTTCTCATACATCTGGAAGATCCATTTCCATTCACTAAAATAGCTTGTGTCCTGGTAACATCACTGGATGACTGCTTTAGTTAAGAGGCCAAATGCTAGCTTAGATCAGGCTTCCCTTGCAGACAGCTAATTAAGCAGAAAATGGTACAAGTCTTGTTGCTTAGATAGTGCTCAGGAACAGATACCACAGAAGCCGAAATGGAAGGTCTCAGGAAGCAGCAAATAGAATTACTTTGGCAACATCATGGAGATTTTAGAGCACAGTGATGATACATGACCATCTTCTAGTCAAAGGAGCAAGACTATCTGGAACAGAGCATAACTCATCGCATCAGTGGCTGAAAGGAAATAAAGCGCATCTTCAGGACCAAATTTTACAAAGAAAAGCTGTAATTGCATCTGGAAATTTGTTAACATTAATAATAGCTATTATCCTCTGTATATTGCTTTGATTATGATAAATTAATGGGGTTATAGTTTATTTATTAAGTCTTTATGCCTGCTTAAATTAGGAGTGGAGTCCCAATTGGCAGTCATAATAATTACTTCATAGGTAAGAGAGACTTAACTTGACTATTATGTTTCAATTGCGGATTAGATTGTTAAATGCATGTAGTCAATTTGATAAATGCATGTATTTTTACCCTAACTGTACCCCTCAAAAAATAAGACTGAAATGCAGAAGTATAATTCACAAAAAAAGATTAAAACTGAACATTATTTATAAAAAGTTTTCAGAATTTTAATTTTAGTTAACATGTATAAGTATCTATGTATTTAGGTCTTTAATAAGTCAAAATAATGCAATATTTTGTTATCAAAACTGTAAAAAGAGAGAAGCCTAAATTATCTTTGGTTTTATGGCTGCAAATAAGAAGGAAGACCACAGAATTCAGTGGAGTTTTTATATAAGAGTGTAACCAGTTTAGATGGAAATTGACTTTGGTATTTCTGTTAAATATTTTGAGTAGAGCTGCAGTTCTTTGGAAGAACAGGAAGGATTATAATGAAAATGATGAATACAGCATTATTTTTTTTTTTTTTACAGCATTATACTAGAGTTTCCAAATATTTCTACATCTAAAAATCTGTATTTTAGATCTACTAAGTCAGTGGAAGAAAAAGTGGATATTGAATATATTTTTAATGAAGTACAAGTTTTCCCCTTCTGCAAGGCTTTTGTACTACTTTCTGAAAGATTTCATTATCGTTGCTCGCAGTTGTTGGTGGCTCCAATTGTAAAGATAACTGTCAGAAATCCAAAGCTTAGTAGGCTAATACAGAGATTAGTTTAAGAAAAAAATCAATTAGATATTATGATGAATTATTTGTGAAGCCAGACTATCAGGACAAATTGAATTATAAAAATTATATTAAAATTCATTCTAGTTGAATTCAAGATGCTGTTTAAGACATTGTTGAAAGTCCTCACTTTCTTTGTAGTTCAAGACTGAGATGAGGTGAGGCAGTGCACAGCCAAAATAACACCAGCAATGTATCTTCCAGTTCTGTTAAAGACTCTGATTTTAAGGGAAAATTATTTTGTTAGTACTAAAAATATGAAGGATTCAGAATCTCATATGGAAATTTAGGACTTCTTGTAGTTAATTGGACCTAATAATTTATCTTAAGCATTGTCTGTTTCAGGAGAAAAGAAGGGAGTTATGGAATAATTTAATTTACAAGAAGTCTTTGTCTTTGTCCCAGGATTTGTTGACTCTTCTGAATAAAGAAGTTTTAATGTAAATTTTTTTCCTGATGTAACTGTATATCTCATAATTGTTCTATTCAGAGCATGTTGTAGTGATGAGTTTTGACAGAAATTCATTCATTTATAAAGCCAGCATTTAATTTGGGGTGATTATTTGGAGCTGAGAAGTTTTGTATTAAATTATATTTGTATTAAATTGTCTTTGCAGTAGAAGAGAAAGTGGGGGGAAGTAGGATCTGTGAACATAACTTTGTCACGGGGTGACGTTTCTTGAAAAATTACTTTGGCAAGTATCAAAAAGAATTAAGAAACGACACCAAGACAATATATATTGAAGAAAATGTGGACGTAGGTGGTATTTTACAAAGAAATGAGAAACATTTGCATATGAGTTTTCCTTTCCTCTCCTTCCTTTAGGAAGAGCGGGTGGTGAACCATTTAGCAGCGAAGATAATTGAAAATGTTTGTACTACTCGCTCATGCCACGCACAAGGATTTATTACAGGAGAAATTGGACCTGTCTTGTGGTACCTTTTCACACATTCTACAGGAGATTCTTTGAAGATAACTCCTGTTTCGGTAAGGAATTTCCTTTTGTGGTAGTGTAATGCTTTGGCATTTATTCTGAAAAACATTCTTAATTGAAACTGAAATATGTTTGAGCATGTTTGCTGTATGTTTGTGTTTTTATATTTCAGACTACATTAAAATATATTTGAAAAATTTCTGAAATTGAAAAGTGCATTTACTACAGTTCAGTGCATATGAATAGTTCTTGTGATTCATCATTTTCCAGAACGTTATATTTCCTTATGCTGGTAATAATGAGTTATGTTTGAAAAGTTTAACCTTACAAAGAAACTATTAAATTCTTGCAAAATTGAAATTTCTCTTTTTATATGATGTTTCAAATGAGAATTGTTTATTCTCTCTATCAAAGACTTGTATAGAAGACTTAGTTGAATTCATCGTGTTACTTTTTAGAAAATTGTCAGGGCCTAGTCTTTGCCCTGAATTTTTAAGGCAATATAGAATAGTAACAAGAAAAACAGAGTGATGACATGCAAGCAGAAAGTTTGGAACAAAAAGATTTATGAATTAGAAAATCCTTAGCAGGACTGTGAGTTTAACCATATCTCTTGGACTTTTTACAAGAGCATGTAGTGACAGGACAAAGGGGAATGGATTCAAACTAAAAGAAAATAGGTTTAGCTTAGATATTGGGAAAAAATTCTTTATTATGAGGGTGGTGAGGCACTGGCACAGGTTGCTCAGAAAAGTTGTGTCTGCTGCATTCCCTGGCAGTGTTCAAGGCCAGGTTGGATGGAGCTCTTGCTTTCCAAATGGAAAATGGTAGTGTCACTGCTGCAGCAGTATTCACATAGACACATCTGACAGAGAGGTAATAAAAGAGAGAGAAATAAAAATTTATTTGAAGTGTGGCTGAAGAGGTAAATGGTATAATAACTTTACAATTTTAAAAAATATATGTATGTATTGATTTTTTACCTCAGTGTGTATTTGTGGCAGACTCTTGCCTACAATATAAACTGCTCAAATAATGGGAAAATATCTTGACATTTTAGAACAGGAAACCTATTTAGTAAAATAAGTGTTATAGAAACCTTTGCTCTGTAGCATCTGAAATTCTTGGCAAAAACAGTCTTAGAACTTTCATGGGTAGAGAATGGTCTGTCTCTAAAGATGTAAGGTGTATGTGTGAGTCTGGCTATTAGGCTGCTTAGTTAGAAAGGGTCTTTTTGAGACTTTACCCATTTGATCGGTGAGTTTTATGCTTACATCACTGCATATATACAGAAAAGACTGGAAAAGTCTGGAGATAAGTCTATGAGAAAAGACCGGAGATAAGAATTATGATTTCCTCTACTTACTGAGTTTTTAAGATAGCCTGCTTGATCTTCTCTCCTATCACTACTTTTGCTGTAAGGGTTGTTTTGTATCATGTTCTTTCTGTTCTTGTCAATCATTAGACTTGGCAGTTGTTATTTGTTTCCTACTAGGTCACAGTGTTTCATTTTTTTTATATTTTTCAACTCATGCTGAAATTTCCCTCGTTTCTCTGCTATCTGTGTGGAGAACTTTGCTTTGTCATTTACCATTCCCTTGACTCCTACAGCAGACTTCCAGGGCCTGCTCCATGTGTAGGAGCCAGCTGGCCAGTTACACCTGTCCTGTGTACTGCAGTAAGCAGCATATCCTGGAGAAACTCTGTCTCAATTGCGTTCAGACACTGAGCTAAGAAAGATCACCAGAGGAACTGTCAGTCAGCTTTTTTGTTGTTTTTTTTTTTTTTTTTTTTTTTCTTTTCCCCTCCTGAAAACTCAGTTTCTTATTGGACAATATAGTATGCTTGAGGTGGGCAAGAACTTTTTTTTCAGCTCAGTAATATGCAGAAGTTACACTTCTGATTGTCAAGAATAAACTTATCATCAGTGGAGCTTGATTATGGCTTTCTGTAGCAGTGGGCTCAGAGGTTACTGTCATCAATGCCATATGGTTTGCTCACTTCGCCCTTGGATGAGTGTCTAGTGACTATGAGAAGAGTGGATTGTTGTTTGTCCCTCTGTATCCTCTGCCTCTTTTGAGAACCCACGTCACTGGATCCTCCCCAGGCTGTAAGGTTCAGGTGAACCACTAAGAAGCTTTTCCTTTTTCATAGTGTTTATGTTATGGGTATCCAGCCTCTCTTAAGCACTACTGATGAGAAGAAAATCTTCCTACTGAAAAAACTGGAAGGTATTAAAAAATGTGTAAGAGGAAGCTAAAACCTGAAGAGCTTGTTGTAGCCTTGTGTGCTCCTTTTTTTTTAAATTCCTTTTTTTTTTTTGTTTTTTTTGCATCCATTGATAGCTACCACTACAGTCAGTGAGGCTTTATTAGTTGCTCAGTGCAGTTGAACAGTGCTGATGTTTGTGTGGTGTCTTCCAAGTGAGTAGACTGAAAGTATCACAGATTGTGAGCTCCTCAGTTTCTTTGCCTCTTGTTCCTGTAGGTGTGATAGAGCAGCCTGATCTTTATGGGCTTCTTGTTCAGCCAGGCCTGTTAAGTGCAGTGAGTTTTACTGCAATATTTATACTCCACTTCAAAGCTGAATCATCTGGCACTCACGGGTTGGCACTGGGACTTGGAATGACATTGGTTTTCCCAAGCTCTTACTTCCTGATTCTTTTTCTTGTGTTTGAAATCTATGTATTATAAAACTTATTAGGCTTCAGAAGCTACTCTGGAAGCCTTCTTACAGATGGCATCTGTTAGGATGAAGCAGTGTGTTTTAGGAGGTCATGATAGCTGCAATTACCAGAATTTCCCAGAGAAACTCAGCTGATTTGTGGGACATCCTTTCAATGGCAATTGTCAGTCTAGGTAAGAAAGAAGTTTTTTTATCATTCTGTTGCCTTTTCTCTCTCAAAGTTGCTTAGCAATGTGTGCTTGGGTGTTGAGGCCAGCATTTTAAAAAGACAACCAGATTGAGTGTGCGCACTGAGATCTGCTAAAGCAAAAATTTCTTCGACATTTTGTGCATATCTCTGGTATAAATGTACATATGGACAATAGAAACAAAACCATAACTGTTCCCAACTAATGTTTGTTTCCTGTGAAGGCAATAGGCTTACTGGAGATCATACTTTTCGCTTGGGTACTTACTGAAGTTTCAGTCACGCTGGAGGTAGGGCTTGTTCAAAATTCACGTATTGGAGAGCTTTGAATGAAAGCAGCTGTGAGGAGAGTTGCAAAAGTAAGACATGTTCACTGTTCTACATCCTTGGTCAAACTGCTTTCTTCTAGTTTTTCTGGTCTTCATGGAAATTATTGCTATCTATGTAGCTGAATCCATCTCCTTTTTTTCAGACAGATCATTTTACACAAGTGTTCTTGGGTCTGAATGGGTTCTTGGATTTTCCTCTCCACTGTTTTGTGGATTGTTTCCTTTATCAGAAGACTGAGGTTTAATACTTTTATATGAAGTGAATTGAACAAGGAAGCTTCTAAAGTAGGATGCACTAAGGTGGTACTTTAATCTTTTTGCTGCTTTGTAGTGAAACACTAAAGTAACAAGTAGATAAACTTATTACTCAATGCCTGATATAAATCATGGTTGTGTATTAATACTGCTGTGGCATTTAGATATTTAATCTTAACTTCATCTGATAACAATAAATTGATATTGAAATCTAGTGCAGGAAGATCTTTTCCCAGCTAAAGTTTATAGAGATTTTAGTGGCATGCTAATTTTAAAAATAAAATACTAATGTATTCTCCAGCTATAGTGTACTGTATGATTTCTACATTCATTAAATTGTTGCTACAGATATGTAGGCATTTTTATCCTGTATGACCACATAAATTGATATCATCAGTGTCCTATCTCGTTTTATTATGCAGGCATTCCTGCCTTGTTTGAATGTATCCTGAAGAATTTATACTTAACTGACATCTATATTTGAATGTAAAAATACATTTCTGTTAAGAAATACATCTGTCATTTCTTTACTTAGAGTTAGCAGTCTGACTGCAAAGTGTATCAGCTGTAAGGGGCTATGGAATTTAACTTATGATTATTTCAATCAATAAAAATATATCAAGAAGATTGTCTTCAGTCTCTGGAGTCAGGAAATGACACTTTACCTTGTCCTGCCTGTCAGGTGGCAAACGGGGACTGTGTCTCAGCATTTTTTTCTCACTTTGGAGTCCCACATGCCTCAGGTAAATATCACAGATTTTGCCTGTAGGAAAGCTGTGTCTTTTTATCATTTTGGTAGATTCAGAAAAAAAAAAAATCTGTAAGATGTCAAAGCAATATTCTGACAAGCTCAGCAGCAGGAAGAATATTTTCTTTCCATTATACTGAAAGTTTTTTAATTTTTTTAAAAAATAACTTAAAATTTTGTTTCTAAGACATAACTTTTTCTGCCAAAAGACAAGTAACAAAACATAAGACACTTAAATGGAAACTAATTTGGGAAAGCTCAACACAGTCTTTGTGGGGATTTGGTTTCTTTTGTTATTTTCTTAAGTAATTGGTACTGAATAGTTTCTTTCAGAGACTTGTGTATTGCAGATGCTTTAGTGCATTCATTCTCAAACTTGAGACAGCCACGGAAGATATCCTGAAAGGGTGAATGTTAGCCAGTCACATGTGGCCTGTAAGACTAGAAGGATAGGGCAGAGATGATCACAGATTCCTGGAGTATCTCAAGTTGGAAGTGACTGGTGAGATTCATGAGGCAAAGGTTGGAGCTGCTGAGAGAAAAAGGTGCTGTTTAAGGCTGTGCAGAGAGCAGGGATGGAGAAGCCAATTTCAGGAGGGGCTCTGCTGAAGCCTTACTCTCACTAAGAACATTTCATGTTCCAAGACTGCTGCCTGGAGATGATGGTGTGAATTCTACTCTTACCTCTTTCATCATCAGTTTCCAATTCCTTCTCCACCACCTTTTGACCTATCTCCATCTGTTCTCTCCCGATATTGGATCTACTGAGGTGATTTAGAATGCTTTGTCCTCTACCTCCCATTTAAATTCTATCCTCTGCTTTTCTGCCGAAGTGTTAGGTTCATTCATACAGCAGAGCTTTCTGTGATGTGCAAACTAATGGGAATTTAAAGCTTCTCCCCTTGGCTGTTGGTAGGCTGGAGCTTTTCTGCTGCCGCCAAAACTGCAGTATAATCCTAGAAGACAGCCTATGAGACAGCCTATGATGTCTTTCCTATGAGATTTGCCTGGAAGTCATCCGGTGGCCTGTGACTATGGTCACCCTTGTTTGACAAGGTCTGTAGCAGAGATCTAAGGCAGTGGTAAGCCTGCACACACCATGTTAGCACACCAAGTTAGCTCCATGTCGCTCTGGCACAGCCTGTCCCTAGGTCCCAGCAGTTCATTGGTAGTACGACCCTCAAGGATGTTTTAGTGCATGCACGTACCTCCTGCCCACTCATTTTGAAAACTCTAAATAGAGGTGAAGGGCTGGATTGTATACTGGGAGAAATAGAGCGTGCTGTACTAAGAAACTGAGATTGAGTGTCTGTGTTTTAAAAGAGAGTAAAAAAATAATAAAAGAAGAAAAGCAAAAGGCTGCAATCGATATGGTTCCTGGACCGGAAAGGACAAGGAAGAACAGGAGCAGAGTAGATGAACAGCGTCAATAAAATGTCTGTCAAGTTCTTGATTTACTGTCTTTTATGCCTTTTTTCTTTTTTCTTCTTTTCTTTTCTAGTTTGTTTTGAGTAATATTTCTAAGGGCACTGGTGGACTGGACAGTTTCTGGGGTTCTTACATGGGAAGCTTTTCTCTGTGTAATTGTTTATAGTTCTTCTTAAATGAGACCTTACTCTTGAGTGCACACCAAGTAAACAGCAATTTCTAAACATAGCTGGTCTGAAGAGAACAAAGAAATCATAAATATTACCTACATTTCACAGAAGGAAGTCACCATCAAAGTTTTTCCTGAAAACCAATTCAGGTTTTCATGTGAGTCCAGTATTTGACATAAGCTGTTCTTCTATGCTAACAGTATATTCAAGCCAAAGAAAAAGAAATTTTTAATGTTTAAAGAGTCTAATTTTCTTTATCTGGAGAGAAAAATGCAGTTGTAGTATCTTGAAGGTTGCATTTTCACAGGTATCAAAAGGAAAAGCTGTGTTGATTTGGAGATGAAGCCACCCTGAATGTTTGCTAGAAAATAGCTAAGTTAGTAGACACTGAACAGGTTTGTGCTTATTTCACTAGAGCATGGTCAGTATCTATGTTTTCTATTAAAATTGTTTTAATCACTGATATTTGCAAATCAACCATTTGGAAAATAGTTTGCATGTTTATTATACTAACCACTGTTTCTTAATAAGTACCTAAATCTGAAGTAGTATCTAGAGCTAAGGATAGACTTTAGACACTGAAATACTACATATCACATTATTGTCCATGAGCAGGGTGAGAGAAGATGCCCACCTTTATGGGTGCCCATAATTTCTGTGGCGTTTACCATGTCTGTATTTTCTCTCCCTGTACTCCTTTCTAGTACAGTGTTATCTGATGCTGTTTATGTTCCATGCTTGACAAAAGACTCAAGCGTGGGCTGTGATGCTCCATCATTATTGTTCTCTAGAGGAAAAGAGTAATGTGACTTTTTGATGTGGATGTTGCTGTATGAAATATTTGAATTTCAGCTGCACAGAGTGTATAGCAATATATTTAGAAGAATTCCAGGTCTCTAAAAATAAGTGGTCTTTTCCCCTAATATTTGTCTTAGGAATGAATCTGTATGAATTCCTTATATTCCTAAACTATTGGAAAACTCACGACAAGCTTTTATTTTCCATTACTTTTCTTGAGATAATAGTCTCATTAATTTATTTTTTTTTTACTTTTGTAGGCTTTATGCAGAATTACTCGTTCCTCACCTAATGCTTTCCAGAGTGTCATTGAAAAAGTGGGATTAACAGCTGTACTAAATTCCTTGGCAAATGGAATATGCCAAATTCAGCAGTACATGCTCACGATGTTTTCAGCAATGTTGTCATGTGGGATTCATCTACAGAGGCTAATTCAAGAAAAGGTTTGAGTTCAGATTAATATTATTCACTGGCATGGAATTTCACGAAAGGAAAAGTTAAAGTTGACACTGCTAGCGGGTTTGGGTTTTCAAAATGCTTCTCAGTGACACTTGCATATCTGAATAGCAGGAAATGAGGAATGTGTTTCTTTTATATTTCTGTTTGCCTAAAATCTAAATTATAAGGTGTACAGTTTTTCTTTCTCTCTCATGGATCTTCGAGAAATGGTAGTAATGGGTGTATAAATTGTTCCTGCAACTAGGATTCAGTGAATCCAGAATACCCTAGCCTGACCATAGTTGATAATGGGCCCTAAGGAAAATCAATAAGGAATCAGTAAGGATAGCTATTTGACATAGCTCTTTTAGACATTTAAAAGAGAAAATAAGGACTGTCCTGATTAAATCTGAAGCTGTACTTTATGCTCTCCTTAAAGGACCTTAGGCTGATTTGTAAATGAAATACCTTGCAGAAGTTAGCATTTTAATACCTTAGGTTTTTATTTTTAGTGTCATTGAATAAAACTACTGGTTTTGATTTATGTCTAATATAATTTTTGGTAGAAGTAATTAAAAGCTTTCTATTTTGATCCCCAAATTATTTTGTATTTAGAGAAAAAGTGTTTATCTTTCGGTAGTATATCTGCATAGTTCATAAATGAAGGTAATAATCTCCCTCTGTTTGGAAAGGATAAAAACCACAAAGAAAATAAGAACTCTAGCTCTTGTTTTCAAGAGATACTCTGTTGTAATGAGTGTTGTAACCTGACAGTCATTTTGACTCTAATAATCTTTTGGGCATTAGTTGAGAGAGTTTTATTTCCCTACATACTGTTTTAACAATTATATTTAAATTAAAAAATAATCCCACCCATACGGCCTGAAGTCACTCATTCTCTCCTTAAAATTCATTTCTGTACCATGTCAGAATTGCCAGTGTGTTTTAGTGAGTGGATGTCAGCTGGCCGTAAGCTTTCCAGATCCCACAAGAGCAGCACTAACAGGTGGCAAATTGTCCCGTAATGTTGCACTAAGAGTGCACGTTACTGTGAGTGGATGGTATAGTCAGAGGAGCATGGTCAAAAAGGATTCACTTGGACATTCAGCAAATGAATGCAACGTGCAGCAAGCCTATGGCTACAACATGATGTTTTCTGTGAGGAATTTCTTGGTTATATAGGACTTACATTGCTAAAAGGACTCCCATACTGATACTGAATTTCTTATGGACTATTGCTAGAAGAATTCCCTTTCTGATACTGCAGTTCTTATGAACAATTCTAATCAAATTTTGCAGATTAGAAAACTGAAATACAGACAAATACAGACAAATTCCTTTAAGAGCATATATCAAACTAATGGTAGAAGTGGGAATAGTACCCTAAGCTGTAAGTAAAAAACACTGTACTATAAAAACTGATAAAGGAGGTCTGGTTCTACTGCATATGCCCACATTTGGTAACTGTACCTGTATTACTGCTCAGACAAACTTAAATCTCATAGAATGGTTTGTGGTTTTTTTGAATGAGATTAGCTCCGTTTGTTAGAGCCTGGTGGTAATAACACCACGGTTGTTGGTTCAATCCCCATGTGAGCCATTCACTTAAGAATTGGACTTGATGATCCCTTCCAACTCAGAATGTTCTGTGATCTGGAAATTAGATTGTAGGATTTTGGAAACTGAAACTAAATTTTTATTTTTCTTGAATAGATTGTGAAAATACAAACATGCTCCTGTGTTGAACTGCCAGGTGCTATCACATCACATGGAATCATATTATTTTAGAGCTGAAAACTGAATTTAATAGTCCACGCACTTTTCAATATTTCATGCTCATGACGCACAAGTCCACCTTAATGAGAGAAGGGAAGAGTGAGTAGTGTTGGCCTGCAGGTTATTTTGTGTTCTGTAGAATTCTTGTGTAGTTCAGCTTAAGAGGCAGAAGGACCTTAGTGTCACACAGAAGGTAGTGACAAAGAAGTGACTGTCTGTTTAATACAGGTGCAAACAACATATTAGAAGATACTTAAAGATATAAATTGAAGACGGAGATAATTTAGCTTTGTATATGTTATTTGGAAACACCCTTGGCTTGTAAGACTTAGGACTGCCCTTGTTTTCTTCGGTCTTCAAGAACAGCAGTAAAAACCAGTTACAAAACTAAAGCCAGAAATGCAGTTCTGTGATCATCTACACTAATACAAAACTTCAGACATCTACGATAGCCAAAAGGGGCTGGGTTTTGTCCCTCTGTGATACAGAGACTTGCCATTTTAGTTTCTTGTTTTAGAAACTAAAATAGTTGAAATGATGTTTTTGAAATAAAGCGTGGGAAAAAAAAATCAAAATCAAGAATCTTTGACACATTATAGCAGTAGATTAAAAAACAGCCACTGCTAATTACTTTCATCTGACTGTCAAGATTCACCTTTGAATGAGTAAAAATCAGTCACAGCTTTTTGAATACAGTTAGGGTCTTCCAGAGGTCAGATAATGGGGCAGAGTGGGTTTTTTTCCCTCAACTAGTCATAAGTAAAATTTTTCAAATACTTAGAGCAATATATTGTCTCAACTGCATTGTAAGTACATTAAAAGTATCATCCTTATATTTCAGTAACTATATTCAGTTCTTTGTCTTTTACCTGAATGTGGAGAAGTAACTACCACTGTAGATGATGATTTTGTAAATATCAGTATGAATTAATAAAAAGATAAAAATATCTTTAACAAAATCTTTGTAACTATAACTTATAATTTGGAGGCATTTGCAAAGCATAGAAAGGGAATTTGAAAGTGCATAATGATGCAACAAACGTTTGCTATTGTAATTTCTGTCGTGTAGTGAGATAGTGGTCTATCTGTTTTCCTCTTGTGTAGCCAATTCAAAATCATCATTGCTTTTGTTTTAAACTTGCTTTGCAGTATTAGTCAATGTACCCAATATAAAGTCACAATCTTGTTGCTGTGTGTTTACTTGAAATAAAAAGTGTCCTTATCCTGCAGAGTCTCCATGGATACATCAAACATTTGCAGGGGAGGGAGGAACAATATAACAGTGAAATGATAATGTTTTTGGCAGTATTTGAGTGATTTTTGGCTTTTCTGATACACTAAGTCCTGCAGGTCAGCAAAGATCTGCTTGAGATTTTCTTTGGATAAATTATTGCTGTTTTGCAGTCCTCAAACCAGCCAGAAAAGCAAATTCCAACAGGTCACATTTATTTCTTAAACCAGATTATTAGAACATTTTCAAAAAAGTCTGATGTAACTAATTTTAATTGTCTTAACCCATGTTAACCCTCACATGTAGCATTGAAATATTCTTGCTTTCCAGAGTATGAGGACTAAAAATAGTCAGGTGTGCTTTGGCTTGTAGTTGCATATGTTTTTGCCATGTGTCCTTGTGCATGATCTATCAAGTCCATTTATGTTAGCACAGTCAGTGTTCCATTATATATACTCTTTGACTACATCTGAAGTTTTATGGGATTTCTGAACATAAAAAATGTTGTTGTTGTTGTTTTGAGTAATTTTACTAGAAAAAACCCTTGAAAAACCAAACCACACTTAATTAAAATTCAAACTTTGCATTTATTAGATTGTAATTGAAGAACTTGACTGCTGCAGGTTTTTACTGCAGGAGCTACAAGTCATGCTCTGTGAGCTATTGAAGTGTTTAAAGCAGTAAACTTTTAAATCCCAAGATTGAGAAACTCTTCTGTTTATG
The DNA here is from genome assembly GCA_013398955.1 of Callaeas wilsoni. Lineage (NCBI taxonomy): Eukaryota > Metazoa > Chordata > Aves > Passeriformes > Callaeidae > Callaeas > Callaeas wilsoni. Next base: position 180,499 of record VWPU01015470.1, on the reverse strand, counting down.
AAATAAATTGCTGAAGTACAGCAAAACACTTCTAGAATAATTAATAGCAGTTTGTTTTTCTGGAATTTCTGTGGTTGCTGAATGATGGCTGCTTTTGAAGACAGGGTTAAAATGGTATCAGAATAAAAACTGGTGGTTTCTTGGCCAACTCTTATGCTCCTGCTCTTTTTCCATTCTCAGTAAAGATGTGTAGTTAATTGTTGCAAAGGATGTCTCTATTAAATTAGAGTCAGTGTTGATTTGCAGTTATTCTGCCAGCAAATGAGGAATTTGAACAATAATACTAGTATGCATGTTAAATATGCACCACACAGCAGGATTTTTAACTTTGTACATAACACGCATACACTACTTGTAATCCTGTAGTGTTACTCCCTTCAGAATCCAGCTCAACTGTTTTGAAGGCAAGTTCTCTTGATGAGGCCATTTGTGCTCAGTCTAATTTTTGCATAGAGCCAGTTGACTCAGTTTCTAAGTTCTGGCTCAGTTTTTAATTCTGATTTTGTATATCCTCTTTCTTTCTTTCCAAGTCCCAATTTTGTTTCTTCTTTGAAAAGATGTCGTTCACTTTCTGAACTCAAAATAAAATTAGTTTAGATAAGAACAATCAAAGAAGGTAGAAACAATTTTACCATCTATTTGGAGCATCTGGTGTATAATTTGGGGTCTGATGTAGACAAGATTGTATCCAGCTAAGGTGTAGATTTTAAAATTCCTGCATATAAGGGAAGAAATAGGTAAAAAATTTAATCATATTTATTCTTAAATGCATATGTATTCTGAAAATAGTTCACCTTTCTTTTAAAATAAATATATTAAAATATCCTATGTTTATCCTTGAAGTAAGCCATTTAAAAATATGTTTTATCATCTTCTGTAGTTAATTTCATAGGATTTTGGACTTAGTACATTAGTGTTTACATGTTACTCTGCCACTTGTGAAGATGTTCAAAGCAGCTTTACACTGGGCCAGTCAGTCTTGGATAGGATTTATTTGCTAGTGTTCTATGGATTTTTTTTTTTCCTGTGAGTGACATGAAAATGAAAAAATTTTAAATGTATACAGTCTTACAATACAGAGGGAGTAACCTTAATGTATTTGTGTTTATTTCCACCAAGGATTTTGTGACTACAATTACTCGTCTACTTGAAAGTCCTTCAACTTTTATTCGAGCAAAAGCCTTTCTGATCTTACTACAAGTTTTAATTAATAACAGGGAGATGCTGCTCGTCAGTTGTCAAACAAGGTAGGTGATAATGGAATATATAGTCTTTAAAGTTATGCCTGAAATACTTCAAAATGTGTGGTATTTTGAGCCAGTGTTTTAGAAGTGAATTGTTCTGTGTGTAATAGTAGTCCTTTCATTCATGAGAATATTTTCTCTGGGATCATCAGGTGACAATTATTCACAAGGGGAAACCACTGTCTTGCAAGGAGAATGTCTTTTAAATTAAGTTATGGTTCCAGTGAGCATTTTCATTTTTGGGTAGGGCAAAAGATAGACTGCAACAGTGAGTTGTTGCTGTGGTGAGAAAGCAAAATAAAAGGTTCTGTCATGTAATTTCCTCATCTTGGGGTTTGGTCCAGAGTCTCTTCAGGATAATCACATTCAAGATAAAATAATATTTCTTGGCTATATGTGTTGTGGGAGTGATTTACATAATGACCAGTAAATTCCCGTGACTTTTACATGAAGTATATAATTTTTCTATGTTTTAGAATACTTTTCAAGAATTTATTGAATCACAATGGAATTGTTGTTTGAAATTTCGTGTCTTCTGTTGGGCCAGAAGCATTCCTGTATCAGAGAGGAGCAAATTAGACTGTGTTAGAATATGAATTATCACCATGTTTCAAGGTGATCGGAGAAGTAAGGTGAAAGAAATTTTAGCTGAGATTTGTATCTTCTACTCTTCTGTATGAAGAAGAGTAAAATGAAGTGTAAACAAAGTTTTTACAATATTGAAATAAAGCGGGTTTGGAACTGAAAGTAAAAAAGGATGAGGCTTGCAGGCAGCCGTAAATCTAAATACATCTACAGAAAATATAACATTGTATCTTATATTCATGTTTGAGAAGAATTAAGATGTATACATTGGAGTTAAAGGAAGGGGCAGGTGAGTTATACCATGAAGCCACTGTGAGAGGACACCTTGTAGGGTGCTAGCATTATATATATTCCTTCACTTGCAAAGCCACAGATATCCCAATATTTGTAGAATCACACAGAATAAGTACTGAATCCAAGGGGTTTTTTCATGTGTATCTTTTTACACTTCCAGAAATGTTTTATCAGATCATATGTTCTGGTTAGTGTAAAATACCTCTAATGATTTGAAGTGACTTTTTGAATGGTTTCATTTTTAATAATTCTTGCTATTCATGTGCTTAATATACCACATAGGACTCTTCTGTGTGTTTGGAGAAAGGTCTGACAGAAATCCTGCACAGACAGTTACTATTTGTTTATATATACCTAAGATATTATGTGAAGGACAGTAATAATTTTATCAACAGTTTGCTTTATTTATAATGCTTTCCAACCAGCTACCTTTCTGAAGAGAATGTGTTGTGAATTTGGGATATGAATTGTATTATGACTTTTGGCTTTATCCTACTGTTTTATTGTGATGCTTCAGACGGGGCTGATTAGAGACCAATACATAATGTAATACATTAGGTAAAACAATAGGCAAGCCTTACAGCAGCTTTATTGAGCTGATAAACTGTTCTTTTTCTTCGTTTGGTAAGTTTTCTTCATAATTGTTCTTTCCTGAACAGCATGTCTCTTATCAGAATAGATCATCCAAAACCTTTCTCTTACATCCAAAAAGTAAGATAGCTACAGAGAAATGGCCCATTAAATCTGGAGACAGTTGCATTCATAATATCACTATATAACTCTGGAATAATCTTAAATCCAGCAGAGGTACTGGATACTCATTGACTTATACTGTTGAATTCAGGTTGGAGCATTTTAGTTAGATGTCTTCAGTTGTCTAACAGAAACATTTCTTCAAAATTAAGACTCATAAATTCTAAATTGCTAGTACAGGAAGCAGAAATCGGTTGGATAACTATTGAAAATATTTTATATACTCAAATTCTCCATCTGGAGGTGTTTGATTTGAGAAATGTAAAGAGCATGTAGTAAAATGTGCATAATTTCTGGTTTGTCTTCAGCAGCTGCAGCTAAAGCCTGTAACAGGATTTATATTGCTTTAGATGATAAAATCTGTTTATGGTAACGATAATCAATATAAGGCAGTTTTTCAGTGTGCATCACTTCAAGGATGATGCAGATGATAAAAAAATAATAACTATTTCATGGCAACACTGCACTGAAAAATGCTTTTTTTTAGTTTGGTAATTATGCTGGTTTTGTCTGGGATAGTGTTAATTTTCTTCATGGCAGCTACTGTGAGGCTGTTTGTGCTGAAAACAGCCCCCTGGGCCTCATGAGCATGGGGACTGCCTCAGGGCCAGCATCCCAAAGGCCTTGCTCTGGAGAGCAGTCCTTCCTTTAGACGGCAGCAAAGCTGGGTCGGGGTCTGGAGTGCAAGTCTGATGAGGAGGAGCTGAGAAAACTGAGGTTGTTTAGCCTGGAGGAAAGGAGGCTCTGGGGAGACCTTATCACTCTTTGTAACTACCTGAACGGAGGCTGTAGCGAGGCAGGGGTCGGTCTTTTTTTTTTTTTTCCAAGTAAAGAGCAATAGGACAAGAGGAAATAGTCTTAAGTTGTGCCATTGAAGATTTACATTTGATATCAGGAAAAATTTTTTCGGTGATAATTCAGACAATAAAATCCTGTTCCCACTGGTAACCTTTGTGATACCTGTCCTTGGAGGTGGTTTTGGAACTGAAAAAACTGTGGCATGTGAGGAAAATAACAGTTTCATCGTTATTCAACTCATTAGGAGGAAAGGGCATGGGACAGGGAAAGGAGGGGAGAGAAATTGAAATGGAAGTAGGAGTAGAGAAAGAGGAAGAGAAAGGTCCTGGCAAGTTTATTTTAGCTGTGCTAAAAATAAGCTTTCTGTTTTTGGTGTTACCAAAATGGATTTCCTTGTGTTTTTCTTCCAGTTTGTGCACAGGTCACAGGAAGTAAAAGGCAGCAGAAGTAGGCACTTGCTAAAACCCCTTTTTACTGTGTGGAATAGTGGTGGCCCTGGGCTGGGAACATGAGAAGTATCCTGTGTTACCAGTCTTGATTCCTTGAATGCAGTCTGAAGACTACCTGCCTATTTGTTTTTACTGTTTACAGAACCCATTGGCTTTGACTGTGATACCAGCAGTTGGCATTCACTTTTGAGTATTTGTACACACAGCCCCCCATGCATATCCCTCTAATGCCTATTGATTAGCTGAGTTTACACAATCTGGTTGCAAGTTTCTTTTTGTACCTCTTTTCAAAGAGGTACAAGTCTCTCCTTACTCAAAGAGTATGGAAACACCTTTACAATTCCAAATAATAGTGGAGAAGCAGCTGATCCCAGCTGACCAAAGGGATATTCCACACCACATGGCCTCATAAGGGAAAGAAGAAAGGAAGAGCAGGGAGGACATTAGGAGTGATGGCAGTTGTCTTCCCAAGTGACCATTACATGTGATGGAGCCCTTTGGTCCTGGAAACAGCTGAACACCTGTCTGCCCATGGGAAGTGGTGAATGAATTCCTTGTTTTGCTCTGCTTGTGCAGATTTTGAGTTATGTGGATGAAAAGTATTTGTGTGTAATAAGAAATATAATTTTGAAGTGAATTCATTGTCCCACAACATTGAGACAATTCACCTGTTACTCTTTTTTCCTACTTGTTCCATGGTAGTCGATTACATACCTTTTGTTCTTCCACATGTGATACAGGTAGAGATGATACAAGATCTTTTAGGCTGATTACACTATGCAAGTTAATTTCTTTTGCTAATCACACTGAGTTTTCTAGTCTCCTTCTTTTCTTCTTGATTTGCAGAGGCAGGCTATCTGTTCTTCAGGAGAGGGACACAACCAGAAGTTTTATTCAGACTTTTCATTTCACCCTTTTCTGAACTAGCAGTAATTTCCGGTTAGTCTCACTGAATTGTTCTTTTTGTATCTAAATGGTTTCAGAGAATTTCCTAGGTAAACAGAGACTGACTTGGAGATTGAACTTCTCCTCCCAAAAGAATTTTTTCAAACCTCATTTTCTACTGTCTGCAGAGATGGACACTTGTGGAAAGGGTGGTATTCCCAACAGATTTCACAGTCTGCAGAAATGTAACTATGCACAACAGCATAACCTCTGCACCAAATCTTCCTCTGTTTCCTGTGCTCACCTCCCATATTTATTAAATTTTCAAATCTTTTATGTGCCCTCAAAGGAAAAGCTTTGCCTGGAAACCTAGTACAGTCTCACATGTAGCATAGCCTATTTGCCTTATATATCTTAAGACTGATCTAGAAAAGTAGTGAGGAAAAGAACTGAAAAGCTTGGTGCTCAGTCAGATGGGAAAACATGGAAATGGAAGGCAGGAGGGAACAACTACCTAAGTCAGTGATTTCAGGGAAAAAACCAGCAAGCTGGTATCAAATCAAACAGAAGAAAAAAGTGATGGAAGGGAAGAAGCAGAGATTGACCCTCCTATTAGCATCATATGCCATCTGACGTTACATCTCTGTAAAATAAACATATATCTATATTAAATATGCTTTAAAAATCTTCAGCCTTTTCTGTTAGCAGAGATTGACAAATAACGATAATAATAAATAATAAAACTAATAAATAGTCCTTGATTTCTTGGGGTAACTGGAGTGTATATGTCCTCAGAGTATGCACAACCTTCTTTAGATTCATGAAGGTCTGTCATACTCTGTGAGCTTAGTCTCTTTTCTTCATGTTGATCATCCTTTTAAGAGAACAGTTCTGACTCTTTTAAGTAGTAGACCTCATTCCCGTTCCTATCACTCCAGACTGTTACCTCTGGAATTTTTCCTTTTTTGCTCCACTCTTTCACATTTTTTTTTACAGAAAACTTGGGTTGCTTTGCTTTTTTAGTGTAAAAGCTCACTGATGGCCAAATCTTGAAATACAGACACTTTAATTTTTTTTTTTTTTTTTAAACTAAACCTTTGCTTCGTAGGCAGTGATTTATTCCTCATCATATTTAGCTTATTTATACTAACACCTACATATTTTTTCATGTATTGTTGAATGCAAGACAAACATGTGCACTAAATGAATTGAATAAATGCATTTCTGTAGGCCTGATTTTGCCTACTAGAAAGAACACTGAGATTCATTGGGGAGTAAAAGTAACTGATGAATTGTTCTACATATGACTGAGGAATTTGTCAAAGGAAAATAGAAATTCTAGTTCTTTACTATATAGGCTTTACTGCCTATACAATTTGTATCTGTACAGTTTTCTCGAGACAATATTTAGTTGAACCGAACTATGAGGGAAAAAATAGTTGTGCATATTTTTAGAAAATCTTTGTGAAAGACAATTTTGTGAATGGAAGAACAACATAAAGGAGAGAACTCATTCATCTTTCCTCAGAATAATGAACCTACTTTGTATCCTTCTCAAATATGATTAAGTAATAGAACATGGTTTTATAAAAGAAAAGAACCTCCTTCTCCCAAAGCAATGAAACCACTCATGTTGAAGTGTATTTGGCCCATTTTAAGTAACACTTAAACAGACCTAAGTGTATTTCTGTATAGAATCAGATGACTGTTAAATCATGGAAGTGTTTTCTTGACGAAAAATATTAATTCAAGTTCTGATATTTTTTCATTTTTTTTAAAGCTAAAAATTTTTCAAATAAAAATTACTTGGTTATCTGTAAAGGCTAGCAGGCCATTCTATTTAAAACACTAAATTTTTTATATAAAATGTATAAAGCTTGTAAAAGTAAAATTCTGTTTGAAGCACAATGTCAGATTTTTAAGTAGTTCTTTTCTAACAGGCAAATCAAAATTCCTGTAATTTAATGCGATTTCTAGACATTGCAAGAATAAAAGATGTCCTCATGGTCTCTGAGAAGTGCAGCTGAATGTGTTGCATCTGGGCTATTGCACAGGTGAAAAGTAGTGACTGAATGGGTCTTTTTGATTTGTGTCTCTCTTTGTAGAATAGCTTAGGAAGGATAAGAGTGTAGTATTCAATAATAATCATGTATTGTTTAGAGACATAATCCTGCAAAATGTATTCTTAGGTAGTTTTTACTTCATTGAGTAAATCATCTTTTTGATGGAAATATGTATTTTCTACTAGTATTGTTATGAACACTTGAAGAAGTGTAAATAAGTAATTTTCATAGTTCTGTAAAAGAGCACTGATTATCAGAAGCGTATTTAAAAAGATAGTACTGAAGTACGTACTTAAAATCCAGATCATGGATTTCCCTCACCAGTGATTGATGGTTCTTTGCACAGGACCTGGAGGGAGTTCGAATGTGAAACAAAGATGTCAATAGTATGGCCCTAAAGGGAAGTCTGGCCCTTCTGTCTATTCAAATAAGCATTTTAAAATTTTGCCTGAAGCATTCTGTTACAGGTGTATTATTAAAGCAATCTCTTGTAAGTTAGCCAGTGGCTAATAAATCAGTTACCATTTCACTGTGAGAAATGTCATTCTGCAGAATGGCATAGCCAACAGAGCACTTACGGGTTGGAATGTGTGCATTGAGCTTGTCTTCAGAAATCGTGAACACTAGATTTATAGAGAAAGGATGTAAGACTAGTTTGGGCTTTTTTCTCTTTCAATATGGCCATTCCAACTAGTGCTAACATTTTAATAGGATGCAGTATGAGCTATGTAGTATGATTTTTCTGGACTGAAAGATTGATCTCTTATTACATTGACTTAAATTATTCTTGCTTTTGGAATTCTTGTGTGTTGAAAATTAATGTCTTTAGTGTTTTACTTATATTGCACATGTCGATTACATATTTCAAAAGAAAGTGGATTGTAAAATTAGTCTCTCTCTGACTAAGTTTGCAGAGAGATTCACTCCTTAACATCACATATTCATTTAAACTAGTAGAGCTGTGCTTACTTAAAGTAGCTTAAGGGTTTCTTTCTTTGACTCGGTAATTTGTGTTGGTTTTAGAGTTGATTGAAAGAAAAGTCTGAAATTTCAAGAAGATTACAGAGCCAAAACTAATGTATCATCTTGACTGTAACCACAGATACCAGTAATGTCTTGTTCAATATTTTTGAGATATAGTGTTATTTTCCTTGGTATAAGAGTTAATGTTTTGCACTTGTTTAAATGTAGACTCGTGATGTATATTGAAAGAGACAGCAGAAAGACCATGCCAGGAAAACAGCAGCAAGGTGGCAGTGAATACCTGTCAAAATGCCTGGATCTTCTCATCTATCACATCGTGAGGGAGCTGCCAGGAATTCTGGGTAAATTCAGTTTGTTAACCAAACAGATCTTACCTTTGCTTACTCTGTCAAGAAACAGATATCTCCTTTTATATACAGGTGGAAAGACTGTATTTTCTGATTACATAAACTTCGCATGATATCAGCTTCCTGAAGTTTTTTTGATATGTCATGATCGGATATTTTGTATTGGAATGCATGATTTCTTATATTAATGTTTTGTGTTGGTGGAATGGTAAGCCTCACCAGCTGAGTCAGGAATGAAGCCCAGATGTACAAGAAGTTTTATCAGTGTTCTAAAGATATTGTAAAATCTATAAACATTGTACAATCTAAGAGCAAATTTGCCCCATAAAGCAGAGGCCTGGGAGAGATGCAACAGGGCATATCTCTGAGTACATGTTAATAACTTACGCTGAAATTTGTATATTCAGTATTTGCTACAGGCAATTTTTCTGGAAAATTTCAGCTTAGATACTTCAGTTGTTTTAGATGCCTGAAATCAATTTGCTCATGCATACGAGCTTTATTTTCATAAAATTATTTTCTGATGAGATGATACCTGATGTATTTTTCATCTTCTCTACACTATCGCTAGGATATTGAAAATGTAATGGTAGCACTGCAAAGGTTAGCAGACCTAAATGTCATGCTACTATTTTAAAAGAAACTTTACTTCCTCTGCTAATGCAAATTTTTGCCTTGCTGCAAACACCTGATCCCTTTTTTCTAACTAAATATCAGGTTTGCATATTGGCTATATTTCAGTATGGAAGTCTCAGACTATATATGTTTGAAGCACAAATTCACCTCCTACTGTTTATGTATACTCTATGCAAGTGGTAATGTAGGCTCTGATATTTCATCAGAATCTGAAAGTTCTATACGTCAAATAAATAGTTACTATCATAATACATAGTACATCAATTGCTTAGACATGTAATTACTACTGATTTACAATTTCAATTCACTGTTGAGAACTGATATCAAGCATAATTTCTACACTTTTTTTCTTTTCCAAGCTGGATCTGTGTGTTGATTGTTTTCTGTAATCTTAAATTATCTCTCCGTATTTGTCCATATTTGTCAGAAGTCTTTTTCATTTTATTGCTGTATGCTGAAGGAGCATGTACTGCTTGAGGTGGTAAAAGCGATGGGCACCTAAGAATAATAATCAGATTTGAAAATTGGAACAGTGAAAAGCAGTTTAACTGTTGATTTAGAATTAATCCTAGCTGCCTTTTTTAATATGCATTTGTGTAAGCTCCTTACTGATCCCATCTTCTTCCACCAGATGTAGCTATAAACCAAATAGATTAACAAGTTGTAGAAATTGACCTTAAAGATGCATTTGAACAAAAGAAATAAATTATTAATCTTCTGGTTAATTTAAAAATTTTTTGGTTGTTGTAAATAAGAAAGTAATTTTAATTCTGCATTTATAATATTTAACCTATTTTTTGGAAGTAGATATGAATTCGTTAGATCATGCTAAAATTAAGGGTAGCCATATCTATCTATTTATCGAATACTAAATTGCCAAATGTGATGATTATATAATCTTTAAAATATAGAAAGAGAGATTGTTCTGTAAATCAGCTACTAACCGCAGAGAGGTCTTGTTGAATTACAGTGTTGCGTGTAATTCAAAACGAAAATGTGTTGATGAAAAAAGTGTTGTGTTTTATGTATTTGGAGAGTTTTAAGCAACACTTTCTTTTCTTTACCACTGAATGAGTCAAATCTTTAAGGCCTACTTTAGTTCCAGGCTCTGTCATTTCTGCTTATATTGAAAACTGAACTCCATGGGAACAGAAGAAAAGCATTGATATTATTCAAGATGATTAAACTCTGACTTACTCTGAAAGGAAAGGCCTTTTCTGGCCTGAAAAAATCCTATAAAATACTGAGTCCCATTCTTTATTTGTTTAACATATATGTGAATTCTCTTTAACAGTTTCGAGCAGCTGTCTTTTTAGGGGAAAAAATATGATAGGTGCTCTTTCAAGACAGCATTTGACTTTTAATGTTTTCAGGTTATAGGGACAGAATTTTCTGTCTTTTCATATGAGCTAATTTTTCTAATGCTGCTTCTGTTCTTTATCCCATGGAGAAGAGGTCTTGCTTTTTGTAGACAATAGGAAGCATAACATAAATTTAGCATAATGTTCCTTGGTCTTTATGTTTGTTTTCTGAATCTGAAGTATAATTTTCACTAATCCAGTTAAAATTTTGTTTGCTTATTATTACATCTGAGGTTTGTCATGGAGGCAACTAAGTTCTCTCATTGGTCTGTTGCTATCTCTTTTATGAGAATTCCTGCAGCTTTAGGTCACTTGTGTCACAGTTAAATCGGTGCTTGAGAATGTGTGTGTGCATGGCTGGTGGGAGGATCTCTTTTTTTGGAGGGGAAGGATGTTTGGGGTTTTTTTCCCATTGACCGGTGCTGCAGGGGAAACATACTGCTTCAGCATTATGTCATCAGCTAATCTTGGTTTGTTCAGTTCTTGGTTAGCTGAAAGTCGTGAGAATTTTGCTTTTTATTTAGCTGGAAATAGAATTTAGCCAGTATAAGTCCACTCTGCCAAGAGGGGTAATTTCATATTTACTTCAACACTCACCTTATATTTCTATCCTCACTGTTTTGCCAGAGGTCACCTTTGCCTGTCCCTGTAGCCAGAGTAGGGAATTGACCTGGTTGAACACTGAGCTAGGAAAGCAATGCTGGATTCATCATGCAGTCACACAAACACTACTTCTGGCAGACTGAGAAGGAGTGAGCAGAGGCTACTGGAACAGAGATGTTTTATTTGTCATTTGCTGTTGTTTAGTGATGTTTTTATGTTGGATCAGCATGAAATGCTGTTTTCTGTAGGTGACATTCTCTGTGCCCTAAGTAATGTCTCTGGATGTAAACACCCATCAACGGTTCAGGCCAAACAGCTGAAGAGGTGCCTTCCTATGATGCCTGTAGTGCTTCATCTTGTGACATCCCAGGTAGATTTTTTTTCACCCCAAAATTTGTTACAAAGAGGACAAACGCTTACAGTTTCCCAATATCTAATTTCTGCTAATCACAATCAGAATGAATAAAATAGAGGTTTTGTTAATGCATAGATATGTTGATGAGTATTCTAGCTATGAAACAGCATTTGATAAATGTGTATTATATAACCATTGTAATGACAGAAGAAAATACATATTTTGTCCTCTTTTTTGTTTTTTAGCATGTGAAATAATAGTTTTACTTTTTCTGGTCATAAGATATGCATTTAATGTAATTTTTTTTTCAACTTTGGCTAATTTCAAATAGGTATTTCGTCCCCAGATAGTCACAAAGGAGTTTCTTTTCAACTATGGCATCTTACTTGTGAGTATAAAGTCTAAGTTAAATACTTTTACAAGATATAACTATGCATAAAATTTTGGAAATTAATGAAATGAAATTATATTAAATTTCTAAATTTGAGAGACAAGTTTATTCTGAATATATATTTTAAGCTTTGATTGTATCCAAAACGTTATATATAATCAGAAGATATTTTCTGTAGTAATCTATTTGTTCAAAGGGAAACTCTGCACATATTTGATAAACTGAGAATTTCCTGTGTGCTTTATTTCTGAATAGAAAAGTTGAGCTCTAAATTACATAGAATATTCTCTCTAGAATTTCATGCTAATATTTTATGAGTAGAAATGAAAGAGAAATTATAACTAGTCTATATTTAAGGTATTGTTTGGTATGTTTCTTCTTGTCACCTTTTTCTTCTTGCCAGTACTTCTGCACTGTGTTTGGTTGATGGAAATCTATGGAGCTAAGATATTTAACTTATGGCGACATTTAGAACCTGTTTCTGACATTAGCCATAGAAAATGAACTTTTTAGCTGTGCCATTGGATAGTACAGCAGAAATGAAGTAACACAGTTCTAAAGTAATTTCCTCATATGAAAACAATTGTTTTTGCTAAATGAGAAAAAAAGATTATTGTAAAGTTGCATATCAGAGTTAATCAAATACTTTTAAGTGCATGAGTTCATAAATGACAACTAGGTATTTATCTCCAAATAGTATGAAGAAATGCTTTACTACAAACAACCAGATTCAAGCTATGTGTTCAGATTCCTTTATCTTTCTCCTTTGACTCTTTATTCCAAGAAAATGTGCTTTAATTTAGCTCTACTAAAATATTTGTGTAAAAATTAGCATTAGAATGATAAAAAAAATTGAAACTGTAGATGTTGAATTACAAAGCCCTTTCTCCCTTTGAAGCATTTGTAACTAGGCAGTAGATTTATTAGTAGTCTTCAATCAACCTTCTAGAAGGTGAAATTCTTCTGTCAACAATATAGGTACAGCAGACGGGGTACAATGAAAGTTTTCTTTTGATGTTACTCCAGCTTGCTTGAACTACTGACTGAGGAGGTCAGGCTAGTTATACTAGCACAGTGTTCCTCTCAAGTCAAGGAGGAGCACATTACTCAATGTTTCCTGCATCTTGTCCTGTCTCCATTAAAAAGGCAATTCAGGAACTTACATATACTATTTAAATTTACACAGGAAAAAGGGAGGGAAAGTAGTATATGTGAAAAATTAGTATCAAATTTTAATCCATTTTATGTAACTGTGTTCTGATATGACTAATATAATTACATCTGGAAGAGTAAATATCCATTCTATCAGGCAGCAATCTACTCTGGAAATTTGTGTTTAGCAACATTCCCACTGACATCTATGGAGGGACATTCGATCATCAGCTTGTACTTTTTCAAAGTACTGTGCTATAACTGAGGCCCCTAAGACTTTTAGCAAGGCAGTCTTTCAGTTTTTGTTTGTTTTGTTCCTTTTTTTCCCCCTGATTTATTCAACTGTCTTGTTCTTAACAATAGGAAATTATGAGGAGTGGAAAGATGTGTGCTTGGGATCTGGAAGAAAAAGAATAGTTATTTTCCTGTAACGGTTGTTCATTGAGAATTTTTTTTTCTTGCTGCTTTGAAGTTACTTCCATCATCACTGTAATTTTCAATAGTGTTGAGCAAAGAAATTGAGAGGGAGTCGGGACAGTCCTTTCATGTTTTGTGCTGTGAACAGAAGTACGTGGAGGACACGCTGTGCCCCAAAGGCACAGCTAATAGCAGGCTGCTGGTGGTGTGCACAGGGCACAGGCTCACCTGTAGCGAAATACACATACACAATTTCCCGCCGTTGCATAAGAAACCCCAGATAGTTGCATTTCTTTAAAGAAATACGTCTTTTCCTTGTATTTCTAATATAAAATTAATAAGCATTAGTAGCCAGAACAATTTTTGCACCTACTATTTTGATGTTTCCAAATCAGTCTTGAGACTACAGTTGTGTGAAACTGTCTAAAAATGAGCAAACAAAATAATTTGCTCTCTTCCAAAACAAGTTAATTAGATAATACCTAGCATTTTTCTTCAAATGATCAGGAAGATAACTTTTTTTTAATAGAAGCACTTGTTTTTTATTACTGCTTTTGAGGTGCTTTTAAATAATGAAATATGTAATTGGTTTCTAACTCTATTTTTAATTAGAGAAGAATCCTTCAGCTGTTTCTTACATGCTGTGAAAAAGATAACCCATGTAGAAACTTCTGTCAATGTAATATAAAATAATGAAAGTCTAATTGGTAGTGATTTTTAAAACAATGCCATTTTCTTAAATCCTACATTAGTAAAAAAGAGCATACTACAAATTCTGTGGAGAACTTTCCTTCCTTAGCAAGTCTTAATAACATGTCTTTTGCATCCCGATGAAATAAACAGCTATGCATAGAAATGAAAGCAAAAGAACAGCGGGTCTAATTGTACAATATTTACTTAATCCAGGTTATTAATATTTTGTTGACCCTGTTTCTTAAGATGATGACTAATTTAGGCGATTTTTAACAGAAAGTTATATTTGCATTTTTGCATGTTCCCCTGAGTGCAACTGCATCCATAGTGCGTATAGTATGCATGGAGATCAAAAAGATGGTACAAATAACAGAAAATTGCATTTTCTAAAGAGTCATTGGTCATTTTAGTGAGTTATTTTGACACAGCCCAATCTAAGGTAGTTCAAAGTCTTCTAAGAAATTAGAGTTTTCTGTTAACAGTGAAGACGTTTAATTACTGTCTATTGAGCTAGAAATGTTATAATTTCTGATACTAGTCAGAGTAATAATCCTTACTGTACTCCACATTTAAGTGTCCAAGAGCATTACAGACTTGCAAAATTGTAACAGCTAGATCATTAGTACTTTCAATTTTAGTTAATTATTATGAAAGTTTATCCTAATGTAAGGGCATTAATAGTTTGTATTTACACTGTTCTTTAAAGAATTTCTTTTGTAATTATTCAGTGATTATGCTTTTTAATTTTTTTCCTGAAGTGTTTTAACAAAAATGCTGCTTCTTTTGTAGGAGTTCATCAGATCAATAGATTCAGGAGAAACAAACTTGCGTAGAGCAATAGGTAGGGTAACCTATGATACTGCAGTACTTTTACATGCAGTTGTTTTTACTATTGAATTTTATGAAGAAATATGATTTCTTTTACCAACAGGGCAAGCTGCATCAGAAGAATTGATTAAGACTACTTTATTGACCTTTGAAGCAGTAACAGAGCATCCCAGCTTGCTGATGATCCATCGCTTGACTGTAAGTCTGATGGCAATTTAAACAGTTGCAGGCTAATAGACCTAATTCCATTTATAAATAGAAAGTTTTGAAGATTTAGAAACCGTTTCAAATATGGCTTAAAATGTATTGTGGTTCTACTTGACAGGAAAAATACTTATTGTTCATAGAGAGTTTTCAAAGAAGCAGCAAGGCATTCAGTTTACTGTATTTAGTTGAGGATTTAGAGGGAGAATGAGAAGGGCTTTGAGTTTAGAGATAGTGGTTCTTGATTGTGTAAGTGTTTCTTCAGCTTCAATGCATGTATGTTGCTATATACTGGCCACTGTTTATGCTTTTAACATAAACATACTCTTCTAATAACAGCATGGCTTGGAAACACTGTCTCTGAGGATTGTTCCCATTCTATCATATTCTTCGTGATGAGATCATCAGTAGAAGTTATAATGTTGGGGTTTTTCTGTTGTTGTTGGTTTGTTTGCTTTTTCAAGTCTAACAGATTTCTTACTTAAAAATTTCATTAGAATTACAAACCCACATACTGGAAGCTTCTTACATTGCTAAGATTTGTTTTCTTTGAAGCTCTCGGTTAAAAGATTCTACTGTGAGCTAAGCTAATTGAAGGCAGAACAATTATGTTGTCAAACAGTTGCCAGCAAATCAGGAGGTCTGAATGGTCAAATCAGTGTTTGATAGATCATCATAACCTGTACCAATGCATTTTTGTGCTTGAATTTTCACCAAAATACAATCCACCATACTCACTGAGATGACCATTCAATTCCAATTGAATCTTATGTGTTTGTAATGGAATTAGGTTAAGGGCATGCATTTGATATAGCACTTACATCAAGAAAGACATTAGCAAATAAATGGGAGTGAGGGATGTTAGGGATTGTGCTAGATAAGGATAGGTGAAAGAAATCAAGTGGTTTTAGAAGTTGAATCCTATTTGGTGTGTGTGTTAGTTGAGTATTTAGACTATAATGTCTTAATAAGTGAAAACAGTAAAATTAATCCCAAATATAAATTGGAATTTAAATAAGTTTAATGGGATTTTTTTCATGAATGCTCACAAGAGTGGTATTCAAGAAAATGGTCGTTATGCAAGAAAATCTAAGCAATTAGTAGTCAGAAGGGAAATAGTAAAGAGCTGTTCAATTTACTTTAATATGGCAACAATGTCCTAGAAAAGAAATGTTAAGTGTAGGTGAAGTGTGAATGCCTATTGGTATCTCCCTACATGCTTGTCAGCCTGCCTCTCACTATATTATATCTGTATCCTTCTAGAATCACCTCAATTTTAAAAAATAATTGCTTTACTTTTATGAGTTATCAGTGTGTCTTATATTGACAGAAATGTGTACCTTTTTTGTGGGGGTCTGTCAGCATTGACTGAAATTGCAGTACCTTGTGTCACCACATTAAATAAAATTCCTGTACCTGTTTCAACTTTAATGGTTTGGGGATTTTCTTTGGAAGAGACAATTCCTCTTTACAGCTCTTCTTCCTCTGCGCCTATCCCTACATTTAGCAGAACATTTTCCTGAAGCCAGGGAGTGACTATCCTAGTCACTGCTAAGTAACCCGTGGCTCGCACTAGGGAAGTTTTAAAGCATCTAGATTTCTGGGGAGCAGTTTACTTCACTTCATTTGTTGAAAGTTTTAGATGTTTATTTAAAATCCGTCTCAACGTATCAGTTACATAGTTAGAGATAAACCTTCCTCCCTGACCAGTGTTTGTCCAGTACTTTTGACACATACCACTTCTGTAGTTTCCCTGTTTTAAGTATAAAATGATATCCTTGTCAATGAACAGCTTTTCTTTTTTTTTGGTCTTTTCTTTTTTTTAGAAAATCTATTACTTCCTTCACTCATTTTCATAAATAACAGTTCTTGCTAATTTAGAAGAGCCCTCCTGACACTCAGCAAATAGTCATTCAGACATAAAATAAAGTGGAGAAATTGCCTTGCATTTTGTATGTGAAATTCGAGAAATTGTCCATTGTAATTAATAATCTCTAACCACATCTGCCACTAGTGGTGCAAACAGTAATTAGTTTAATACTATTTACGAAGTCTAGTGTGCTAATTATACTTGAATGTACAGCATACATTACTTTAGAGGAAAGTGGTACTTCATCTTCTATGATGCATACAGACTATTTTTGGAATTGCTGTTGCTCGAGGGATATCTTCTAATTGCTGCTGGCTGAGCATGACTGGAATCTATGAATATAAATTCCAGCACACAGCAGAACTTTGTGCTTTTTTAAAATGTTGAAGCAAGACATGTTCAAGATTCCAGATCAATATCTAAGCATAACAGTGGTTAATAGGACACTCTTACTGGAGAGAAATTTAAATCGTAGGCTGAGCTCCAAATCCCAGATTGGTCATTGAGACCAAGTTGTTTACAAACAGGATTTTAAGGAGTGAGGCTGGGTGAAGGCCAAAACCTTCTTGAGAGGATGCAATTTTTTTTCTGCTCTTACTGTGACATTGATTTAAAGTCTCTAATCAGAAATTAAACGCATTTCTAATAAAGTTTAATTAATGTAATAAAAAGCGAGGCTATACAGAGCAAGCGGAACCAGAAAGTTTTTCATTTGAGTTCTGTTTTTAATTTAACTAAAATGGAAATTATTTAAATTAATAGGAATTTAAAAGCAACATCTCAGTTTCTTTCCCACTTTGAGAGAAAAGAATTACTTGTTCTGGGTTTTAGTTCATGTTTGATTTACTCTTGTATTCGTACTTTTAACAAAGAAAATAGAATAAATTCTGGGGTTTTGTGGTCAAATTTCTGATTACCATCAACCTGAAGTCAATTATTGAGGAGATTAATTTCTATGGAGACTGACTGTATTAGATATTGCAAAGTGTGATAAAGTCAATGGAAATTAATTGAAAGTGCTTAAATGAAAGCCAGCAGTGAGCAGTAATTTCATTTTGCATACAGTTGGGTGCATTTTTACAAGATACAAAGTAAAGACTAACAATAAGTGTGACTTGGCAAATTTTTACAAAACTAGATTTTTGGGTATGCAGATATGATGTTGAAGGTCATTAAGAAGAGTCTGTATAGACAGGAGTGAAATATTAACCCGAGTTTCTCAAACTGGCGCCAAGTCCAATTGCTTGTTTCTACCACTTACCTAAAATGTAAACATATTTACTAAATTCAGATACTAAGTGTTACAATAATATTGATTTTCCAATTTTGGTAAAGATTTAGATATAATTAACTGGAAGAATTTGTGCTGACTGTATAACTTGCATTTTTCTTTTTTGTGTTAATTTACCTGAAAAAAGGACATAGGCAAATTCAGAGCACTTACAACAGTGAAGAAGCTCATGATGGCAGACAGTTCCTTTGAGAGTCCTTTCTATACTCCAACTAGCTCCCAAAAATGATCTGTGTACTGCACATGTAATCTTTTACCCAAAACATTAAAGTTGTTCTCTGGTTAAGGCAAAAGTTTTCAGCAGTGATTCTCTTCCTCAAGGTTTTAAAACTTATTTTAAAATCAGGCTAAAATGAAAGCACCTAGAACATGATGATTTGCTTGATGAGAGGTCAAGGGAAAAGTTGCATGACAGGGAGACTTCCTGTTTAACAATATGAGTTACTAGTTTCAATAAAAATGACAACACAAGGATTAGAAACGTCTGCAAGTGCTTTTTTCTTGATTCAGCATCAGTGGTGTTCTTCATCCACAGGCTGTTCTAGTCTGACCACTGACACCTTAATTTTGTCAGTGTAGGATGTGACTATATGAACATATTGTGCAGAAGTTTTTCAATCACATTCCCTTTTCAAGTAGGTTAAAATACTACACTGCATGTGGCTTTCTGTCCATTAAGATAATCCAGATGACATGAGACAGTTTGTGAAACCAGTTCTCTACTAATTGACATCTTGAGTCAGTCAATCAGTGCTGTCTCTTCCCAGAAGTAAGAAAGTGCCAAATCCTCAATGAAGATTCCGAAGACTTTTAAATAAAAATTACGTGAGTGTCATCCTTCCTCACAACCCATTCTAGCATGCATTAGATTATTTTTTCTCTTACATTCTGAGAGATTGCTGATGATATTAAAACAACGAGGAGTGTGCTGTTCTTTGAGCAAATGCTTGGAGAAATTTGAAGGCAGCAAGAAAGATGACTGCGAGTTGGAGCATCTCTCTCATGAGGAAAGGCTGAGGGAGTTGGACCTGTGCAGCCTTGAGAAGACAGTTGAGAGGGGCCCTCATTAATGCATATAAATATCTAAAGGGGAGGGGGGTGTTAAGAGGATGGAGCCAGGCTCTTCTCAGTGATGCTCATGCCTCACTAGTCGAGTTTTCCTTGCAGAAATTACTGAACATTGTGGAGACAGATGTTCTGGTTCTGGATAGAATACCTGTATTTCCAAAAAGGTTTTGACAAAGTCATGCACCAAAGACTTTCAGTAGTGGCCCTTCCCTCTTACTCACAGGGTGATCAACTTCTAATTAGATAAAATTTACTAAAGTGGAGAATAGAGATCAGTTTTTAAAAATCTGAGTATTTTAAGAGTGATGTCTTACAAAGGTTTGTTGCAACATATGCTGCTAATCCAGAAAACGGAATGAATAGGGAGATGGCAGAACTGACTGATGACACTAAATTATTCACAGTAGTGAAAATTAAAACTGACAGAGAAGTTGCAGAAGGTTTTAAGATTTAGGATGGAGCAAAATAATGACATATTAAATGAATGCAATTTAATACTGATACATGACAAGTAATGGACATGGGGAAAGTAATTTCTACTGTACATATGCAGTGTCAAACTCTAAACGACTTGTAACTTCTGGAAATCTTTCAGCATTATTTTTCTTTGGAAATGATAGCTTTATACTGAGCAGTAATCAGAAAGACAACTAGATTATTAGAAATGACTAGTAAATGATCAGACAAAATAGCAGAAAACATCGTTGTGCCATGGTGCACTCAGGTCTCAAATACTGAATGCAGCTGTGGTCATTCACTCTCAAAGGGAATGAAGTTTATCCAGAAAAAGTACAGCTCAATGATGGAAGGAGGGTCTGAGTAGAAAAGAACTTCGTCTTGGAAACAAAATACTCTGTAGTGTAGTATTATGTATGGCATGGGAAAGATGAATTGGAAATAATCATTCATG
Organism: Callaeas wilsoni; assembly: GCA_013398955.1. Classification (NCBI taxonomy): domain Eukaryota; kingdom Metazoa; phylum Chordata; class Aves; order Passeriformes; family Callaeidae; genus Callaeas; species Callaeas wilsoni. Next base: position 160,318 of record VWPU01015470.1, on the reverse strand, counting down.
CTTTTTGTAAAGTAAGAATATGTGGGTATCAAGTTAGCTGCTTTAAAATAAGCAAGGATATGTCTTCATATGGCATAATTCAAGCGTAAAATGCAGTGCTGTAGGTATTGTACGTGCTAAAAGTATAAATACATTAAGATAGGATGGGACAAGTATATGGGAGAAAAGGCTAAATGCAAAAATACAGATACAGCATCAGCTTAGGAAGTTTCTTAATTCAAGAGATACTTTTCTAGAAACTAGAAGTGTGCTTTATGCTTGGTCTGTTTCTCATACTCTTTTTCTACTCCATTCCAGCTGTCAGAAACAGGATTACCAGGTTTGAGCTATGTTTTTTTTGGTCCTGTACATATATATTACTGTTGGAAGATGTGAATGTAGTGTGTATGGAAGTTTCTAGAATTGCATTGCTGGTTTGGATCCTGATAACAGCACAGTTATGGCAGCACAGCCTTGGAATGCCATCATTACAGAATTACACAGTGGTGGCTTTGTGCAGCTAGGGATGTATCATGAACTGGATATCAGGCTATTTAAAAGGTGTTAGGTACTCATCTCTAGCTATTATCATATTCAACCTGTTTAGTCTGTTTAGGCTTAAAGAAGAATAATATCCTTTTTTTATTAAGCAATCTTAGTGATAAAGACTGAGACAAAAAAACCTGTATCTGATTTATCTTCATGCATATGTGGAGATTTGATTCCACACAGATATCAGAAGCCATTCAAAAGAGGAAGAAATGAATCTTTATTTGAATAGTCTTCTATTTATTTCGATAGCAAAATACCAGTGCCATTCTTCTCTATATATAAATGACAGAAGCATTTGCAATTTACTGGTGAATTTGTTAAAAATATTTTATGTACCATTACACTTCAGTTTATTTCACCTTAATAATCATATGCAAAGTTCATCTCATTTGTATGCACATTACTGAAAAACAGGGACCCAAATGGCATGGAGAGAAGATTAGGGTTGTGGAGTTAGGAAGTATCTGATTTAAGGTTCGTATAAAATTTAATACATGCTTCCCCCTTCAGCATATGCATTCTGATATGCTCTTGCATAACAAAATAATTTTCCATAGGATTAGTGCTTCATTTAGTTCATCTCCCCACCACATTGAACTGACATGAGGCAAACACCTGCTATGGAGAATCCCTTTCTAAACAGTTTGTTTACCAAAACTGAGGTTTGTGTTAGAAAAAGTTCAGAATAAGCTAGTACAGGCATTTAAGACCTAAAGAATCTTCTTAACAATGGCAGTTGAAAATATATTTATCTTAGAAAATACTTATGACTGGCTTAACTACATTCACTAATGTGGAAAGATTGCTGTTAATGCTGGATTAAAGGGAAAGAAGATTTTAAGTTTTAGACATTGAAGTTGCATGGTACTGTTGTATACTGTCATCTTAATGGGTGTAAGTCTGAGTCAGTGCTCCTGCTGTTGAGTGATTCATAATGTCCAGGGACTCCAGGTTGGTTCAGATAATCGAGAGCTGCTTCTTTTCTTCTTTTCTGTTTCACACCTTTAATTTAACACTTACATGCTTCATTTGAGAAGCTTTGCAGTAGTTGAACTGGTTTCTTGGTCTGAAAGATCTTAAGTACACACAATATTTTTCCTAACTCAGTGGTATAACTGATACATTACCATTTGTAGAACAGCTTAGAAACCTGCACTAATGGAGTTGTTGGAATGCAGTGTAGTTTTATTATTTAACCAAAAAAATCATGAAATATTTCAAAATTATGAAATGTTACAAAAGTCACTACATCTGTGATATGCAGCATTATCTATATATGTATAAAGGCTATTTGTACTTGCAAGAGTAGTTTGGCTTCCATACCTCCAGCAGAATCCTTTTAATTCTTTTATTGAAAGTCTGTAACAAAAGCATTTTGTAGTAGTTTTTTTTTTTCAGAAGTGAAAAAAGCAAAAGTAAATGAATCCCTTAATGTCAGAGATTGATTTAGCAGAGTCCACCAACCAACAATGAAATATTTGCTAACTGCAGTTATTGCTGGCTGGAGCCTACCTTCAGTTAGTGACCCTTTTCATGCACACTTTCAGCTTCTATCGATGTTTCTTATTAGTAGCTGCATGTATCTAGGGAAATTTTATCTTCTCATATTAATTACTGGAACAAAACACATGGGGGATTATAACACAGTCTTGTTACACCAAATCCTGTCCACAGTGTAGTGAGAATCTACACAGCGATTTTATTTGTATAAGTAAATTCTAGGACAAGGTGTGCATCCATGATGCATGCTTAAAAATTGCAGCACTATCCATCCATCCTCTCCCCAAAACCCAAGCATTTCCTGTCTAAATAAATTGTATTTTAACAATGATTTAAGACTTAGAAGCTCTCTTATAGAGAATAATAATAATACACTGTTTTTGTAACTGAGCTATAGCCTAGTTTATCATCAGTTGATTTTCAGTGGAGCTAAGCTGACTAGTCCTGTGACAGATGACAGATTTGTAACAATACCCTCATGGGCAATAAAGAGTTGACTGGATTATATTTTTTCATAGTGCAAATCTTAGATATGTAAATTTATATTTTAGTGGAATTAATTTAGTGTACTACCAGAAGGGAAGAAGTTAAAATATTTTTAAGACTGTATATTATGCTTAGGGATATTTTAATTAGAGGTAATACATCTTTCCTGATGTATTTTAATTCTATGCAGTTCTGCTTTTCATCTGAACTCTATTCAATGATTAGTTTATGGATTAAAGCATCAGGATTAAGATACTCTAATACTCCTTTTTCTTAATATCTTATATCCGCACTGAATTCTGTATTATAAATTAAAATTCCCTGTCAATGAATTATACCAAAGTTACTGTTGTTTTCTATATAAAAGTACATTAATGTCTGTAATTTTGGGGCAGTTTACCAGAGAAAAATGAACTTGGCAGCTTTATAAGAATGAATATGTCTGAATTTCCATGATTATTCATCTCTTTGATTAAGGGCTCTAGCAGCAGAATAAACATAGATGATAGTGTGTCTCTGTTCTGTCTTTTTCCTCTGTGAATGATCTAAGCCAGATCTTTCTAATTCTCTGTTTTAGGTTGAAGACTGTATTCTCCCACCACTTGTCTCTTTGGTCCGCAGTCAGAATGGTAAGTATACAGACACATCAGCTACAGTTTCTATGAATTCCACAGTTTGTTTTAATTATATTTCAGTGTGCTCACATTCTTGGCACCTTTATTTTCAAGTGGAATGGAGACTCTTCAGCTTGCGGTTGCTCTCAGAAACCACATCACTGCTTGTAAGCCACGAAGTCATGGCTGAGCAGAAAGGGGAGAGCCTCAACTCAAACAACAAGCTTCTGTCTCTCATTAGAGATTCACTGCTGCCTCAGTAAGTATAATATTGCTCCTGTAATGGGGAATAACTTGATACTCAAACCGTTTTGACAGTGTATTTGTTTTAGCCATCCTTTCTATGTTTAAATGACTAAGTCAAAAGGGGAATAGCAATTAACTGCTGCCAGAGTTCTTTCCTCAACATCTCCGCCTAGGTTTATTTAGTATTTTGTTATATGCAACACAAACACAACTTCTGTGTGACACTCATTTCTGATACTGTGCCTCTGGCTACTCTTGGAGCAAAACAGGATTCCCTCTAGCTTTTGGGCTATGATTTAAATACGCCTCTTTGTTCTTCTAATAAAGTCAGAACATTTGAACTACAACATCTTTTTGTCTATTTTGGATATTGTACCTTTGTTTAAGATGTTCCAAAATCATATGGAATGACATGTAACTTTTTAAAAAGGAATGGTACATCATGGATTAATCCTTCATGGTCCACCCAGAGGTTATTGCCTCTAACTTGCTGTCCTTTGCTGCTGCCCCAAGCAGCAGAAAAACCCTACAGAAGAGTAGATGAAACTACAGCCTGTAGGCCAGATGTGGTCTGGAACTTCATTTACGTGGTTTATGTAAACAGTCAAATGAGGCCTCTCATTTCATGCTGACTTGCAGGTGAGCATAAAGAGAGCTCTCTGTGTTATGCACACATGGACTGTGAGCTGGGAACATCTGTGAGTAGAGGGAAGGAACACGAGATGAGTGCAGTAGTGATGAGTCATCAGTTGTATTTTACATTATTCTAATAATGCTGCAGTGTATTTTCCTATGTGGTCCTCAAAAGTTAATAATGATCAATACTTAGCTGCCCAAAGTGAGAAAAGTGTTCTCCACCCCTACATTAAATAAGTGGAAGAAGGCTGGAGGAATGGATGCTGGCTTATGATCAGAAACCCAGTGCCTTTTCCAAATATGAGACTTTCTCTGCTAATTGAGTAATGTTCTTACAGTTTGAGGACCAAAGTTTTATCCATGCAAGGTTGTAAACTTTTCTCTGTGACAGAGAATTGGATGGAAATCCTACAGTTCTGTAGAGAAACTTACTTTCAACACCTTTCTTCACATTTTTTTCCTCTTGGAAATGTAGAATATATCAGTACAAATTAAAATGGCAGTTGGAAATATTATTTTTAAAATAGAGTATATGCACTATTAAAAGCTGTCAGATAATTTTCTTCAGGTAGGGGAAGAGACCTGAAGTCAGAGGAGGCAGAGTTCTGTCCTTGCTCTGAAATTTGTCCTTTGTAGACATGTCCGTCCTATACGATGTTTCTCCTTGAACTGGGGGATGTGTGTTTGGAGGGGTGTGTTGTGCTAATTACAAACTAGAAGGAAAACAGCCAATGGACTTCTGTCTCCAAGCTTACTAGCTCAATTGAATGGAAGGACTTTTCCGTCTGAGACTAAATATGATCCCATGTTGAGGACTTCACTTGTGCTGTCTTAGTGTGCACTGTGTGGCAGATGTATGAAAAAGGGTCTTGCAGCAGCTCAGAATCTTGGCTCCAGGGTTTAAGTATTTCCTGAATCAGTCTCCACACCTCATTAGTAGAGATGAGAAGGGAAGGGTTCTAAGAGTCAGTGTAATCTACTTGTAAAGATAATGTAAAGCTCTATCCCAAGAGTTATGGGTTACTTGAAAACTCTGAGATAGAACATTTGGAGGCTGAAGACCTTTTACTGATACTGTTTAGTGTCTCTGTTGCTGGGTGAAGCGTGGGACAGAATGTGACTCAGCTGGAGAATAGTCAAAAGAGGAGAGGTATGTGATGGCCATTTGTTCATGGGCAGTCTGTGGAGGGAGGTAGGTATTTCCACCGCTTTTGAATCTACTGAGAACTGAGAGCTGTTGAATATGGAAGTGAGGGACATCTGGGTTTAATATGGGATGTTCTTTTTGGGGAAGTTTGTAATCTTACACATTTGTGTGTATATATTGTTCCTATAAATATCCTCAAATTAGTTTGTTTAAATGTAAGACTGACCCTTGAAATAGAATGTGGGTCACTATGCATAAAATATAAATGGACTTCATTTTGAGATAAATGCAGGAGTGCCGTGATTACTACTTTTTTCTCATCTTCTGCATCATCAATAAAATGGTAATTCCATTAAATATTTGTGCATTTATAGATCACAAAGTTATCTTCCTCATAGAGTTTTGATTGAATTGAATGAAACAGTGTCATTAAATTTAAGTTCACTGAAAGATTTTTTTCCTGAGTGTTTCATAACCAAAATGAAACCTGCAGCTATAGACAATGAATACATGGCAAATGCTTTATATCCAGATTTTTTAATCCAAAATTGAAACATCAGCTCTATTTAGTTTTCATTCTTAATGTTCCTAATTATATATCATTAAAAATTGAGTCAGAATCAGCAAAAAGAGAGAAATGTGTAAATAAAGTTTTATATAATTTGAAAGTTTATGTAGCTTGTTCTCAGGAGACTACCAAGCCAATTCTGCAAGTGTGAAGTCCAGGATACTTGATATAATATTCTTTTTTTAAGAGTTTAAGAGAGTCTATAGCCCTACATCTTTAGGTCCTTTTGTCAAGGTTGTTTATAGAAAAGATTGACAAAATAACTCCTTACAGTGTAGTACCTGGAGTTCACAGAACCCTTATAAAATGCCCTCTACTGCTGCTGTTACTAAACTGCTCTGTGTTATGAAGTGGCAGTGAAATCATTTGATGACTCATTCATTTAATAAAGTATCTCAAGCATGGAGTATTTTCCCTTCTGAGAAGACTGATATATTCATAGCTCCTAATGGCCTTTATTCAGGCAATGTGTTTATATTAATTGCTAAGACATTGATTCTAGTAATCTGCGTTTTCTCATGTGGAATTTGGTTTGATGGATCACTGCACTTTCCCTTAGAAATATCTTTTACTAGTATTATCTTGAGGGAGGGGAGAATAGAGTTTCAAGGAAAGGGAAATGAAGTGAGACTTTTTATTGAACCTCAAGAAATTAGGATGCCAAGTCTCTCAAATGTAATATATAGAAAGCTTGAAACTGTTAAAGTGGACCCCGCTTCAGGGTCATATTGATGTGTTTATATAAGCAAGTGTATTGCCAAGTGTCAGATTTTTAAGCTAGAATGGCTGATTCATTTGTTACTACTGTTAGGAATTACAGTTTTAGAGACTTAAATCCGTGTCTTAATGCAGTGAAAGATGACTTCCAGCATCTGAGTCACCTGATAGCATCTTTGATTGCCTCAGAAGATTTAGTCACAGACTCTGGGGGAAAAAAAAATTGCAAGTGTGATTATGTTTGGAAGGAATATGTATTACTCGTATGTAGGGCTCCTGGAATCAGTGTCTGCTAATGTATTACACTATTTTCATCTTTTATTAAGGAAGAGACTTTTTATTGACTAGTGAGAAATGATTTTCTCTGGGGAGCTGGAATCCCCAAATTTACTTACTTGTAAAGGGGAGAGTTTAATCACTAAAGACCTGAAGCCAGCACTGACTTCTAACCGATAATTCTGTAGATACCCTGATGTGGTTTGCAGCTGTACAGTGGCACATTCAAGTATGTAGTAGCCATGAGACATTGCCCATAGGCTGTGCGCTTGTGTAGGAATGTTAGCCCTTGTGAGGGAACTGCCACGGGCTACATCAAGACGGCATGGCCGGTGTGCTTCTCCCTCCTCATCATAGACAAGCAAAGCATCTCCCTCTAGATTGCCCTCCTGCACAAGTCAGAGTGCTGAGGTGTGGTGCCTACAGAGAGGGGAAGAGCTAACACACAGTAGGACACATGCTAGCATGAAGGTGGTGGGAAGTGATCCAGGTTCCTCAGTTCAGACAGCACTAGGGATCTCAAGATGTGAAGTAAAATCTGCAGTGATTTGCGTGATTCCCCTTCCCTCTACCAGAACACTACAATTTTTTCTTTTTGTGAAAGCTTTTTGTTGCTCATAACATGACAACCTACCGTGTTTTCCTACAATTCATCCTTTCATTTATTCTTGATCAATTCTTCATGGGGTCTTTTTTGCAAATGAAGATATTTATACTTCCTGTTCTATTACTTCCACCTATTTAGAGTAGCACTAATTGAAATCAAAGACTGTGTTTTGACATAGCTGAGTCTATGGTTTTCTACGCTTACATCTTTCTCACTTCCATCATTGTATCCTACGGTCATCCACATACATTTTGGTTTAAATACAGTAAAATTAGCCCTGTGTGTTGGGTGGGCATCACTAGAATGTCAGTAGCAACAGCAAGGTCCATTTTGTTTTTCAGCAGCCTTACCAAGATTTCCATGAGGTGATACTTGGAAATGTTTCAAATAGGTTTTTCATGTTTTATTTTCTGCCATAGCTCTCAATAAATATTGTATTGGAGTAGTTTTATATTCTTCTGATCTATATTATTTGGAGAATGGAAATATGCTGCAGTGAAAGCAGTATTTTTTGAAATTTGAGATAAAATATAAAGGTCAATGTGAGTTTTTCTCAATTTTGAGAAAAATGACTATGTATACAAAATATAGAACTTAATCAAATATAATTTGGTTCATCATCTCCCTAAGCACCTGATAAATCTTCTGCCTGTTATTTTGAGGCTCATTTGCTACTTCTCTCTTGAAGAATATATTTTTTATATAGAAAGTATTTAATATAGATCAGTAAATAAGTCTTGTGCCTGTAGACCAGATGAATGTTTTATAAATACATTTTACTGTAATTGATAATTATAAAACATGTATGGTTTATATATATAACCTGTATATATATATATATATAAGCATGTATATATATATACATGCACAGAGGCATGTATATTATTACATATTTTATAATTATCTCTCTTTCTCTAAAAATGTATTCTCTTATTAATGTTACTTTTAAAGTTAATCCGATACTGGTTTTAAAATAATGTTTCTAAGTGCGTGGTTTTTCTTGCTCTGTACAATTCGAAATAGCCTTGTATGTCCATTGTATGAAGTTATGAAGTTCGGAAATGGGAAATGATGAAATTTTGATATCAACTTTTTTGATACATATCTCTTGACATTTTTTCCCCCCACTGTTTCTGCCCCTTTCCCACCTTGCCTTTCAGGTATGAGCACATTCTGCTGGCTCCGGACCCAGTACCAATGTATGCTCTGAAACTGCTGGTGGCCCTGACTAAGCGCAGCCCTGCTTCTGTGAGGTGATGCAACTACACATTCTCTGTTGCTCTGAGTTCCTTCTGTTTCCATTTTCTTCTTTCCTTTTAGGAATTAGCAATAACAGAGCTCACTATTGCACTACTTTGACTAGCACTTTGATTCAGAAAAATCATCAGAGAGTATTTGTTGTAGAATACAATCTTACATCTTTTGTGTCAATTTTATACAATCCTAGTTATTTTAATGTGGATTTACCCAATGAAACACTAGAGACAAAATCGTAAGAATTTTAGCATTAAAATTATCTTTAAAAATGTAAAAAAACCCAGACCAAACCAAAACATTATCAAAGTTTTTGTTCAGCTAAACATATTTGTAGCGAGGACAAAGGTGATGTGTTTGTTAAAGATTTACACCAGTCAATTAACTTGAAAGCTGGTCAGTTCTCCTGCAAATATATCTACCCTTATAACTCCTAAATATGAATTTTAATTTTAGGTATAGGGCGATTCAATACATTTAGAAGTATCTTAATATCTCTTCCTTCTTGTTCGAAAAGTTAGACCATGATGGACAGAAAAGAAATTTAAAACTGTGTCATACAACTTAAACTGTGTGGGTTGATAGTAGTAAGGAAGGATCTCTCTATCTTCCTGGATATGCCCAAAAAATGTGGTTATTCTTGTCATTGACCATTGTCTGTTTGTGATGTCTGATAGTGTTATGCCTCAGAGGTTGCTGAGCATTGTATTGTCTTGCTTTGATTGATTGAAATGAGCACAAGAAAAAAAAAAACCATAAGGAAGTAAAGTTCATTTGTTTTCCCACTTTTTATTACAAAAGATGAAACATCGTCCTTAAATCTTTTATTATGCTACCAGGAATGGTGCTTTAATATACTAAGTAGACTACAAATGAACTAGGAAACAGAGTGGCTTGAGATTTTAAATGTTTTGAATTGTATAGAACAGTTTCTATTGCAAAGAAACTGTTTATGCAACTGTAGGATTTTATGTATTCTAGAAACAAATGGAACAGCTTTCCATTTTTAGAATTAATCCACAGATATTCTAGTACTTTAAGAGTTTTGAAGAATATTTCTGTAACTAGAATGCTGGTTATAGTAGCAGCACATTTCCTCTCCCTACTGAATTTGCTTTATTTCAGGAATCACGTGTATTTGCCATTAGGCTCGATGTAGGTAGATTGTGGATGCACACTCATCCTCATGGTCATCTGGCATCAGATAGGAATTTTTTTCTTAATATTATTAAAGATCAGCTGTGGATATTCAATGAACTATTAATAATTTGAAATACCAGTATGTCTGGCACTCTTATTTAGGGGCTGGCTACCAGATTCCAGATTCTAACATCTGTAACTGTTGTGTTTCTGACATACTTTACAGGTCCTCTTTTACTTTCACGAAATCATTTGTTTGGCTGGGTTTCTAAAGGAGCACAATTTAAGCAATTCCCTTGGTCTACCTTTTTCTTTGTTTTTGGCTTCCCAATAAATTGTGCAGGAAGTAGCCAGTGCTTCAAAAGCATGAGAGAGGTGAATAATACATTCATATTCATACAAATGGTTGGTGAACAAAATGGAAACCAGGTACATGCTATAGTGAACACTATATCACAATTGGTTCTGTTTTGGTTCAATGAATAATTAATCAGTATTCATGAAGCTCAAAATTACTCAAGGCATATGCTCTCTTTTGCTCCTTTCTTTAGACAGATGGAAAGTATCAGCAAAAAATGTGATGGGGAGTAAATAAATAACACTGGACACAAATCCTGTGAGATTTAGTTTGTTTTTTGTGGAAAAACTCTGCTGCATTTTAGTACTGATGAGAGTGATGTGAGCCACTGCATTGAGTCTCTGTGGCTTCTTCAAGCGTACATTTTATCCACAATGCCTGGTTTTCAAGGATGGATGCTTTCCCCAACAATTTTAAATGAATAAAAATAGTGGTAGCAAAAAGATTGTGACAAAATGACAAATTTTTAAATTAGTATTTACCTTGCTGTTGCAATGTCTTTTGAAAATAATTATTAATATTATTTTGAAGTAAAGAGTGAATTAGGAGGAGGATGAGGGCTAGTGTGCTTTTATTTAGTTTCTTCCATATGATAGCTTGTTCTCAGACATGTTCACCTAACAGATTCTTGCTTTCTTGCTCTCTCTTTATTAATTCTACCTATTTTCTTGCATCTCACACTTATAATTCTTCTTCTTCTTACCATCAGCTCAGTTTTTACCTGTGTACTCCCTGATAGAGGCATCTGCATTTGAGCAGTTCTTATTTTAGCACTTGAGAGGAGACAAATGCATTCGGGTTTTTTGTTTCCTTTTTTCATAGCTGGTACTTTAAATCAGCTAAATTGTGATGTCAAAGGAAAGACATTTCATCTTTATACTATTTTGAGCATTTCTGTTTTCTGTTACAGGTTGGTATATATGGCATAGACACAGATATTAGAATACAATTACATTTTTGGTATTTTTTAAGCTTACGATAAAATACTGTAGTTACAATACGTATTTTGAAAGCCTTTAATTGGCATTTTGTAAGAATACAAAAAATACTTTGAAATCTTTGCTATTGCTCCACTGTTGAGGTAATTTTTAACATTCTCTGTTGTGGGAGCTCTTCCACTCCATTGCTTTTCAATTTAGCAGTGAAAAATGCTAGTGATTTCCCATTAGTGTGCTGCAGAATTAGATCTCTCACCAGCTTAAGTTCCCTTTTGTGTAAGATGGTAGCTGTAAAAAACTGCAACTTTAATGTGTTTCTGTGGACAGTTTTAAGTATTTGGACATCTGATCGTATGAGCATCCACAGGAAGAAAATCCAGTTTCAGAAAAGGATGAGTGTTTTCTTGTCTGTTTCGACATGAATGGGTTAGAGTATAATTGAATCAGGTACCCTTTTGTACCTGCTCTTACATCACACAACAACTGCTGTCTGATACAACCTCACTTAGAGTTTGTTTACTAAGAGAGTAGCAGATACTGGAAGAATGAGCTTTGAACAGAATTTGTCCATCAGTTGCCTATTCTATATTTGGCTCAGAGCAAATAGTCTGGCTTTAAACCTTGTAGTAGTATTCTGTTGTTGCTCTCCCAAATACTTATTGCCTTGCGTTCTTCAAGAATTTTTAGTGTTTTGTGATAAGAAAAATTGTGGATGTTAAAAGCAGTGTGAGAATGAATAGCAGAGTTGATATTTAGCTGTATTGAGACTGCTGATTTTTAAAGAAATCAGTGATATTAAGGAAAGTTGTAGCTTCAGTTAATGAGTCATGGTTGGACTACTATAAATTTACATTAGGTTTTTTTTTCCTTTGTGTTAATTGCTCTTGGTGGATTGTACCTGTGTAAAGAGTTTTTGGAGGAATAGAACTTCTCGCAGTGGGAGGAAATGTCTTCAGCAGGCTGAGGTACGATTTAACTATGCAAAATCTGCTTTTAGAAAGAACAGTAGCATAGGTAACTTGTCCTTTTGTGTATTTTCCAACTTAATGTATAGGTTATGTGTATGGATAGGAAGTCAGACATAATCTATAAAGGGTTGGGGTATTTTTTGGTTCCTGCTTTGAGTCTTTTATGCTCTTTGTTGTGGTCTGTAATGATCAGATTGCTAGGTTTTTTCTAGTAATGAGGAGGAGTTCATGTGAATTTCTTAGTTTCTCTTATAACTAAGAATATGATATACCTATACCTATATGATATACCAATTAGCTGCTCTTAAATGTTTTGACTATTGTCATGGATCCTATACTGTGCTACACCAGGAAGCTTTTACTGGATCGTGATTCTTAACTTACCTTTTAGCCTTACAGAGACCCTTATGAAATGCAGCTGTGTGCTCTCTTGGGCAGCTACTTGGCCTACCTTTAGTCAGAAACTCATAGCATTTGATGACATTAATATATCTGAAAGCTAAACCTTCTAAACTGTGGAGTCTGAATTTTGTGGGTTGCTAAAATAGACAATTTTGGTTTCAAGGAAGGGAGACGGTAAAGGTAATAGAATAGAAGTGGGGGGAATGTCAGATATTGCATCAGATAATGATCATGAAAGTGGGACACATTCCAGTATTCTATTGAGGTCATTTCCTGAGGGAGAAACACTTAACTAAAAACTAATGGTAAGGCACCCTTCTTAGATGTATGGTGAAGGACAGGGGACCAAATTAAGCAACCTTTCTCACCTCCTGTCCTTAAAAATAAATTTTCCAGGCAAACATTAGGCACTGCTCTAAAAAAAGGGGAAAGGCATGAGAAACCAAAACAGGAAGGTGCTGAAGAGCAACAGCAAAAAAATCTGCTGCTTCTAAATGTCACAGATCTAGTACCTGTGAAGGTGATAGACGAATCAGCCTTCTACACTGCAGCATATTGTCTTGACTAATTAAAATAACTGTCATAGTGTCTTTGGAATCATCCAAGAATGGTCCAATTTTCAAACTTCATTTATGCTACTTTTGTACGTATGCATTATCTATTAAAGACTATTAAAGGCACATTTTAGGGTCAGTGTTAGTAATAAGTTGATTGTCTTTTCATACATTATTATGATGTATGAAAACATCTATGTCTAAATACTACATCAGTATTTAGTTACATTCCACTATATTCTGAAATGATCTGAAGTCTTTACCCTTGATTTCAAAAAACAAACAGCAAAAAACCCCAAACCAAAACCAAACACTTTGGAGTTCAATGTGGTGCTTTTAATTGCTAGAATTGTGATTCAGTTCATTTGTTAGTGTTGTGCATAGATTGTCTTTGAACCTGCTGTAGTTTCTTTGCCAGTATACTAGAGGACTAGTGCTTTAGCGCTTTCCTTGATTAATGTGGGCTTATATTAATTGCTTTACAAACACTTTGTTCTTCTCATTAGTCATTTTAATTTCCTCATTTCAAGTTGAAATGCTCACTTTAAAAAGTAGATCTATTTGCTTCTAAATTACTTCTCTGTTTTTATGTGTTGTTTTATTTTCTATAATGAATATGAATAAAATAAAATGGAGTAGTTCTGATAACAGGTAAGCCTTAGGGCCTAGTCCAGCTGAACTGAGCAGTAGAATTACATGTTAGAGGTATACAACATTAGTGAGAAGATCACAATCCAGATGGATTGAGAGAAATTGCCAGAGGATGAAACTATTTTATTAGAACTTTAGGGAATGTTTATGTAGATTTAGAACTCGATTTTGATTTTGATTATACTAGTTTCACAACTATGGAAATTGAGTTGTAAAAACCGTGATTTTCCTTTTAGAAAAGTAATGCTAATATAAAACAGCAGAGAATTTTTATGATCTTTGCAGTTCCTATTGTTTGGTGTAATGTTTGCATATATGCTGCTTTATCGAAAAACATCAGGCAGGAAGACTTGCCCAGAAACAGATTCTTGAAGTGTTAAGTTTTGTGTCAGCTAATAAGACTGTTGTCAAGTCGCACATCATTGTAATTCATATCAAAGGCAGTGGTCAGAGTTCATCATTGCAAGGGAGTTCTTATAGTCTAGTCATGTACAGACTGTAATACTAATCACCGTTTTTAATGTAAAACGCAACTCTTTAGTGTTACATTTTTTAAAAGCTCCCCTTTAGTAAAGAAATAAGCTATCAACCTTAAACCTGTAATTTTGTTTCCTCTTTCGTGTTGCTGATCAGTTACTGAATGTCTAACTTGTAAAAATGTGAGACAAATATTTGATGTAACTGTTAAGTGAATTTTTGAAAAGAGTCACGTTGGAAGGTTCAAATAATGTAAAGCATTAAAAAGGAGCAAATACCATTAATTCTTGGTTATTTTTACTTTCAATAGTGAATTTTTTACTTTGTAAGTGTAAGTAGTAAATGAGGAAGAGTAAGCTTGTTGGATGGCTACATCTGACTTGAGTGAATTCAGTTCTGCCATGAATTGTCTGTTCAGCATGAAACAAATCTAAACCACTCTCCAGTCCATTCTCTTGTGTTCAATAGTAGGTGCCCAGAGAAGACTACAGCAAGGAGTTAAGTGAGTGGCAATACTTTCTAGAGGCTTTCTCTGCCACCTATGAATTGTTTTTTTCAGAACCCATATAAGATGATGTGATGGTCTGTAGATGGTAGCTGTTGAGGAGTAATTTTCATTTCATTTACGTGGACTGAAAAAGATATTTCACAAGTAAATTTCAGCATAAATAGTTATTCTATAACATAATCACATGCATATAAAAATTTATCATCCTCAGGTATTTTCTTTGTATTTCTTTGTCTGAACTGATCACTTGCCACTTAATTTTATGCCATCATCTTGCCATTAAAAAGAAGCACGCTGCTTCATAAATTTCTGGAGTATTTTCTCCTTTAGCTATCTCCCCCAACCTCTGCAATCTGAACAGTCATGCCTACTTTTTAAGAGCCCTTAGTAGGGTTCCAAAATCTGTCATGGATTTGATATTTCACCCCTTTAAAATGAACATCTTTGTTCTTGCTTTGTGCATGTGCACCAGTTCTGTTCTGCAGAATAATTTCTACTCATTTGTTCAGCTTAGAATACCTGTAATACCCAGATTTTCACACCCTCCCATCCAACTTTTCTCTAAAGCGTCTATCTGATAACATCACATTTTCTGTCTTTTAAATTTTAAAGGTATCAAACCTGTAACAAAAAGCCTTTTGTGTTTAGTGTCCTGCATTAGGTTTTTGTTTTGCAAGAAGGTAGTTTAGGATTTCTTAGAAAAACAGATCTCGCATATTGTTGGAAAGCAAAATTGGAGGCACAATCTCATTCTGAAAATTGTTAGTATATTAAAAATTCGGATTGTACTGATAGCAAGTCTTTTAAAATCAGATGACCAGTTATTTTGAGCCAGCACTCTTTATTTATATATAGATTTAAATGTGATGGAAATAGTTGGTATTGCTCTTTAGTATTATGATTTGCGTATGTATATCATGATGATTCTGTATGTTTTCCAAACAGAGTAGGACCTAATTTAATATAAATACGTAACAGTCTATGAAGAAACAAAATACTTTTGGTTTAGAATATGAACATTCTATGAAATAAATCCCATAGCTAAACTCCTCTTTCACTGATTTTAAGACAATTTCTTTGTAAAACTATGTAAGAGAGCAATGAAGAGTGTGATAATGTCACTCTCTCACTTGAGCACATATATGCAAAGTTGGGATAAATCAGCTTTAAGCTTTGTCTTAATACAGTGCTTGATGTGACTTTATGCTTTAGCTAAGTTATGTGTATAATTTTCTTTCAAGGCTGCAGCTTTTTATTGTTCCAATCATAAAGGTTGGCAGGTGACCTTTAAGAACAGACCTATTGGCTCTAGTTTTGTCTTAGCTTATCTCAGCAGAAAGTATGGCTGACTTTGTAATGCTGTAACAATTGGGACCAGTTGCAGTGTTTGAAAACAATTGTTCCATAATTTACCCTCTACCACAAAAGCATTTCTCTAGGTTCTGCATAAACTAGGATTGCTTAGCTATTCTTAGTATTTGATTGTATTTTACTGCTAATGTGTTCACAGTTTAAATGCTGCTTATGTAGCAAAGTGAGCAGCTTTTGCTGGGGTAAGTAATTCCAATAAGCCCTAAGCATAAGTAGGCTTGTGCTGGCAAAACTTCATTTTGTCAGTATGATTGCTGTTACAGTAGTCACTCTTTTTGGGAGTCTGTGGTGTTTAAATGACTTTCTTTACATTCAGTATTGTTATACCTACATCAGCAAAATTCAGTTTTGCAGGCGTGGACTAAGCTTTTAATTTAACTAGTAGATTTGGCTCTGGGAATGAACCTCAAATATAATAAGTCTTCCTATCTGTAATCCTGGGACTCTCTTATGACCTGGCTGTGTCCAAGCTGCCATAACTGTCTATTTAAGGGTTATTAGATGGCCCAGAGGAGATTAGCTTTCATGTTCTCCTGACCTATGAAAGGAACTTGTTTCCATTGCATATGGGAAAAATTTTCCCTCAATTTAATAAGAAGCTAAATTGTCCTTAAATTTAAGCTTCTAAACTTAGAAATAATGAGTTTCTTTCCTTACCTAAACTCTTTTCCCTCTGTTGAGTATAACACTTCTGTATGCAAGAAAAAATGAACACATTTGTTTGAACAAGGCTATTACTTAGTTTTGTTAAATGTCTGTATGTGGGTGCATAAAATGATACTGTTTTGTTAGGTTTTGAACAGTTTAGTAGATGTGTTTTACTTGTCTCAAGGTCCACATGCCAGCACTGTACAATGCAACAGATCTTATTCCCACCCTTAACTCATATAGATTCTATATAATAGAATCATTGTTAAATTTAGGTGAAGGAAAGGATTAGAGAAATAGAAAAACAGTATGAAAAAGTAAACCATTATTCATACATAATGCATATATCTGCATTACTTAGAATTAATTCTCAGTTATTCATTGATATTGTTCTCTTAGCCCAGCTTTCATTCCTTATTATAATTCCTTTACAAGACATGGTTCCAGCAAATATAAACTAGGGCTCTTACAGGTGACATTAATCTAAATGAAGCATTTCTTTTATGATCTTTGGATGTCTGTTCTAGCCCCCTCTGATTTTTTCATTAAGTTCATAGAGGAGAATGTGAAAGTCCTTTTAGCTGCTTCCGTTCACAGTCTAGTATTTTAGCTTGCACGATCTGTAAAAATAACACCTTCTCGTCTTATCTTACTGGACATGAATAAAAACTCTTAGATGGAACTATGTGATTTTAGGAATATGTGACTTCTTTTTAACCGATAGTCTACCAAACAGAATTAGTCTGATTATTGTTTTACCAGAACCCAATATAGAGGTTTACACAGTAAAGCTTCAAACATGAAATTAAGTACTTATTTTAGTCAAATATAACTCCTGTTTATTCACAGAGAACTATGTAATGTAACTTGGTGTTTTTAACTGACATACTACTGGCAAGATGATTTTGTAGAGTATTGTACACTGAGGTCCCAGATGTGCTCTCTGTGTTTGAGTTCTGCATTTTCTACATGGGCTTCTTATTGCAGTCTTATTTTTGCTGTGTCACAAAGCTAAACCTACCAATTGTTTATGAAGCACTTCAGTAACATTATAGTGACACAAGAAAAAATTTTTGAAACACACAATTTGGTGTTCTCTGTGGTGTTTGGTGAATAGGCACTTAGTATAGTGTGTAAGAAAAGGTGACCATCATTCTTCCGGTTAGACAATATATTACAGTAAAAGGCATGTAATCATGTCACTCATATGTCATCATAGTGTGTGAGACACACACGCTTTACTAACACGGTGTTTTGTGTTCTAAGAATAGAAAACACTACATTAATGTAAAATATTACTGATTTTTGAGAATATTCTTTCTGTAAGCATATATATGCTGGGTTTTATCTGATTTTGAAATGAGGGAGAATATAGCTCACCTCTTTTGGGTCACCAGTGCTCAGCATTGTCAAGTGACCTACGAAAGTATCGTATTTAAATATGTTAAACCTAAGAGGTTAGTTAACATAGCATTCTTTAAAAAAACACAGCGTATTTATAATTTTATTATGTGTGCTGAGTCTATTAATTCAAACAGTTAATGCTGCACTCTGTTTCATAGTATGTGTAGTGCTGTAATTACGATCTTTTATTAACTTCTGCCATTAAAAACTGCTAAATTAATTACTGTTCTACTCTCTTGAATTGCATCAGTGAAGCAGACCTAGAAGGAATTTCCAAAGCAGTATAACATTGCTGTTTCTGTTTAATATCTGAAATGGAACTCATTTTAGTTGAGAGCTAGTCAAAGGCTAAGGCTCTGGGTCATGGATCGTGGCAACAGCTATTCTACTACTCTGTTCCTCTTGTGAATTAGTATGTTAAATAAGAATTAACTTCCTCTGTTTTTAAATAATTTTTAAAATATGTTTTTACAGCCTCATGGAAGAAATCCATCTTTTTCCAGTTCTTTTCGAAGTCATCTTGGTAAGAATAATTTTTAATATATATGTATTCTAATAGATAGATATTCTATCTTCCAAATCATGTCAAACTGGTGAGTTTCATTAGACCTGTTGATAAAATAAGAAGATAAAATGTTGGTAAAATCAAATGCAACAGTCTAACGAAACAAAAGAAAGCAGACATTTAAGAGATCCTTGCCAACTAGTCCACCTGTATAAGAAGTTTCTTTAAGTACTTCTTTCTTTTTTGAATCAAAAAAAATCCCTGAAAAATAGAATTAATGAGCTCAGTTCTTAATTAGAACTATGTATTTGCCCAGTCCATACAAGAATTGCTGAGGAAGTTGCATTTTATTTAATAGTATCAAATACAAATTTGATACTGTTGGGATGGTAGTCTCAAATCCCACTATTTGCTTTTAGAATTTCTTTCAATATAAAGTATCAAGGATATGATTTTAGATAGTCACACGTGCAACTTCCATCCCTAAATAGGACCTGCCACTTATAAAGGTCATGAAAACTGTTGCTTTGTTTCTCTGAAATGTTGCAAAACAAATATGTTAATGAAGAAGATAAATCTTTAGGCTAATTTGGAAGCTGGGTACTGTGCTATCCGTTAGCCTTCTCATTTTTAAATTCCAGTCTCTTGTTATTTTTTTTAATTTCTAAGTTCCTGAAGTTGTATCAGGTAAGTGTCCTGTCTTGTAAGCATGCTCCTGATGATTTCTAAATGTGCATTGTAAGTAAATACACATCATTTATGTAGTACAGGCAGATCGCATACTTGCTTTTGTATTATTCTTGAAATTCAGTCTTGTTCAGGGTAGATGAGATTCATAAATGGAATTCCGAATCAACTTTGATATTCCTTTCTTAAGTTTCAGTATTTTAATCACTCCTCCTTTGCAGTGATTTATTTCACCACCTATCATTTTGAATCTATTTAATACTGCATACCTGGATAAGCCATTTTTTATTAAAGTAACCTTGTTAGTGATGATAGATTTTTCCAGCAGCATACAGAACACTGGCTTTATGATGTTTTGTGTACATATATGCACAAATCTCTTTTTGTGATAAGTATTGAGAATAAAACCGTATATTTTACTGTAGTTCATAAATAATTTTGACCTAGGATGAGTACTAATTTTAGGTAGTAATAAAAGAAGAACTCAGTAAAATATGAAAGTCAAAAGTTTAATGTTAATATCCTTAAATATTTAGTTAATATTTGAAATGCCTTCAAGTGCTGGACTCTTGAAATTTAACTACATAAATATATAATATGTGTATATATAATGTGGTCTTGTTTGGCTCAAGGGATGTGAGATTTGACACCAGAAACAGTAAGGAGGGTGGCAACCTGTTCCTCTGTCTTCCCGGCAGAAAACTGGATTCAGCAAAGCAATGTTAGGCAATTGGGAAAACTCAGAAGCCAGGACTAAATCAGACTGGAAGGATTAATCATTAGGCTGTTTTTCTTTTGAACAGAATGGATTGAAGAGGACAGATTAACAGACTCCTTTATTACAGGTTTCTGAAATAATTTTCATAGTCATATGAGTGAAAGGAGTTGCATATAATTTGATTCCCATTATTCTCCGTAAACTAGTCTTTCTCTAGGTTTATCCTTGTACCAGTTTCAAGAAACAGCACAAATAGTAATGTTGAGCTCTGTGTTATTATACTTAGACCTTTACCAAACCCTAAACTATTGAATTTGAATTATGCTTCAGAGTCAATACTCTGTGTTATACTGACAGTAAGTTAATGTAGAGCTATCACTATCAAGTTCATGGTTTATTACTAGTACTTAATAATTTCTATGCCAAGACTTAATATCCAATGTGTATTTTCTGTGTAACATTAAATACAGTTCATGTTATTTCCTGCGATGCAACTGACGGGACATTGACTCTGTCAGACCTGAAGGGAAATATTGTGGGCTCAAAGTTGAAAAGCATCTCCAGGAGCAGTCTTTGTTTCTAGGCTGTGCTACAATCCAAGTGGGATTGAATGTACTAGCTTTAATCTAGCTGGCACAGCAGCAAGGACATGGTGGCTTGCAGATACTGAGCAGTTCACAAGAAATAAGTTTTAAAATGACTGCTTTTTACTGCTCATCAGTGTAGAGTTACGCTACCTCTTACACTGCACACTACCCAATCTTTTGGTGTAAGCAGTAACACTGAGATTTGGCAATTTTTTTATCCTCTGTCATCTCTCTGGACCAGTTAGATCTCTGAATTCAGTCAAAGCATATGAAAGGTATCCTTTGATGTCATTTATGACTGCAATTTTGTAAATGTTATAGTTGCCAAGCAAAAAGAACTGAATCAGTGAAAAAATCTGTTACTATCTACCTAAAAAGTTGCTCTAAGAGAATAGTCATTATTTATATTCACCTGAACTAGGTTTTAGTCACTGATCTAATTAGTAAGAGGCTCTAAATAGAGTTTCAGTTCCCCTGGAAACACTCTGCACTCATCTATCTCTCAACACTTAGTTGCATTTAGGAAATGCACATTAATGGTGTCCTTTGTGAGTAAGTGAAAAGCCTGAATACAGTTCTTCATTACAGGACTTCAGAGGTGATTGTCATGTTATACGTGAATGCAAATTAATTTCATTAGTACCTTGATCCCAGATCCCGGTGTTAGTGGTTATGTAGATTGTAAGTACAAAGCAATATGAAGATATGAGTAAAATATGCAATATGAGTAGACATTGATCTTGCAATAATGTCTAATGTGGTCAGTGAAAATCTAGTGATGTGTATCTGTGGAAAAATGGAGACATATCGACAATTTACGAGTATTTTCAGGACAGTAAGGTACTGAAAAGCAGAAGGAAAGCTGACATCATAATGGGAAAAAATTAAAAGGTGCAAACCCCCCTTGGCAGCAAGATTAAATATAATGAGACAAATTCCATGATTATGTAGATAATGCCAAAAGTTGGGTTGATATAAGGTATAAATATGAAATACTGCTATTGATGAAGAAGGGGTTGTAGCAGGAAAAGTTACTTTGGGATATATTTCATGTTTTACTTTCTTGCTGCCTTTTACTGCCACATCCTTAGTATTCTTACTAATATGTTTTGCAATGTCAAACTATGTCATCTGCCTGCAATATCAGTTTATGATATTCAAAATATTGATTTCAGTTATTATGTTATAATGCTAGAATGAGGTTGATAAGGATTTGGAAGTGTTTTACTGCAATATTTGTAAATTATGGCTATTTGTATTTTAGATTGCTACCAAGATTTTGCTGAGTAGCAAGCAATAAAGTTGACATAAATGTTATTTTCTGTGTTATGTTACTTTTAAAAGGGTAACATCATAAATTTTACCTGGTCTTGATTTAGTGATACCTGAATGTAAGCTGTTGCATAGAAAAGAAGTTCTGTGCAGCTGGTGAAATTCTATTTTTCTGCTGCTAAGTTTTAAAACTAAAGCTAATGATGCTTGTGATTAGGAGCTCAGTGCTACTCTGTTTTTAAAGCTCAGTAGTCAATTGTGTGCTTATCCTATTAAAATCTCTGGTGTAGCTTTTAGTCACACCAGCACATTATCACACACATCAATTTCTGCTATAAATTTTCTTTTTGCAAAGTTCTGTATTTTAACAGCCAGTTAAAGTTTAAAGGCATATTCTTTCAATAAAAATTACTTTATAGTAAGATTGAATATTACTGTGTTTAAGAATGATATCTTATTATTAAATATGATCAACCAATAGTAGATAGTGTCTTCATGTCTGAACTGCACAGTCTAATTTATAGATTCAAATACGATTGTTTTATTTATATTGTCATTCTATTCTAAACACAAGCAAGTCCACATCTTTTTTTTTTACATTCATGAAATAATTAAAATTAATTTTAAAATCCCATATTTTAAATTATTTTCCTTCAAGTACAGTGGAAAACTCTTACTATGAAAATACAAAATAGATTTCTTTTTGCAGTCCTGTTCATATATTTTTGTTTGTTTTTCCTAGTTGTGGATAAGTTTCAAATTTTTTACTGTCCCTCTGTATTTTGGGATGGCTGTATTGACCATCTTAAACTAGAGGATCATATACTGCTCATGTTTTTGATAGACTGCAGTCAACCTGTGCTCAAAAAATGCTCCAAAATCATTGTGATGGTGGCAGTTACTGGTCCTTTCAGAAAGTGTGCTTTGCTCACTTTGTTGTAATTGCAGTTGAAAATAGAGTTCAATATTACATTTGTCACTCAGGGAAAGAATACGAGCTAAGCATAATTAAAAGAAAAATTTTAATAGTTACATAAAAAATAGATGAACATTCACTTTAAAAGAAGAAACAAGCCACTCCAGTTTTCTTGTGTAACAAGTTCTTTTCAAGAAAGCTGACGATTTTGTGGAAATTTTGTCTAAGTAGAGGATACATAGCCATGTATAACTAGATTGCTTTGGTATAATTGGATTTTTTTAAAAATTAAAATAATTCTAACTAAAGTCCATCCATTAAAAAAACCAACAAAGTTGTGAGAAAGAAGTTGTATAGCATCCAATTGGAAGCAATGGTTGGATTCCATATTTCATTTTGAATTTTAATAGAAGGAAAAAGCTACAGGAAATGATTATGGTCAGAGATGCCACTTCTTGTGATCCAGTTAAAATAACAAAGCCATCCACTTAGAATGACTTAAAAATAATACTTGTTTTCTGGCCAGTCTTACCTGTGAAAATACTATAAAAGTGGAGAAAAAGAACACTGGAGAGGAAAAAGAAGAACCTCATCATTCCTCTTTGGCTTGGTTTCTATTTTCTAGTGAGAGATTAGTGATACATCATTTGAGGGAAGAGGTAGAGGTATTTTTCTGTCTAGCAGCCACATGGATGATAAGTGTAGAGCAACATAGATCAGAGGTTATTGCAGCATTTGAAGCATTGATTTACTTGTGTCTGTTAAAGAAAGCACTTCCTAGTCCAGTGTGGTGCACAGCTTGTTGGTTATCTGAAGGAATGGGAAGCATGTTTTTAACTCTTGCTTGAACTCATAGGCCATCCAGGATGAGTACTTGAAACAAAATACTGGGAGACTCTTTCTCTTATATTCTGTAAAGAGTACAAGTTTATGCTGCGGAACTCAGCTGCTGGAGAAAATTAGGATAGTAAATTTGGCAAATAATAAAAGCTCTAGCATTTAGTGTGAATGGGCCCTTGGTCTTCTACGCTGCAAATGAGCTTTGACTTAGAGTAAAAGCTTTCAGCTCTGCGCTTGCCTGAGATGATTGATGCTGATGATTGCTCTGGACATCTCACTCCAGTCTGTGGGCAATACTCCATCTTTAATTTAGAATCAGCTCTCTATAAGAAAAATCAACACAAAGGTATCTGAGAATGCTTAGTCTTCACGTGTTTTAAAGAACAGGAAATGGTATTTCCTGTAGTATTACCTTTGTGTGTGGTATTCCTGTTCCTCTCTGTGTATTTAATACTGTTACAAAAACATTCAATGCAATGGCTCTTTTTGGTGTACTTCACCTGTTCATTACTGCTGTTAGGGGAAACCTGCATTTAAAAGATATCTGAAATTGGATTCTAGGAGTGATTTTTATGGCTTCTACAGGATGGACATTAGTTACAGTTAGAAACGTGAAGTGTATCCATAATGAATATCTCTGGTTTTTTTCTTTCTCTGAAATATGCATATTTCCTCAAATCTACTATATTTAATAGTCAAAGTGTATGCTGTGGCAGCATATTTCAAACTGCTGTGACCGATTAGGAATGTAATCTGTGAGGATTTCTGAAAATGAAAAAGCCAAACCCCTATTTTAATGAGTAGTTTATAAAGCAAAATAATTTTTAGTTTTGAAAGACATTTAATATCCAAAGATGAATTTAGGAGAAACTAGTGAAAAAGGGTTGAACTATCTTAGAATTTATGTGATGGGAATGAGAAAAAATTATGAGATATTCTTTAAAGAAGATAAATGTAATGCTAGTGTAAAATTTACTATGAGTAGAACACTTTAACAGTGAGAATGGTTTAAATCCTTTCCAAAGTGACAAATTTCTTACCAATGCATTGAAGTCTTATGTCAACATTCAGTAAGGTATTATATATATTCTCTTCTTAATGCAAAATCAAATTAATAGGAGTGGTTCTATAGACCAAAGAAGACACCGTAAAAGGCAGTAGGGTACAGTATGTTAATTTCCAATTTTCCAGGAGTAAAATATGGCTCCTCTGGTAGGAACGTTAGGATTTTTCATTACCCTGTTAACTTGCTTAAGCACTTTCAGTTTAAGGATGAGATTCCTGAGACTACTTCTCTCTTTTAAATTGCTGACTTGAAAATAGTGTATACTTAAAAGGGATAAGCCTGCACATCAGAATGTGTACTTCTGGTAATAAACATGTCTAAGTGAGGCTCTCCTGAGAATTTTTTAGCAGGAATAAGAATCCTGCTAATAGAAAGTTTTATTTTCAAAACCAGATTTTTTTTGTTTTGTTTTAGTGATCTTTTAGTCAGGAGTTTCTGAGGAAGTGTTTATACATATAAATGTTTGATTAGTGCTGAATTGGGTTGTTAATCTGTTATGGTCAACTGATATTATTAACACTGTACACGGAATGAATTCTTAACAGTTTTCTTTTATTCATGTGTAACTATTATGTTCTTAACAGATGACAACAAAACTGAAGCCAAAGATCATAGAGTAGAAGCCAAAATGCTTGGTATAAAAACAATTTCTGATTGTGATTAATAATAAGAACCCATGGCATTTGATTTCTTTCCCCAGATGTTGTCAGGTGATGTGCAGTGGTTTTGCATATGGATAAAGCAATCACAGAACCATAGATTGTCTGAAGTTGGAAGGGACTCCAAAAGATCATAGCGTCCAACTCCTGCTACCTTCAGAACTACCTTAGTCATTGTATAACTAAGAGTGTTGTCCGGACGCTCCTTGTACTCTGTCAGGCATTATGCTGTGACCACTTCCCTGGGAAGCCTCTTCCAGTGCTCAGCCGCCGTCTCAGTGAAGAGTCTTTTTCCTAATGTCCAATCTGAACTTCCCCTGATGCAGCTCCGTTCCATTTCCTCGTGTCTTATTGATGATCCCCAGAGAGAGATCAGCATCCCTCCTCTGTTGTCTCACTTGAGGAAGCTGTAGACTGTGTTGAGGTCTCTCCTTCCCTCAGCCTTCTCTCCCCCAAGCTGAGCAAGCTAAGTGACCTCATCTGCTTCTTGTAGGTCTTGCACTTGAGACCTTGCACCATCTTGTTCACCCCTGTCTGGACACACTGTAATAGTTTGATGTTCTCTTGCATTGTAGTGCCCAAACCTGCCCCCAGCACTTGAGGTGAGGCCACCCGAGTGCAGAGCAGGACAACCCCCTCTCTTGCCCGGCTGGCGCTGCTGTGCCCGATGCCCCCCAGGACAGGCTGGCCCTTGTGGCTGCCAGGGCACTGCTCACTCATGTTCAACTTGTCATCAACCAGGACCCTCAGATCCCTTTCCACAGCGCTGGTCTCCCACCTTTTGTTCCCAAGTGATAAGGTCAACGAAAGTTCCCTTTGCAGAGGCATTTTCCTGCAAACAATGGAAGAAACATTTTGCCTTTTCAATACCATTGTGATGTATGCTAGACTTTCAGCCTGTTTGCTACAACCACAGAGCTTAAGAGTTGTCTGTGCTGCAGTCAGTGTGTGGCAGCAATTCATGAAGATGTCTCCACCTAAATCTGAGCTAACACTGCCAGCTTTAAACAGAGCTGGAGTTATTTACTTTCCATCCGTCACACTGAGAAAATTATTGTTATTAGGAATTTGATATTGGGTTTTTTTGAATTGTATTAATAGCTGATTTTTAGCCTGTCTTGTAGAGTTGCTTGAGTCAAATAATTTTGGCTGTCTTTAATTCAACTTTCTTTTTGAAGTAGCTAAATGTGTATTTGTTACAAATATAAGAATTTTAGAACAGATTAATAAAAATACTGAAAACTTGAAGCACATGATTTGTGGGATGAAGAATGGGGTTGTAGGCAGAGTAGTGAGAGAATTGAGAGAACTGCCTCCTATTCCTGCTGCTGATCCACATTTATTTCTGACCCTGGGAAAATTGTATAAGCCCTCTTTTTCACATGTGCTTGTTGTGCTTCTGTCCTTTGGGTGTCCAATGAACACCTTTACTCTTAGAAAACTCAGCAATTGATACTCATCATTCTGAAACTATGCCTGTTTAAGGTCCCAACTGGACCTTATTCAAACAAAATTCTTTAACGATTTTTTCCTATGGTGTGGTAATGTCTAAACTATAAATGTACATCAGAAGAATGTAAGGAAGATGAATTCATTAATATTTAGAAGGTATTCAGATTTTGTTATGGGCAGCCTATTTTATGACTGTATGTGTGAGTAGATCTATCCCCAGTAGGATTGCTGATGGAGAAAGAAAACGTGAGAGGAAGCAGAGCAATCCTTTAAATAATTTTAATAGTATAAATTGATACTCTGCATAATAAAATGAGTTTTAAAAAAGAAGTATTGCTAAAACATATCCTTCTATCACTCTCTTTCTTATCTGGAAAATTACTTTGAACCAGTGGTCCTGTTAGGGGAGGGAATAAAATTATATACTAAATCACCTGGAGCTCCTCTTCTGAGAGAAAAATTGAGTCCACAGCATTTGTGACAACATTATGTTCTTGTATAGGAAGAAAATTCAGCTATTTACATCTTAAAGGAATTGCTTTCTAATGCTAGACACTAATATTTTAGTGTGTATGCATCCTAGCTATTTTTTTTTCTATTTTATATGCAGTGCTAAGGGACATAAGAAAACTCATGTATAAACAATATTCTTATGTGTTTATTAGTACTTATTCATTTATCCTGTCCTACGAGTTGAAAATTGTACAGATAATAAATATGAATCTAAAATACTCTAGCAAGATTTTAAAGCTAGCTGTAACATACTGAGTAAGAAAATCACAAACAAGTAGTGAAGTGCATAGGTATCTATACTTTGCAAAAATAGTGACCGTGATTACTGCTGATACTATAACACATTTCTGAGTTTTATGGTGTTGTGACTGTTTTCCATTTCTTTGATCTCACTCTTCATGTTATATATTACTGGTCTTCAATAAGCAGGCAAATGTACTGCTTTTGTGAAGGTGAGTTTTTTAAATAAATGTTTCTGCAGCAGTCCGGAGTGGATAATTATTTTGTGTATTATGGTATGATGTCTTACGAGTTGTCTTTTCAAAGAAAATACATTCACAATTTCAAAGAAAAAGCTGTTGCAAAGTAACAATCAGTGTTGTGCCTTGCATGGCAGATCCATGTATTTATCACATCGTTGCTCTGACTGTCCCAAGAAAATTACAGAGTGTTGCTCCAAAGTGACATAGAGCCCAGCTGGGGTCTCTGGTCTTTTTGCGTCTTCTGTTGATTGGGACAAACAGGGTGCATGGTGATGATGCAGTTTAAGCTCTGTTCAAAGCAACGAATGAGTAACTATAACCCTAATGTTTATCCAGAGTTATGGTGTGAAATACAGAATGATCCCTTCAGGGATGCCTTAAGATCCAACACAACAGTTGTTTTAAAGGTCTCTGCACCTGCAAAGGGTAGAGCATCTGCTTGTTACTGTGTACTGGCCCTTGGCTGTTGCTCAAAATCCACTAGGTCTGTCCTGTATTTAGAGGATTGCCTGTTGCCCTCTGGACCTTGCTGAATGCTGGTAGTTGGCACTTCCCTTAAACCCTTCCAATTACAAATGTGATAATAGTGGTTATTCTGAACAATTCTTAAAATTTATTTTTTCTTGGAAGGCTAAACTTATTTGAGTATTCCAATAGTTTGTTCAAATACTGTGTTCAGAGAAAAGATTAAAATGTATTGTAAAAGATGTAGTAGTGCTTACCCTGAACCTTTGACATCTTGGAGCAAGCCCATCCTGATGATCAGGAGGTCTGGAGCACATGGCACACATGGAGAGGCTGAGAGGACAAGTTTCATACAACCTTTGCAAAGAAATCTTGGGGGGGGGGATCTTTTTCCCGCCTGTAGTTACCTCATGGGACAGTACAGAGAAGATGAAGCCAGACTTGTCTCAGCAGTGCACAGTGGAGGGACAACAACAGGATGAATACAAGCTGGAGGATGGGAAATTCCAGCTTGATATACAAAGAAACTTTTTGCTATGAGGAGGATGGTCTCTGGAATGAGAGGCAAGAGAGGTTGTACCATCTCCATGCTTGGAGACTCTATGCAGCCCTGAGCCAAGCAGCCAGCTAGACTGGAAGGCTCCAGAGGCACTTTCAACCATATGTTATTCTGTGATTTGATTGTCCCAGTCCAGTCAATCTTCCTAAAAAACCTCCAACTAAACAAAAATTACCCCACAGGTTACCTCCTAGCATGGCAGCCACCATACGCTGAGCGCTATCTGTAGTTAGATAGGTTAACTCCTCTAGGCTAGGATCCAAGTCAGTCTTTCAGGTGAGTTTGGGTTTCTGAGCTCTTCATCTTTTTCCAGCTTCCTATTAACTTGTGTGCTTTGACCTTTAAGTAAGCAAAGTGGATGAAGTGGCAATGCTTATTCAGCTGGTTTGGCTCCACTCCCATTTCTTCTTTATCTGAGCCATCTACTTTTTATACTGCATGAGGGTGGTGTTTTATGAACCAAATCCAAGGCAGACTGTAGGTCAGGGTTGAATGGATGGTGTGTAAAGTCACTGAGTGTTTCTGCCAGCTTGTTTTGTCACTCAATACACTCGGACATTTATGCAAGGCTACTTGAAGTATGAGTCTTGTGGTTTTTTAACAGTGTTCTCAACAGGTTTTTTTTTAAATTTTGTGATTGGGTAGCTTGCATATTATTGTGGAGAATTTTTCCTAATGATTATATTTTTACTTATAAACAGTGCAGCTTTGACTTTTAAGGGAATATGCTAACTTCAGCTTTCCACATGACAGATAAAGCTGATGCTATTAGATTTTATTTCCTGGGAAACAAGTTTACTTAATGTTAACTAAGATCTTTCTTTTTAACTCTATGAGCTTTAGGACAGTTAAGATTTGTAGAATATTTGAAATATATAGCAAGAAGACTTTTATAGCATTTAGGTGAAGAATCATATGTAAAGAACACCCCAAACTTCTAAAAATATAGGGAAGACATGAATTTTTGCCCTGATAGGTAAATAATTTATCTTTTGTCACTTTATATTGATAGAAAACTTTAATAAAAATTCTTCAGTACTTCATTTTATAGTACTTTGTTCCATCTACCCCTTCTATAAGGAATGATTCTGTTATTGTTCCCCCACTTCAGCCTGAAGGAAGAGTTTATAACTTTTTTCCATGCTCACTGAACATTTTATCAGGAATTTCATTTTAGATGACAGATCATTCTGTCAGTCTTGGGAACTTAAGGCAGAAGGGTATTGAGCTTATGTTCCTTAATGATGGATCTCACCAACAGCAGCAGGAGTGAGAGGTCTGGACTGACCATCAGCACAGACAGCCCTAAGGCTTGGGTAGAAAAACAATTGGTGCTGATGTTCTCTCCCTCTCACTTTTTTTGCAGTCTTTTAAGAACTTACAAAGTTTACAGTGCAGAGGTTCTGAATCAAGATTTCCCCGTTCTTTAAACAGTATTTGGTTGAGTTGGTTTTGGTTTGGGGTTTTTTTTGTAGTCATAAAGCTATTTAGCATTCAGATATTCTTTCATCACACTTGATTTGAGCCTTTTTTGATAGAAGTTTTGTGCATAACCTTCAGGATCTTGTGATTATTCATGTAATTAAAATCCTCTCAAGTTTTTTTGACACCTAATACTACTCACTTTCAGTTTAATTTGCACCGCTTTTCAAAGCAGATATGAAACCTGTATGTGTTCTGAAGTATTGTGCAATGTGAGACTGCTGTCTACAGTCACTACTCTACATATGCAGTGATGCAAGATGTATTGCCATTATCACTCAGGAATGAGACATTGTGGTTAGATAAAAACACAGTCTAATAAAAACATCTGTTTAATCCTTTGTCCTGATCGGGAAAATACACTGAATGTTACACATTGTAAGAGGAAGTATTGCAATGATAGGCAGAAAGACATTATGCATGTTACTCCATGTGTGGATTTTGAGTTCCTCATCTCAAAATATTTTCAGTAGAACTGCAAATAGTGTAGAGAAAAGAGACAGAGATGGTCAAACGTCTGGAATGGCCACTGTGAAAGAGATTATTCTTCGGTATGCTTTAATCTGGAAGGTGGTGGTTGAGGGGCAAGTGTGATCTTTACATATCCATAGCACAGTCAGCAGAATAGGAAACAGTATTGCTGCTCACTGCCTCTACTCACACAAGATCTGTATTGTAAGAACTAAAGAAAACTTGCAGTTGGGATCTTAAAAATTGACAAAAGGTGATACTGTTTTCTGTAGGGTTATGTTCAGCTCTCAGCTCTGCTCCATGATGTCCTCAGTTTACTTGGATTAAAAAAGTAGACTGGACAAATAAGTGGAAGAAAAATCCATTGAGCTCTATTATGTTAAAAAAATCTGCTTCTGGCTCAAAGTCCTTGGGCTGTGAATTCCTGGAGGCTGAGGAAAGTGTTCAATATGCCTGTCTTGTAGGGCTTCTTCTGTTGTTGAGTGTTTTAGATATGTTGTTAGGGTAGGTAGACCTTCTATTTTAACTGAGTCAGATTCTGCTTTATATGCTAAGAATGGATGCATGGGAACCTTTCTGTATTGTAAGATTTTAGTTACTAGCTGCAGAAATTTGTCTTACAACTTCCATTTTTATATGAGAAACAGTTTAATTTTTTATGACTTAAGCAGATTGAGTTGTTTTCTGAAGCAAGTTGTTTCTTAGAGAAATTACCAAGTTAAAAATACGCAGCTCTGAGTTATGAGGTTAATTTTCAGTCTGTGCTGTTTATTTGGTGGGCTGTGGAGTTAAAAATTAACAGTAATATGGGAAATTGACAAAGAAGTTTTGACATTCTTTAAGTTCTTTAAGAATTAATATTTACCCATTGTTTATGAGCAAGTTTCAGAGTTGTCAATGTTTAACATCGCACGTTTTTGCAGGATTTTTATTACATCAAAGCATCATTCAGTCACTATAATTAGACAGTTTTCCCACTTAGAGAAAAATATTTGGGAGGGGGTTGGGATGGGTAAAGAGATAATTGTGTTCTTCTTTAATTAGAAATTTAACTGGCATCATCATCTTCAGAATTCTTCTCACTTCTGTCACACCCCTTTCCTCCAAAAGTTCATAGCATTTACTGCCTTTCTCCTACATTTTAAGTTATGCAATTAAAGTAGTTAATCTTCTAGATTGGTAACTGGTTCTGCTGTGAATAAGATTAAACAAATTAAATTCTTTGTCTTTCATTGTTCATCCTCCCCCACTTTTATCAGTAACTGATAAATCTCATCTCCCATTCTTTAAGCTTTTTTCCTATTCTCACAGTCTTGCAGTGCCCACACCTTGGACACATTTCATTTTTTTTATTTAGTTCTTTTCCCATAGTCAGATTGTAATTTTGTATTATTTATATATATGTGTGTGCATGTGTGTAATATATAAAGTATGCACATATATATGTGTCTGTGTGTGTGTGTGACAATCACCAATTATTTATGTTAGCAATCTCCAAGTCTTTGTGACTTTGTAAGTGTTCTTCATACTGTATCGTGTGACGTAAAAAAGAAATGTGCCTGGTGCCAAGAGTTCTTTGACAGTTGATTGTGAGCAGTAGAAGAGGGAGTGGGAGAACAGCTTCGGGCAGCTGGCAGGGCTCCTTTCGTCTGTAACTGCTGGCTGGAGTGCAGCCCTGCAGCATTCCCTCACTCCCTCCCCAGCTTGGCCACTCCCTGGGACACAGCTGGAGCTCAGGGGCACGTGGAGACCTGGGGAAGAGGAGGGACTGTAGCACCACGGTCCAAATGTGTGAAAGGCAGGTGCTGCGAAAAAGATTATTTCTAACATGAGACTTCACAAGTCGAGTACCAAAGTGTGTCCTCTATGACCTTTAACTATCAAGTTATAGGGAGAAATCATGACCTTACCATAGTTTCTTTGAATTTCATGAAAAATTTTACATGGGTCGTACAGAAAGGAATCACCATCAATGCCCACTCAAGGTGATTAATATCTACATTTAAAAATAATTAATTTTTGCTGTAGAAGCAATATTAATGCAAAATCTCACTTCTTCCGAACTTCATGTTTGTCAGGCTGATTAAGTGCAAATTGTTAATTTGCTGTTCCTGCTAATGTAAATGTCAAGACAAAGAGAAAGCATTTAAGGGAAAATATATATTGAAGTAAGTCTGGGATGCATGTTTTTCAGAGTAAGATTTATTGATCCTGTGGCCAGAATTTTGCTGTGACATTATCACTGTTCTGTCAAACAGCTGAGGTACATCTCTTAATCTCATCTAAATAAATATTGGCTTAGGAATGCAGCAGTTGCTGACAGTACCTTTATTGACCAGCTGCATTCTGATGACTAAGGTAGTGAGCTATTGTGTGCTTCACAATAGAGTTCGTAAAAGAGTATTGAATGTCCGTGAATGGTTTCTGGCTGGCAGAGGTTTCCACATTATGCATCTGAACTTTGATCATTTATCTAGAAATTTGTCTGGTTTGGCTTCAGTCATGTATTCTTTATGCATTCCTTATGTTAATGTCTTTCTCAAGAGTTTGTATTGCGGGGTGATAATTAGATTTTAGAATGTCATTCTTCCACAAAGCAAAACAACTGAAATCTTAGTATTATCCTTTTGACTTTCTGTTTTTAACTGTAGTCATTTACTCATTGTCATATACGCTTAGTTTCTAAATATATTTTGTTTTATATAATGCTTTTTTGGCAAGCTTAAAAATCACTGCTTTGATAAGGTAAATTCATTAGCCACATGTATGCAAAAAGATTAAGCCTACCATGATGCAACCTTAGTTTACCCACTGCAACTTTCTAATTACAATTATAATAGAGCATCATCTCAAAGACTCAGCTGAAATTTTGGTAATTTTTTTTTCTTTCCTCTTAGATTTCTCTTTTGAGTCCCCTGTTTATATTACAAGGTTCAGTTTCTGCCCATTGGATGTCATGATCAAATACTTCTTTGCTGATCATACGGGTACAGGAAGCAAAGTTGTGCCCTATGACTCTTTTTCTTTCTGTTTCGTATACTGGGTTCCTTTCAAACTCCTGACTACCAAATAAGATAATTACCTGTTCAAATATCGTGATGCTAAATACGGTGACTGACAGTTTACACTCTGCAGTTTAACTGAGGGCCCCAAATTGATCCCCGTGGCAGATGCCTAAGCACTGTTTGGTGGGTGACATTGCTTTTCATTTTCTGTTGCTGTCATGTTATTTGATATGAAGTTTGGAAATAATTAAGGTCATTACAAAGGAGAAACAGATTTCTTTCAGTTGCCTATTGGAGGAAAGTATCCTTTCTCCTTGGTGCATATTTCATTCATTTGGCTAAATCAGAAAGGACGTGTATGAAGGCTGATAGCTCCTTTCACTGCTGCAAAGAGCCAAGGATTATTCTGTAAACAATCCATTTCTTACTGTATATTCTCAAGTTCTGCATTTGCTTGCCCTGTGTCAAGTTTTGGAGCAGAATTTAAATTCCCTGCACGTAGCTATCTTTAGGGCTCGCATCTGGATGGCACTGCAGGAGCATATTGCTGAAAGCAAACAGACTAGCAGTTCTGATGGTAACAATGGAGCCTGAGAAAATACTGGATGCATGTATAAGATTCCATTAAAAAGCAGGGAGTGAGAAGGATGTCTAATGCAGTCCATTTAATGCAGAACTCTCCAGAGAGTGAAGTGGGGATTATGCCTGCTCCCGTGCTTATTAAAGACTGGTATAGAGGATGCTTGTTGGACGAACGGTATCTCCATAACAGATGCTCTGATACTCATGAATACGTTTCTAATTATATCTTAATGATCTCAGCCACAAATAGGAAAACAAAAATCTTTGTCTCCCTGAGTGGTTACCTTAGTGGCTGCAGGATTGGCAAGGTTTAGATTTTCCATCTCCTCTCATTAATCCCAGGGGGCTTCATTGTGAGAAATGAGACTTGTTTATGATGGTGAATTAGATTGCTGTAAAAGGTTATTTCAACAGACAGTTGGGAAATCATAATAGAATAATTTAGTAAAAATGGGAGCTAAAGTATGCCTAATGAAACATGATTAGATTTAATTTTCTTGCTATTTCAATCATTAAAGGTACATTATGCTTTCTCAGACCTCATTTGGGCTCTTTGCCATGGACCCACTCTTAGTAACAGATCGAAACTTGCATGTTCCATTAGGATATGAAAATGGCTAATGATACTCTAGTCTCTTCTCCCTGGCTTTTGTAAAATTCCTGTTACCAGCTTTTCAGATATATTTTAGCTGTTTTCCTCTTTGATCCCTTTATTCCCTCACATCTATTGTACACATTTTTCAGTATGAATAACTGTTCAGGGAGTATAGATTGAATGAAGTAAAAGACTAATATAGCTACCTAATAATTGTGAACTGGCTTATTATGAGTAATTAAAAATTGTTAATTTAGTTCTTACTAGGATTCTGTGTTCTAAAAAAGTTCATATTTTAATTTCTTCATATAAAATATGTTTCTATGCTGTCTTAATCCAGTGGTACAATTCTTCATGTTTTTGTGGGCTTTTCTTGGTTTGCTTTTTCAAGGGGATTTTTAGTTGAGGTTTGGTTTCTTTTTTATTATTTTTCTTTATTCTTTCCTTTTACAGTGCAATGACACATTGTGTGACACCACATATGGGCTAAACTTTCTGTCTGGCCTCTAGTGTTATTAAATTTAGTTCTCGATGATATTTTATGACTCTCTCTTAGCATCAAAATGCTACTTTGATCTAAAAATATCCAACTCCTTTTCAGGCTATGAATTCATATGAGAATTAAACTGCTCTTTGCTGGTAGACAGCTTGGGTAGAGCAGCAGAACCTTGCTGATCAGCTCAGTTGGTCAGAGCACCAAGGTTGTGGGGTTGAACCCTGTATGGGCCGTTCACTTCAGAGCTGGACTCGAGCGTTGTGCGTCCCTTCCACCTCAGAATTTTCTGTGATTCTGTGGTCGTGACTCCATTTGTTTTCAGGATTCCGGTCTGTTGTTTGGGGGAGGAAATATAAGGGTTATTTCAGTGTTTCATGATGTTATTCCAAGTTGTATGTTTCAGCGAGGAAGGCTTCTTTCGTTCGGGATAAATTTTCTGCCCAGCGTTGCATGGGAGGTAGAGGGGAAAGGCAGACCTCAGGGTAGCCAATGGCATGTCAGTCGGGAATTCTTTAGGGGAAGGGCCCAAATGCAGATCCAAGTTCAGAATCACCTTAGAGGAAATGGCTGACTCTGTGTTTCTGAAACTCAAAATAAATATTTTGACTACAAAGCAAGATGTTTTACTAACATCTCTCACCATCTCCTACTGAAGTTGCTTCAGTTTGTATATACTAAATTTTCCTTGTCGCAGAGCCTTCTGATGATCTGGACTTTCACTAAAAACGAGGAGAAATGAAAGAACTTAAGTCCTCTACATTTCTTGTAAGATAGTGAACTACTGTGGGATACAGGTGGTGTGATAACCTAGGGAGTGTGTCAGTGCACACTGGGATTGATTGTTTGAAGTCTTAAACATTTGAGGAAATTAAAAGTCTAGCTCCTTTCTGAAACAGCATAGAGTCTCAAGTCATCGATTTTTCAGCGTTGCTAGAATAGGTTCATTTGAATTTTATATGTTGTAGTTGAAATACTTGATGAGAAAATGTGTGTGTATGTATATTCATGCCTCTGTATATGCATATTTAATGGATTCTGTCCTCTTTATAAAGCAATAGATAAAAGTTCTCCGATAATCATTTAGTGCCTGTTTACTACTGAAATGAGCTATATGAAGAGCAAAAAAAAAGTCACTCTTTAGGGGGCTGAAGGCACTTTGTTACACTCTGAAGACGCTGGAATCTCCTGTGTTTCCAGGCAATAATTGCCTTAACAGTGGTGAAAATCAGGAAGATTTGAATTGAACCTATGCTTGGAAATACCCCACATATTGATGACTAAAATGTATCTTTGTCGTTAAGTGGAATTTATTTTCGTAAACTATAACAATTTTCAAACCTGTCTTCTTAAAGTTGATTTCTTGCATCAGTATGTAGGTATTTAAATTGAAATGACTTGGGGAAAGAGATGGGGTGAGACTATGAAGAAAACTATAATAAATTATTTGGAGATCACCCTGGAAAGATAAGCAAAAAGAAAAATACTGTTCAATATATTCTTAATAATAGTAATAACAAAATACAGTATAACTTCATCTATCTTTGGGAAAGTAGAAGTTGCTTAGAAGAGCCTCCTATTTTGCTGAACTTAGCCATTTCTGATTCTGCCTTTGAACCATCTGTTAATCTCTGATGAAAATGGAATAAATTAAATGTGATATTATATTTAGCAGCAAGAGGTATACTTTTTTCCAAGTCATAGCATCTGATACTGTTTCACAAATGCTTATGAGAAGCAGAATTGGTTTAATTTCCTTGTGTTCTTGTAGATGTGAGTTAAGCTTTTAAATCTTAAGTTGTGCCTTTGCTCTTCTTTGCAATGTAGGAATTAACTTCAGAACAGGTGAGAATAAGAGTTTTCAGAAGTGGTACTTGGTTTGTGTCAGGCAAGTGCACAGAGTGCTTCAGGGAGTATCAGTGGGGTATCAGGTGACCCCGTAGTGCTGAGTGACTAAATTTTTCAAGCTGTCTACTGCCTGGCACTATTGAGATTGCCACCATGGGAGCAAGGCTTGGGCTAGTCCAAAATTCATTTTGCTACATTCTTTTTTATGCACTCAGTGGAGCAATTACTAATTTTTGTCTTTTATTCTTAGTTTAATATTCTGAGTGATGAGAACTAAATCAAACAATCATAGAATAGTTTGGGTTGGAAGGAATCTTTAACTATCATCTAGTTCCAACCCCCCTGCCCTGGGCAGGGATGTCATTCACTAGACGAGTTTGCTCCAAGCCCTGTCCAGCCTGGCCTGGAGCAGTTAGAGGGATGTGGCATCCATAACTTTTCTAGGAACCCTGTGCCAGTGTCTCAGCACCCTTAATGCAAATAATTTCTTCCTTATCTTCAATCTATATTGATTCTCTTTCACTTAGATCTCATCTTAAATTCACAAGAATATTAATCTATTAGCACATAAAAATTTATTATAAACCTCATATTGTATTTTGAGTAATAATAATTACTATTATCGCTATTCTTGTTAGCTGTCATTTCTTTCTCCATTTTACTTCCTTCTCATCAGTTCTTTTTCAGATGCTATTCTGTGGCCTGGCGTCACTGGCAGGCTATTCCTGGCTAAGGAAATAGTCGTCTTTCAATATCAGTGAATTCCAGTGGCTGGAAGATATAATTCCTGTGACTGATTTTGCATTCATGCTGTCACTATTTTACAGAGCTAAAATGGGGCTGTCACTTCCTAAGTATGCTTCTGAAATGCATGTACCTGAAATATGACCTACTAAAGTGAACTTTGTGTTCACTTTTTCTAGGGTCACAGGTACAGACAGAATAAGAATTAAATGCAAAGCAGGAAGAAAACAAACAAAAGAATAAAAATCACAATGAAATGAAAACGTGCTATTTCTGTCCCAGACCAACATAACCAAAATACATGGGTTGTCTTTGGTTCTGGTGCCACAGGCATAGCTAATATAAAAGCAAACTCTGTAAGTCTGGAAACTGCAGCGGTATCCTGGAAAAAATTTAACCAAGGAGAAGGTATGGTCATTTAACCTTGAAATTTTCTCATTTTAGTCTCTAGATTTATTTGCTTGTTCTTTTTAAATTTTTCATCCTGATTATGTCCTGTTTCTTCTGGTAAACAGTAATAAAGCAAAATTATGTTAATCTTGCACAGAATTTAATTAGGGAATGGAGTGGTGGCTTGTTTGTTGGACACCAAGTTAGGCTGATGAGTGGTTTGTATGTCTGTGGGAGATTTTTGTATAACAGTAAATTTCCTTCCTGTTGTGTCTACAAGAGAAAGAGTGTTTCTAGTATTTACATAGAGTAAGAAACTGTACTTCCTTTTGCTATCTCTTTTTATTATTGTTGTTTGTTCCAGTTGAGAAGTTGTCTGGCTGTGAATGCAAACTGCTCCTTCCAAATGTACCCAAATATGCCTCTCAGTGCCAGACTCGTTTCCGTTTTCCTCTGAAAGCAGTGAAACTTTTGATGGCTATATAAACACTGTATTTTTCAGGCTTGGATTGCACAAATACTTATGTTTGTAAACTGACATTAAGAGAGGTAGCAAATGCTTCGAGTCTTACTTAGCTTCAATATGTGTATCAAATCCACTTACACTCCGGAGAGTTTTAATCACTGTGCTGCACACAGAGTTAGGACTACTCTGAATTCTAACCTTGCTCCACTATCATAGTTCAGTTTTGTTCAGACCACTGAATCCACCTCAGCTCCTTTTATTCTTGGAATTCATATCCACAGCCTGGCATAAGAAGAAAATACATTCTTCTTCAAGTTCTTGAATAAGTGCCAAATAACACTGATGTATGGGCTGTGAAAGTGTGTTTGTATAATACACATACTGTTTATTAGGAATATTAACTTGCGATAGAGTTGAGAATAAAGTTTATACACCACTAATTTATGGAAGAAACTTTATAGAGATAGTTTGCCCATAAACTCCATTCTTGTAGTTTACAAAGTTACTATAACATACGAAAAATATCTTTTGTTTTCTGAGTTTGTAAGTATTTAATAATGTGATTATGGTAAATGCTAATGTCCATAGTCCTTAATTAACTGATCCAAAAAACCCCAAACCAACAAACCCAACACATACTTTAGTCTACTATGCATTCTACTTTTTTCAGTGTTTAGTCATATGGAAACAAAAATGCTCAAACAGAGGAGATACCCAGTTCTGTGATCTTCTGCAATGTCAGAAGGAAGGGACAAGACTAGTGATTTGAAAGTTGTTATAATTGAAGTGTTGAATTAATCATGAATTGTATAATCCTGACCATGGACATTAAGCACAGAAAAATCATGCCAAATGAAATCTCCCTATAATATTTCTTTAGAGTACACAGGAATTTCACTACTAAGCAAACAACCTTATTGTTTAAGAGATAATATTAATTGAGTATAACACCACAAAAAAGCACTGTAGTCATTAATAGACTTATTTAATACTTTTTCTACACTTAACAAACACCATGTTTTGCAATGTAGTGTTTTCATTTGCAGCAATCAGTTCATAATTTCTTTTGCCTTGACTGCCTAGTGTCCTAGTAGGAATATAGTTTGCTTAGAGCATAATTACTTGTCTGCCTAAGCCCAGGACAGAAGCATGAAAGAAATGCCCTCTCTCTCATGGGATAATAATGCTGGCTGTGTTACTCTTCAGCATTTCTGCCAGTCTGTTCATTGAGGAATATTGTTAGTGCTCTCCTGTTTCCTGCCATGTGGTTTGGTGCCTTGGTATCAACTAACAGGTGTAGCTACTCTAGGAGTAACTTGAGTGAGGAAAGGCTGGAAGATGAGTTTCCTAGGACATCCATGCACAGTAGTATGTGTACTTTGAGCTGAGTAGATTGATAGCTGGTAGAGCCTGGTTGTTGATTATGCTTGTTTTCTAAATGCACGTCTCTTTGGGAACATGCAAAATCTCTCTGAACAGGTGTCCACAATGAGATGTACGGGCTGACTTAAGAAAAAAAGATATAAAATATAAAGTGAGAATTTCATAATGCCTTTCAGACTAGTAATCAGCTGCTTAAATAATCCCTAAAATAAGTAATAATAGAAATTGAGGAATGATGTATTTTGAAGGTGACAAATGTAATGAGACTATACCATGATTCTAGTAACAGGAGACACAGCAGATGTTTGCTTTTGTTTTAACAGCCCTTCATTGTTTTCAAGTTTAGTGTAACTTGAATAAACTAGTTATCAGCTTTCTCTGTTGCAGTTACAGATTGAGTAAATGTGAATGTGTGACTAACTAAATAGTATTTTGAGGGTAGAAGGCATTAAGTAAGGAGTAAAGTCAAAAATATTAAACATATAAATGCGTTTTTCCTTACACTTTTGACAACTTGAATATATCTCTCAACCCAACTAAATTGTAGTAGAGAAAAGCATTCTTTCCTCATTAAGACAGGTTCAATTTCCCCGTACTTCTTTGTCAACCCATGGCTTCTCATTCAAAACTGTTTCACCAACACCACTGAATTTTAAGGAAGTCTGTGAGTACGAAGAATAAAACATTCAATTTGAGATTAAGAGGGAGAATGGATATTTTTTCTATCCTTTTTACTTCCTTGCAAAAGCACAGCTTGTCCTCTGTTGGTTTTTTGTTGGGATTTTTCTTTTCAGTTATGGAAAATGTCAGGAAAGGTTTTTCAATCCCAATCTTGCACAGCTCAGTAGGCAGCAAAAACTGAGTCAGTATCAGTTTTTGCTTTTAAATACCACTTTAGCAACTAGGTAGCTATGGATATGGGAGTAGGTTGTGAAGGAGAAGAGACAGAGACCCATTCCTTAACAGCTGATGGTGGATTAATGAACAGAGTATAGGAGACTTCTTTCCTTGTGGTGGCAAAGTGTCTTTTGCATCAAAGCAAAATCCATGTAGAAAAAAACATGTCTGTTGATTGGTATCTGTCATTGTGAGTTCTTTAAGAAGTAGCTTCTAATGAATGCTGAAAATGCAAGTTTGATAAGTGAATATTTTGGTATGGTAATTTTTGGCATAATGTTTGACTGCAGTTCCCAAGTGACTTTGCAGTTCAAATGCTTCACTGCTACTTGAGACTCTCCAAAGCTTCTACAGATTTATGATTCTAAATATGAAGTTACTGCTGTGGCGGTATCTATTAGTTGTAGAGTTTCACTTGCTTCAGAGCATACCAGCATGAGTTCTTCAAGACAACTGGATCTTCACTGATACCAGGAAGCTTAATTCCCCAGTCTGAGATATCTGTATAAATTTTTTTCCATACTGTCTGTTCAGTTGTGTACAATTTTTTCTTGTAAGCAAACTTCAGTGTTATTCACAGTGAATAGTTTTAATCCTCAGGAAGCTAATTTGCTTGGCTACTTTTTTCTAGGTAATGGGGAAAACTGTTTTTGTATGAAATTGCTTCCATGTGTCCTCTCTGTGAAGGACCCTGACTGTGCTTGAGAGAGGAGCCTACTCGGACTCCCTCTGTTGACAGTAAGGAAAATTTTTCATGAGAGTGGAGTTCTTTCACTAAGGTTTTTAGGTGCAGAAGGATAAGGTTTCATAGCTGCTAGAAATTTAGGTGCAATTTTGTAGAAAGAAGAAATGCTACTCTGTTTTAAGAGCTGCTGCTGAATTGCTTTGCAATTCATCTGTAACAGTGAATGTAAGATTGTGAAATTTTGCATTGCCTGCTGCAGTGGATATTAGAACAAAATCTAAGACTAATTCTACTGCTTTCTGTTGGTTGATGCTTGACATTCTAGGTTTTTGTTAATGGTTTCCTTTCTCCTTAGTTAGTCCTTCAAAATCACTACTTTTCCCCTATCCTCAATTGACTTTACCTAAGCACTTATTGACTAAGAATGCAGGTGCTCTTTATTTTTCAGTATTCCAGCAGGAATTTCTGTGAAAGTTGCAAGACTTAAAATTTTCATGTGTGAACTGAATAGGTCACT
Source organism: Callaeas wilsoni (assembly GCA_013398955.1). Taxonomy (NCBI): domain Eukaryota; kingdom Metazoa; phylum Chordata; class Aves; order Passeriformes; family Callaeidae; genus Callaeas; species Callaeas wilsoni. The sequence continues at coordinate 118,038 of VWPU01015470.1, read as the reverse complement.
GTTGTGATACGTCTGAAAATCATGGTCATTTTGGAAATTGGTTGTCAGATTAGTATTTGCTCCTTTTTGTGTGACCATACCCAGAGGGAAATATTTGGAAATATTAGTTCTGGTGGAACTGTACTTTTGAAAAAGGCTGATTTTTGAAAAACAGAGTAGCAAGAGACATGACTGTGCTTACTTCTGATTTAGATAATTAATAAGGAAAATAGTATTACCTTAATGTTAGAGATCCATATTTATATGCATTCAGTTTGTGAATAACTGATCTTATGAATCAAAAGCCACAAAATGTTAAAGATTAAATTAACCAACTAGAAAAGTTTCTGATCCTCTGTTTCATAAACAAAGTAATAGCAAATCAAAATAAGCTAGGTTGAACGCAATATTAAATTATGTTCCTGTAAAGAGGTCCTTGTTAGCATCAACATTTTGGTTTATTTCATCTCAACTATACAGTGGCAAAAATTCATCAAATAAGAATGGCATATTTTAATAACTATCATTTGAATATGGTTCGTTTCTATAATTTTTTTCTTTCAATGGATTTAGTGTATGAAAAATCAAGCCTCTATCTTCTTATGTCCTCTTACTTACCTAGCCTGTGTTCATAGGTGATATGTAAGCTTGAGAAGGAGTGTTTAAAATTTAATCACTCTGATTATATTGAATGAGCAGGAGTACTGTGGTATGTAGTGTAAGATTTAATTACAGCGTATCTGTGAACATAGTATTTAGGGCTTTCTCTCCCGGATTCTTAGATGCATGAGTAGGAGACATGCATGTGAAGTCTCCCAAATTGGGAACCTCTTATTAAGAGCAATCTCTGTTCTTGTCTAAAATGTAATTAGAATACTGTAGTTTGCCTAGTAGTGTTCTAAGTTCTAATCCACTTAAAGGAAGAGAAAAGGCAGCTTTAGCCATAGTATCTTGCCAAGATTCCTACTCCCTCTTTGCTAATTCACACCCTTTTACCTAACTGCTTTAAATAAGTGTTTCAACTGATTTCTTTTGTGAAAGTACAACACTTCAAAATTAGAATGAAAAGTTTAATGGCCTAAATACAGTTCAGTCCTATTTGAGAAGCCTGATTTATCTTCTGTGGTTTCGTTTTTTTAATACTAGTATTTCCTTGTTATGCCCTTGGTATTTCATAGCTGTCCTTTTTAAGCACTGAAGCAATTAGTTTTGAGAAGGCTGATTCTTCAGGGTCCAGTGCTTTCCTGCCTTTCATTCGCCAAAGCTGTACATTTTAATGAAGTTGTTTCATCTGTGTTGCCAAACACAAGAATTTTACTGCTTCAATTCTAATTATCTCTGCTGGCAAATGCTATGTTTTATTAAAGCTGTCAAGTACACTGTTCATTAAATGTCCACAGTCAGTGGTGCTGTGCACACAAATTAGATCAGCTTTACTCCTTGATACATTATGAAGTTAAATATTTTTGTATAAACCTCTAATACTAACAGCAATCGGTGATGGCTTAGATAAGTAAAGCATACCTGTAGCTTCTTGGAACCTAATATCTTGTCAAAACCCATCATGGAACATACATTAAATCACTAGTAGTACAGCTGAGTATACAATTTTTATGACTATTTCATTCATTAAGATACCATTTTTCTTCCTCAAGATATCTACACTGCATCTCGAATTCTAGTTTATATGTATTTAGGGTAAGATAAGTTTTGTTATTTATGCTTTGATATAAGTAAAGACATCAGTGCTAGTCATTCAGCAGAGGGTTGCACAGCAGAGTTGATGTCCATTAAAAGCAAAGATGGCTTCAGTGAAATGTTACTAACCTGGTGGATGCGAAAGATTGCTGCCATAAACAACAACTAACAGCTTCACTTCTAATTGCATATCTCAAAGAGGAATTTTACTAGGTGTTTACTTCAAATATATGAAGCAGTAATAGAAATATTGTACTTGCAAGGAAAATATTTAAGTCAGCTCTCATTTTGACGTTTGGGGTTTTTTTTGCATTTGTTAATTTTATGTTCTCAATGTATGTATCATTATGCTCAATAGCGCAAATAGTCATTCTTGCTATTTAATGTATGATTTTCCAGGTGTTCTTTAGGTGAACTAATAAGATATTGTGATGATAGACTACCAGCTAAACACATTGTTGATCTTTTGAAAATAATGTTTTTCTTATCCTTCAGCTATCTGTAGGAAAATAGTTTCAAATCTATTTTTAGTACGATGGCTTTATGGTATCTGTTTCCTGTATTGATCACCTTACCTTTGAGGAATCTCGTGTTTATACTTTCCAACTTTGCTTTTGAATTTATCAGGCTATATTTCAAACCTTTAGAGGAACAGATATTTATTGTGTTCTTTATAGAAATCATAAATAACATCTCAAAATCCTATATAAAGTAAGCAGAATTTAAGAGCTCTTGGATATATATTTTTAAGGGTTGAGTAGGAAACTACAGTCCTTCAAAAGGCTGTGAGGCACTCTTCCTTGTCTCTTCTCCTTATGATCTATTTTGAAGCTCTCTAGTGTGAAGAGAAAATTCATGTAATGTGAAGTTGAATAGGAGACTGTGTATGTTTATGTATTTAATTGCCTGTTAATGTATTATACCTTAACATACATATTTCATGGTATTTGTAGGAAATAATAAATTTTATTTTTTTAGTGCAGAAAGTGTTCCTTTGACTGTATTCAAGAGCTGAAGTGATTTTTGCCATCTGAAATGCTTAACTTCAGACAAGTTTCATCATGTTCAACTTTAAATTTTTTTCAATTGCCTGCTGTCAGACAGGAGATGGACCCTAATAGAAGGTGTATTCTGTGGCAGTGAAGTAGTTGAGCAATACCAATATACTGAGAGATTTGGTGGGAAAGGGAAGCGTGGAAGTTACCTAAGTGCATGTGAGAAACCTACAATGCGTGAAGCGTGACAATTTTTTCTTAGTTGTTATTTTCACTTTGGATGTATGTATCTATTTGACTTTGAGTCTGAAAATTGGACAAAATATTTCCTGAACCTTCTAGGGAGATTTGAAAAGTACTCAGGCTTATATTTACATCTAAACTCAGATTTGTCAAGGCTTGTCCTATTTTGGCTTCTTGGAAGTTATCTGAGTTATTACTGTCCCTAGTGTGTATATAAATGCTTTGATTGCATTGCCTTATCCACCCTTTTCAGCCTGAGTGTGCAAGTGTAGTGAATATAACACTTTTATATATAAACCCTTGTGCCTTCTTCTCAGTGTTGTCTCAACAATTGTGAAAAATCACTGAAGCAATCATCAAACATAAGAAAGACATTAAAAAAGGGATGCAGTTCAATACAGTCATAGGTCTTTAATGTATCTGTGAAATTATGAACGTATACAAAGAAAAACAAATAGACTCATGGTGGAGTTATCAACCTGAGACTGAAAAGAGTAACAGTAATGCCACTAATAAAAGAAATATCATACAAAGGGAAATATTTCTGGTTCTGAATATATGGAGATTGCGTTGATAAAGTTCTATGTCATTTTTAAAAGTCCTAACATTTTAGACCTAGATAGGAATTCTTTTAGTTTAAAAGAACGTGGGAGAGGTTTTGGTCTAAGGCTGTAGATCAGGGTCCCTAAAATTGATGTTATCTACTAAGATATAGTTTTATAGTATTTTAAATGTTGAATTTTAAGGGATTGAGAAGGTACTGCTTTTGTATTACCACATTTGTTAAGGTAATAGTCTTGTAACTTTGCAAAAGGAATACTAGATTTATTTTTTGTTGTTTTGTTTTGTTTTTGTAGAGACACCAAGACAGTATACTTGGGAATACAATGCAAACTGTAATTGCCTTACTGAATAATATCGTTGCTAGCAAAAATATGAACATGATGATACTCTTTGAAGAAGGTATGTCATCTTTATTCTCCTCACTCTAGATGTTTCCCAGTCTGTAGTATCTGGCACTGTGTGGAACTAAACTTCTACCTATTTAGATTTTGTACTGGTTCTTAGATAATTGCATTGTAACTGATGTCCTCCTCATTACTTCCTCTTCCTTCCTTAGCAATTTGATTACAAATTTAACTTTTAGAAAGTTGTTCTTCTGTACCAATTCGGACACAAATTTGGGAGGAAACAACCCAAAAAGGGCGCATCTCTCTCTCCTGCCTGCCAGGCAAGCAGGTCTCAGCAGCCCCTCCCTCCATGGGTTCAGGAAAATAATTTCTTGAATGAAAGTGAAAAAAACCTGTTTATTTAACAGAGTCTCCCACAGGTAAGGGGCAGAAAAGGATATTGAACCCATCCCCTAAAGAGGCTGGTGGATTTGATATAGTCCCTTCTGTCTGTAAAACTGAGCTGCTCCCACAGTCCTAAGCCGGGCAGGGTCCAGCGAGCCCCCCGGAGAGTCCTGCCAAGTGTCCCAGAGATGATAGCTGGTCTTGGACGAAGAAGCAAGGCAAAAACAGTCCAAAAAGGAACAGAAGCCACTGAGATAGATCACAGTCCCTTTCAGCTGAAAGCCAAAGAGCTAGAAAGAAGACTCCCTCCTCTCCCCGCCTAGCTGACAGGAAAACTGTCAGCCCTGAGAAAATGTATGTAAACATCTAACTGCAAGGTTGAGCAAGCCACTTTGAAGAGTTCCCTAGGCTTCTCTCTCCCTTTGCAGTTTAAAGGTACAACAGAGATCAAGCAGGCGATGGGGAATACAGTATTGTCATAGAATCACCCCAAGACATCTTCCAAGAAAGCATGATTACGAAAGAATTACTAACTGAAAATTACATTATGCCTGTGTAGAATGGCTTGGGAAGGAAGACATAGGCTAGAGTTCTGACCATAACAGTGTAGAGTGGAGGGAGAGACCTCTGCAACTTCTTAACCTTCTCACTGGTTACACCTGTGAAAGGATAAGTTGTACAACATTTGTGCACACTTTTAAGAAATAACTTCTGTTCCAGTCCAATGATGTAGACTAATGGGGTGGAGCCCAAAATGACTATGAAGTCTTAGTCTACAAACCATTACATGTCTTCATGAAATGTTTACCACCTAAGTTGGGTGATAAAACACTGGCACAGATTGCCTGGAGAGTGGTGGAATGCCCTATCTTTGAGAGGTCAGGTTGGACAGGGCTCCCAGGAACCTGATCTAGCTGAAGACATCCCTGCTCACTGCAAAAGGTTTGGGCGAGATGACCTTTAAATGTCCCTTCCAACCCAAACTCTTCTATGATTCTGTGATTCGTTTCACTGTGTTTTTTTTATCTAAGCTCCTTTTATTTAGAAATTGGTTTCGAAGAAAAAGTTTCTGCTATTGGAAATCTAGATAAATTTAAGAACTTGTTTAGAGACATACATTTTGATAGCATTTATTTTGCGCATCGTAAATGGGTGAGTGACATCTAGCAATAAAGGTCAGTGCTACCATTTGTACTATTTGTTGGTACACATACCAGCCTATGAATCCATCAAGATGGGTAGTAGGAGTCATGTCCGCATTTTCATAATTACTGTAGTAGTTAAAACACTTGACCCAGAAAGCAAGAGAGCTGAATTCCTGAACCTTTTTACTCTTAAGGGATTGAATGGGCAGTGCCATTATTCAGGAGACAAACTGATGCTTGATGTTGTTGCTAATAACATGTTCCTCTCCTCTGTTGCAAACACATCCACTCTGAAGTTAGCAGTGTGTTAGTGGAGAACAGAGCCAAAAAAAAGAGAATAGAATAGTATAATTAATTTGGAAAGGGCTGGTTCCTAGGATTCTGATTCTTTTGTTATTTCTCACCAAACTGCCTATCACACTAAGAACTGGTTGGGGTTTCTTGGGATTTAGATGTATGTGCTGCTTTTACTATCTTTAGGCACATCTGCTCTCTGTCAGGCAAAATCCTAAGTCGACATTGACCTGAGTTGTAGCAGGGTAACTTGTTAAAACTACACAATGCAAAGAAGTTTGTTCAAGTCCCACAAGCACTGTAACCACATAATTGGCATGCCTTACTTGAAGTAATACGCTCTGCCTTTCTGCGTGGCAAATTAGGTGCAAAACTATTTAACAGCATGGCAGAAGCGCCTCCATTCCTTAAATATCTCTTCTTTATTGTCCTACAGAGCAAACTCCTGTGTGCTTTTTATGCTGCTGGTAGTATGTCTGTGCTCTTTCACTTCTCATCTGCTCCAAAAATAAAACACGTCTCTTCAGTCATGCTAGTTTCCAAATTAAGGAAGCAGGACAGAAATACTATTAAAGTCTTTTTCTTGTGTTATGTCGTAATGACTCCAGTAATATTTTCATACTAATACTGATTAGATAACACTAACTTGGGCTCACTAAACTTCAGCAACCACACTAGAGAAAGCAGCACAGCAGCTAAAAATAATTTATCTCAAGTCAAATGTCCCCATCTTCTCTCACCCCTTTTCCCCACTGGCTCATCTTCAGAGTACTGGAAACCTGGATTTTGGCCAGTGCTTTATTGATTTAGGGCCTAATTATCAAGTAAAGAACTTCTAAAATTTGGTTTGCAAGGATGTTATGAGAGTATTGATCTTGTAATTGCAGACTGTTAGATTTTCTTCAGTTTAAAAGGGGAAAGAAGTTATTCTGTGCAAACTGGAGGGCTTTATATCCTTTGCATTACCATCTGTAAATATATAGTGTTCACATAACGAAAATACCTTAAACTTCCACCGCCATATCTTTGACATTTAAGTTCTCATTTTTGAATGGCATTTGTGTGATGGAGAAGAATGCAATCTAGTAAAATGAAAACCTTGCTCCCTTTGGCAGAAAAATATCCTGGAGTCCAAATAGAGGAAGTTGAACATGAGTCAGCAGTGTGCATTTTCAGCCATCAAGGCAAAAGAGAGATATGATAAGAAAAAAACTTGAAAGTTGAGGAAAGTGATTATTCTCCTCTATTCATTGCAGTGTCTAGTTTTGAGCTCCAAACTATAAGAAAGACATTGACAGACAGGAGCAAATCCAGAGAAGGGCAACCAAGACGTTGAGGAGCATGGACCATGTGATGTGTGTATTTTCAGCCTCTGCCTGTACTATTATATTAATGTATTCCTTCCCAAGTGCAGAACTTTGTATTTGCCTTTGTTAAACTTTAAAAGGTTTCTGGGAGCCCTTTTTTTGAGCTCTTCAGCTTCTTGAGCTCTTTCTGAATCCTTCAATCCTTCATCACATCAGCTGCTTTCTCCATTTCAATGTCATCTGTAAATTTGCTGAACATGCATGTTATTACATCCTATTAACACTGTGTCCATGCTGTTAATGAAGGTATTCAACATTCATGAGCTATTCTCATGTGTTTAAAAAAAAAGAAAAAGGCTGAACACAGAGTATTATGGGTCATCAATTTCCCTTATTTCCCCATTACAGCATGATAATTAATTCATGTGTATATGGAGCTTTAGAAATTAAAAACCATAGATACTCGCTGAACTCAGAACTCAGAAGGAACTCAGGTTAGGTGGTCAGTCTTGTCAAGATTTTTGTATCTAAGAGTCAAGACATTACAGTGAAGATTTCTTTCCGATTTTGTGCATGCCAAAAAGCTGTATTTTTGCAGACAGATCATTTAGAGACCCACGTCACTGTTCCTTTTTGTGCCTGTTAGCCTTCAGAACTCTCACTTGCTCAAAGGAGTTGTATGAGGTGATACATTTTTTTAAAGGGCTGTAGCTTACGTGTTGAACTTTCCCCTTTCTCAAGAAAATCTTGCATGATGGCACTTTCTGCTTTACTACTTCTGTGATTTCCTGTTAATAAAAATGATATGGTTGTACATTTCAGCAACTTTCATAGAAGGTGGCTTGCCTAGTATTAATTTCTCTCTTCCCTGAACTGTGTCCTTTTGTGTTACAGTACATCAGACATGTACTGATAACCACTTAAAATGTTTAAAGGTGGAATGGAGAATAACATATGCAACTGAAGTCACAGAGGGAATTTTAAATGGCCTGTACTTGTGTTGTCAGTTATTAAACATTTGTTCTGTTAATGTTAATTACAATTTCCACTTAATAATCAGAGAGGAATAATATGATTCAGTTTAATTACTGAGACTGGAATTCAATAAGGAGACTAGGATTAATATAGGGTCCCTTGTGAATAGTTAAGGAATGATATTAAAAAGCCAAGACAATTGTGGTCATTTTTAGCATGGTCTTCTAAGAGAGTGAAACTTACCCTCTCTTCCTCTGTCTTGGTTTCTGGCTGCCAGTCTTTCTTTCCCCCCTTTCCCCATCTTTTGATATTGGACAATTTTAAGTTCACTTGAGAGAGCACAGAGGTCCAAATATACAAAATACATATTCAATCTGTAATAATCAGTATCTGATGAGAGAGACTCAAGTTAATGCCATAGTTTAGGGAAGGACAAAAGGCTTATCAATTAAATATTCTTCACTAGTGTACAGCAAATAAAATAGTACTATACATTACATGTACAAAATATATATATATGTACATATACATTTACAGAAAGGAATTTTAATACTTAAAATTTTCAAATCACAAATTTTAAAAACATTAAGCTTGCAACCTATGACCTTGGACCATCCCCATGGAAATTATGTTGCAAAAAAAGATGTCATTTCATCTTCAGGTAGGAACTAAAGAATGTAAATCTGAGAGTATCATCCTTCTTGAACAGTTTTCCTTCTTTTATCATAAATTTTTGCCATGAGCAAAGTGAAACCAACTGGTCTGAGTTTATATCCTGTATTATGGTAGTTTTTACTGATGGAGGTGAAACCTTCTTATCTCTGAATTCTATTTCCATTAGCATTTGTTAAATTAAATTATAAAGTGTAAAACTCATATCATATCCTTAGATCTATTGATAAGCCTGTAAAGTTCTATTAATTAATACATCTCTGTGGCCTTTTCAGTATTCACTTCCCATTTTCTTTCTAGGCAAAGAAGTGAATACTGCAGTCTCTGTTTTAGGTTTGTAACCACTGAGTTGAACAGTGTTGGTCAATGCCTGAGGAGGCTACCTATGAAATGATCCCACAGGTTGCATCAGTGCATGGGAGCAACTCGCACTGGAGGGCATGCTTATGGTTGGGTGACATAGGACAACGCAGCAGAGAGGTTTCGGAAACAGGGCAGGGAGTCCTCAGTGATGAGGACAGTGACTTACTGCCGTGGAGGTAGGCAGAGAGATTGGGTGCAGATCTGTACAAAGAGGGGTATTGTTAGTTCTACTGCTCACGAAACAACCAGCTATACATTGCTTTACGCCTGTCATATTAAAAGGGTTGACATTTGTTGACTCCAAAATGAAAGCCCTGTCCTAGATGCTAAAATTGTGAGTTCCTAAGCAGGTGTTGTAGGAGTACAGTGGTTGATCATCTGTTTCTATAGACAGGCACTAGAGCAGTCTACTGAAAAGACATATTGTCTCTCTTAGAGACGTGTCCATTGACAAGCACTGACCTACTGACAAATTTAGACATAAGACAAACCACGAAGTCAGGGTTGGCTGCTTGATAAGTGAGTGGTGTTAGTGTGCAAGGCTGCTTCCTTGGTGGATGTGATGAGTAATAAATAGCCAAGAGCACCACAGCACTTAATGTCATGAAATTCTTGTACTCAAGTACAATTCACAGATATATAGAAACTTTTCATTTTGCTTTCAGTACAGTCTTTTTGTTGCTTTTCTTTCTTTACTTGTGATTTTTTTGGGTTTTTTGTTGTTTGTTTTTCAAGTAGTTTGTACAAATTAAATATAGAAAGAGCTGAATCATTGTCTAGTTAGCAGTGCTTTCCAGCTCTGAGTACTGTTTGTCCATGGGTAATATTCAAAGGCAAGAAATTTCTTCATTCTGAGTGTTGCGTCATACTGTTTATAGGAAGAGTTTGGGTATATCATATTAGATGGTAGAGAAATGTCTTTCAAAGACTGTAATTGCTTCACAAGCATCTTCATTCTGAAGAAATGAACAAAACAGGTTGTTGGAAAATAGATCTTATAGGCTGCAGTGAATAACTTCTGATAGTCTGCCTGCAGCTATTTATTCCTGATAATGCATCAAATTTATTATGTTTATATAAAAAGCTTTTTTCAGCATGTATAAAAAGTAATTCTAAGTTTCCACTGTTATTCAAACCTGATCTACTAAACTGTTTTCAGCCCAGTATTACTTATGAATGAGTTCACATTTTTAGCTTTTCTGAATCTCATTATACTCCATAAATCAGTTAGCAATCTTTTTTTTCATGATGGTCTTGTAAGATGATTTATATATAAAGTTCAATACAGTCATGTTGAATTGAATTACCTTTTCCAGACTGTACTGCTGTGATCTTGTATTTGGCTACTGTACTGAAGTAACTACCACTAGCAGTATAAGCAGAGATGTTTGTCTGAGTGTTAAAAACAAGTTTCCATTATATGGTAGAGCAAATCCTAAACTTTATGTCTTAATGATGTTTAATCTCAGAAACTAAAGTAAAAGGGGAATTGTGGGGCTTAGAACAATAAAAATAGTCTTTGAGTTGTGTGAAAGTGTGACAGCTATTAGTAGTATATGGTTCTTTAAGCAGTTTGTGTAAAACCTGAAGTTCCTAAAGAGAGACCTTTGGTGGAAGTGTAGAATGTCAGCTACAGCAGTCCTAATATTCAATATCATACTAAGAAAGCCTGCTAAGTTCTTAAAGCAGGGACAGTTATTAAAAAGAACAGATCTGCAATAAAGTTTGTAGTCAGATGATCACAACTCATTTGCACCTCATGAAAGAAAGATCAGTTTTCATGGCTAAAGTATCCTTATTCATCTTGTGGTCCACTGCTTTGACTTTTAGTCAAATGTCGAGATTAATTAGATTTCAAATGTCTTTGTGTGTTGTATTGCTAAAGTCTGTTAAATACTGCTTATCCAAAAAGTGGCTCTCATGAGACCAACATCCAACTTCAACCTTTTTCTTAAAAATAAAATTTAAAAAGGAAAAAAAGTCTTTTATATACAGATCTTTAACAAAACAATAGTTACTGCCATAATGATGACTATGAATTCCGAGCTCTCTAGGTAGACTCCAAATGTTTCTAACTTAGCTAAATCTTAGGAGGATATTCTTCTACCTTTTACTTCCTCAGAGATAATTTGATTTCAGCTTCAGTCTCCAAAAGATATTTGATCAGAGTGCCCATAGCAACTTTTTAAGAACAGTTTGTAGCTTCCTACCCAGCTCTCTTGTCACGTGCTACATCACCAATGTTCATGAAATTAGGCAGTAGACTGCAGTAAGTTGACAACCCAGATCTTTGTCCCTGCTTTGTCCCACCTATGCAGTAGTCTGAACTACAGTGCAACCCTGAGAAGGCATTGGTGTGACATTACGTGTAACTTGGATTTTAGGGGTGAAATCAAGTTTTTGGAGTAGCTGGCTTCAAAGTTGCAGCATTTTCTTGCCAGGTGGGAGAAATTAACTGTCTTTTAAGATGGTGATCAAGAAGAGGAAAATGGATTAGTCATGCAGAGGGAGTCTGCTTGCAAGGGAAAGGCAGTACTTATAAAATTCTATAGAATACATTGCTTAAACTAATACGTGCTTTAAAAAAAAAAGCAACAACAAATAAAACCCACAGACTTAGTCTATGAAGAAATCAGACACACATTCAGACTGGTTCTGAGGTCATTTACTCATTCCTTACTAGCTTCTTTTTCCTAGGATTCTCTTGCAGAAGTTTTACAGGATACAATATAGACGTATTTGTTTAGTGACTGAAGATAGAAAAGGTGTTTTATGGCAGTGCTTTATATCTGCTTACTGTTAAGCTGAGTTCAAATGCAATGTATTGTGATTCTGAGTAGAGAGATTGGCAGGGAGAATAAGTTAGGGAAATCAAAGCATTTTTTCTATATTTAGTCAATGTTTAGAAACAAAATGCTCTTAATTAAATCAATGTAAAATAAGAAATCATTTTAAAATACAAAAAATAAATGTGTCATCCTGTCTGAGTAGTTGCAGAAGTTGCTTCTGTATCAACTGGATGTGAGAGAGACAGTTCCTTGCATAGGGGTACACCTTGCAGCCGCTGCCATGCAGGATGTAAGCCTGTCACAGCTCTTTGCCAGTACTGTAGTAGTTAGTTCAGCTCTTGAGCACACAAGTGTCTCTGTGAACATCTGAAGATTGTCATTGTGGGTTGTGCGTTTCGTGTTCATTTGAGTTACAGTTTATATGAGAAGTCAATGGTGGTTGAGCCTGAAAAAGTTTCTTCTGTGATGTTACAAAGCTCAGAATGCTTTTTAGCAGTATTAGGACATATTTTTCTGACCCAAAATGCCAATCAGGTGGAAGTGTGTAACATCGCATGGGTAAACTTAGAAGCGTAGTATCATAAAGGATACGTGGGAATCATGTCAAAATAGCATGGTAGTAGTGAAGTCTTTGAGGAAAAAATAACCTGTGTCATCCTGTGATATTCATCAATGCAGCCATCTGAAAAGGATGAAAATAGAAATGGTAATTGCTGCGAGTAACAGTTATGCCATTCAAGTAGAACCAAGCCTGTTGTTGTTGAGAGTCATACCCATAAGGCACAAAATGTCACAGCATGCCTAAAATTGTCACAGCTAAAATTTCAGAGGATAAAATGAGTGAATAAAGGCTCAACAGGTTGTTACATCTTGTCTCTCTTGTAAAAGAGATCTGGCATTTCTGTGGTTGGAGTAGGTGTCCTGGTGCTGTCTATCCCTGTGGCCAGCCAAGCCGATCATCTTGCAGCATAACTGGCTGCTTGAACTACCTAAGATGTCTCATTTTAACACCTAATTGATGGAAAAGAACAGAATAATGACAAAAAATATTCAACATCTTTTTGTTCCACTATATTCTAGTCTGATAGGCTTTATGCAGAAATCCGATTGTACAACTGATCAGCTTAGTTTAATGGTGGGAAGTTAGTTCCATAAGTATAGCCATTTCAAAGCCTAGACTGTCTTTATATTTCTAAAATGCCCACCATAATAGACATTTTCTGTACCTATCTGATACCTAGACAAATTTAAGATTTAAGGTTTTGACTGAGTGAATACTCATGACTGATACTATTTGGAGGCAGAAACCTAAACCGAAAAAGTAAAATTTTTTGTTAAAATGAAAGGCATAGATTTCCCATCAAGTCGAGATTGTAGGTATCCAAATGTTTCCTGATGACAAACTCAGGACTGTAAACCAGGAAAGTCTTCAAAACCTTGCCTTGTGCTCCTTCTCACTCACTTAGTCATGAAAATGGTATTTTTTTTTCCTCCTCTCTAGAGACTGTGGTCTTTGCATTGACTCTAGGTGCTGCTTTTCCTGCAGTTTAATTTAAGCATTGTCATTTGACATTATACTAGTATTCCCATGACCTGCAATTCAAATAATATGTATTAGCCCTAGTGGATTCGGTCAGTTTGAGAAAAAATTAATAACTAGGTAAGCATGTACCTATCATATTAATTACAGATTAAATATTGACAATGCAAACCATTTGTTATGGATAATAAATTAAATCTAATTATGATGATGTCCTTGTGTATCTTGTCAGATATAATTAGTAAGCTGAAAGGTCATTTTAGGAGATGAAATTAAAAATGTAACTATATATTTGAAAAGAGACACATTTCAAATACAGTTACTATGCCATAGGTTGTAGAGCTGTCACATATGTTGTATTCTAGCAGCTAGATTAGTCTCAGTATGAAAGCAATGTACCACTGCCAATTTGAGGTAAGTGTTAAGTCACAGAAGTACAAAGTACTATACACAAAATTAAATTACATCAATCATTCTGTCATAGGGAGAAGTCTTCTTCAGGTGCACTTGTATGAACCTGCTGAAAGAAGTTCATTTTGTCAGTTCTGGTTTTGGCAGAACCAGATCTATCTAGTGGACAGATAAATCAAATCTGAGGTTTTTCACTGCTTTGAAGAATGGTTTGGGGGTTTTTTTTGTTTTGTTTTAAATGTCTTCAATAGTTGTCATAGCTCCCATGCAGCCAGATGTTTTTGTCTTCTGAGTTACTTTCAGGGAAACTGTGTGCTGAACAGATATGTTTAAACCATTTGTGGACAACTAAACTTGAAAATAATTTCCTCTTTAAAGCAGAAAGGGAATTACATCATAATGGAGAAACTGAAGTTATTTTCATTTTTAAAAGCCTTTTGAAATTCCCAATTTTTACACAAATATAAAGCAGTAGTCTATATTACTTGAAACTTTTCCTGTGATGTTCTTCTTCCAGCTAAATATTGTTTTATTTTTCAGACTTTTGCCTAAAATAACATTTATATCTAGTCTTTTGAGGCTGATGTTTTATTTTGCTATTCAGGATCTAATTTTATAATATTGTTTAGCTTAGCTGTTCCAAACATTTTAAGTTACATTTTAATGTGTATTTCATATTCAATAACTCATTTCTGTAGTTAAATTTCTTTTGAAGTCTTTACATATGGATTTTCCACCATCTAAGGCAGTATATATTCAGTTGAATGTTTGTGTTCTCATACAAGTTATTTAGACAAGTTACCCCTCCTCAACTGGTAGATTTTTCCTGTGGCATTTAATCAACGCCTTATAAATCTGATAGGGTAACTAATTTTGTGTATAGTTGTATACATGGTAATTTACATTTTATAGCAATGTATCTGCATGTAGTCAGATTTTGCAAGTTAGCTGATGGGAGAACCTCTTTGAGGTGCAGTTGAAACCTCCAGCTGAGGGACAGTGGTTATTTAAACTGCTGTGACAAAAATGTAGATATCTACCTGATGATGCTATTTATTGTTTGAAGAAAATACATTTCGTAAATGTAATCCATGCTTTAAAAAAAAATTATCTCATTTTAGCTTAAGCTTTTTCCTAATTGAACCGAGATGGTGTTTACGTAAGATGGGTTTATGAAGACAAATCTGGCAGCAAAGACATGTGCTTGAGGACATGTCATGGGTTTCAGATCTAAGCTTTAAGCAAATCCGTTCTACTTTTCTCTTAAAAAGGTCCTAACTTGATAAACATTGGGAGTTTTTGTTTCATAAATAGGGTTTAAATGTTTCCATAGATGTCTCCATGTTGTTAGAAGATATTGCATCAGCTAGTTGTTCCTTCATTTTGGTTGAGGAAAACGTTATGTCTTTCCCTTTGAATTTTTAAGATTAATGGGAGAAGAAATAGGATATTTATATGTAGTCTGAAGCTGTCTTCTGTCTTTTAGGAGAATGGAAAAACTGGGAAGATTTTTTCCCCACTACCTCCCGCCTTTAGAAAAGATAAGGAAAAGAAATTTCTTGTTCACCTACATCCATTCAGTTTCAACTTGTCTAGTCTTTCCTGAGGGCCATTCTTTTCTTATTTATCATATTTCAGATTGCTTACTCAAAAACCTCTAATCCCTATTCCACTGAGTCTTGGAAAAAATCCAGTAAAGTGTTGTTAATGGATTTATTCACACTTTTAAAAGATCATATTTCCTAGCTAACATGACCATATTGTGACATATAGTTTTTAGCCAATGATGCAGCCATGAAATACAACTTATTTCTCTGGATGGCAGCAGAACTTATGCTACTGTATATATTATATAAAGATTGAAGAAACAGTAAAATTATCCATGCTGTCTGAACAGACTTTCCAATACATATTTTTGCTGAATAAGCACAGACAGATATCATGTATTTTGATCCCATCATTCAACCCAGAATGACATGAATTGTAGGGTTATGCCATTATTTATGTTACTAGAGGAAAAAAGCTCAAACTGTTTCTTACGATGCATTTTCTTCAGAAATTACATTGAATGTTGTTAAGAGAGCATGTGGTTCAAACAGCAATACTAGAAGATGAATTTAGAGGCAGCATTTTGTCTATACTCTGAGGAAAAGTCATAAGCAAGATAAGGAAAAGGCAGATAGAATACCCAAAGGAACAGATTATCAAGGCAGGTTTACAGGTGGTGACAGAAGACATAGGAAGAAAGCACTGTTACAAGATGTTGCTTGCCTAGCCTATGGATCAGGCAGTCACTCACACCGAGTCTGTGCATTATGGGATCAGCCTGGATGCAGAGATACCCAGTCTGGGCTGAGTGCAAGAACTGACTGGGGAGCTCTGCTGTGCGCCCTGCAAGAAAACCCGTGTTCATGAAAGGTGTGCGTGCAGTCCTGCACAGCATGCAGTGCTACACTAACACATCCAGAAGCTTAAAATGACAACTCCTGGCAGTAACTTCCTAATTTGGTTCCTGGCCAGTGTGGGTGCTCCCTGTGACATCCAGGATCCCAGGCTGAATTGTAGCCACTCTCCCAGTTCAGTGCAGTATTCTGGCAGGCCGCAGTGTGCAAAATGTTTGAACTCTATGTGCCCTGAAATTGCTTGTCTTGAAAATTTAACTACATATGCCTCTCATTTCTGGTGTTTACTTGCTGCAGCTTCTCTCCAGTTCTTGCATGATTTCTTGACAGTCCAGTTCCAGAGAGTCCTCCAGCTGTCCCAAAAGAGATATATTTACTTGACATAGATCCAGACTCACTAGGTCAAGGCTTCACTTTTTCTAGCCTACTTCTAAAGTCCCTCTCCCTAAAAGCACAGTCTTCATTAAGGCTAGTCAGTTCTCTCTGTCTGAAAATGTTGATGAACAAAGGCAAAGGATAAGCTAGTTTGAACAGAGGAGAGTGAAAATTCTGAGCACATCTCATCTATTTACTGGTAGAAACTGCATATTGGTTCCATCTGGAAAAGCATTCATTCCTGTAATGAAATGCATTGGGCATCCCTACTTCTGTTTGACATGCTAACTGTCTCTCTGAAACAGAAGTCTTTCTTCACATAAACTATGTTGAACATGCCATGATACCACTGTTCCGTAGGATAGCTATTACAATCCTGAATCTTGGATGGAAGCAGTGACCTGGGTTGAATTTGTTGCAGAGTATATTATCTTAGAAAATGCTGGGGATATTACTTCGTTGTTTCAAGCTACTGTTAAATTTTATCATCCTTGATGTTTGTCTCTTCACTTGGAATAACATGAGGAGGAGAAACAAAGGAACATGAGTCCTGGATTGCTAACTCCCCTTTTCTCCCCACTCCCATTATCTTGTCAAACTGAATTCCTTTGCCTGAACTTGCTTTCTAGAATCAGTGGTCTGGGCATAGATTCTATGTTCTGTGTTCTTTCAGCTGGAAGAGAAATATAGGTGTGTAGTGAGATGTAGGTGCGTAGTGGTGACACATGAAGCACAGCCTGGGGCAGGATGGTGAAGGCTCCTTGTGTTGAAGCAAGTTGGTAAACCTACTGTGATCCTGTAAGTACATTAATGCCTAAAAAACACCTGTGCCCAGCAGAGCAGGTATGATAGAGAGAAACGAAAAGGCACTGTCATGGTTTAGCCATGGCGGGCGACTGAGCACCACACAGCCACTCAATCAGCTCTCCCCCAGTGAGGGGAGAGAACTATAGGCATAAAAGTGAGAAAAAACTTGTGAGTTGACATAAAAATAGTTTAATAATTAAAAAGATATAATAAGAAGAATTTTAAAAATTTTAAGGAAAAAGGAGAAAAAAACCCAAACAAACCAGGGAAAGAGAAAAGTATACACAAGAAGAACAAGTGATGCTAGTGAAAGCAGCTGCTCAGCGCCAACTAACCAATGCCCACAGTCCAGGAACAGCGTCCACCCTGCCAACCTCTCCCTGTCCTCAGTTTTATCACTGAGCATGATGCCATATGGTATGGAATATCCCTCTGGTCAGCTGTGTCCCCTCCCAACTTCTGTGTGCCTCCAGCCTGTTTGTTAATGAGTGCAGTGAGGAGTAGAAAAGCCCTTGACTCTTGAGTAAGCCCTGCTCAGCAATAACCAAAACATCCCTGTGTTATCAACACTGTATTCAGCACAAAACCAAACCAGAGCCCCATGTGGGCTAATATGAAGAAATTTAACTCTGTCCAAGCCAAAACCAGTACAGGTACTAAACCAGTGCTTGCATACAAAGTTTCTCCTGCTATTCTTTTGCACATCTTCACAAGGCACACACTTAAATCCTGGCTCTCTAAATCACCCTTTTCTGTGGCTATCTCTCTCTCTGTAGTTGGTATCAATGTTCTTAACTTCTTCTTTACCTGTGAAGAAATGGTTGCTCTTGAACAAACCAGTATCCAGATTCTCAATTAAAGCACTGGATTAGCAGCAGTATTCATTTCAGTTTGTTGCAGGGGAGGGCAGTATAGTTCACTGTTTTTGTTTTATAGCTGAGTGGTTTGGACCAAGACAGCCTAATAGGCCAAACCATTCTGTGTGATCTCCTTCCAGAGCTTATGCCCAAGTTTTGCCAGGAGTCTGAGCCAGTCTGTTAACACACGGACACAGGCTCCACTGCTCCCAGCAACAGCTACCCGCATAGAAAAGGTACAGGTTGTCCACAACACAGTGTCATTAGACCCATGTTCCTATTGTGTGGATCCTATTGAAATAGGGGAAAGAGGGTATGGAGCACAGAAATCAAATACACACAGGCTTGCAGTTCTTTCAGAGCTAAGACTGCCTCTTACAGTTCTTTCAGAGCCTCTTGATTACGTAAGCTGAGCTCTAGTACCAGCTGACCTAACTCAGTGTAGTCTTTTGAAATCAGGATAGTTGGGATCAGGTAGCTGTGCTGACCGAAAATGAAGGCTCTGTTGACCTACATTGTACTAATGTCAAATATTAGGTAGGGCACTTTTGGTATAGCTCCCACGTAGCCAGTGACAGCATGATCACAGTGTGATAGGTTCCAGCTCAAAGATCCTAGCAGTAAGGTTGAAAATCATGGATAGGTCAGAGTAGAAAAAGTATACCATGCAAACAATACACGACATATGTCTGAGCCAGTTAACAAGGAGGATAGCATAATCTGAAGTGAATAGTCTGTGGTTAGATTTTAGAGATTTAAACAAGTGTGTCATTATCGGTAGGGTCAGATGATAGCAAATAAGAGGGTCTGCTGGTCAAAGTTATCTCAACACTTATCTGGAAAACAGTTGATATAGCAGAGTAGGCTTAAGGCCACAAAATGTAATTTGGGACTATAAAATATAATCTGGTCAATAAGGGCTAAACCAGATTTGCTATCATGTAACATCCTGACCTCTGTTTAAGCCCTCTGATCATTTAAGTGCAAATACACGAAGGCCACTTTGGACAGTTGCAATTACTAGTTGTCTGCTTTCATTTCTGTTGTACAGGGAATTGATGAATAACACAGGATGTTACAGGAAACAGTGGCATAGATTCAATTCTGTTGTAATGACCAGCAGAAAATTCCACTTAGGGGATACTGTATCCCCACAAAGGGGATATAACCTTTGCTCTTGTCCTTTGGTGCAGTTTTAAGACCAGTAAAAGACTCACTTAAAAATCCAAGTGTTTCTACTCTATGTTTTCATCTTATGGCAGACTGATGTAAACAGACCAATAGGAATAAGAATAAATATTTAATATCTTTTCTTACAGAGCATGACTTTTCAGTAGAGAAATGCACAGAGCTTTTACCCTTCTCATTTGCTGAGTATATGTGGGAACAATATTCAACCATGGTTTATTTCTGCAATTTAGAACTGAAAACTTCAGAGAATTTTCTGAAGACAAGGTTCATTGGTCCTTATCACTCCCAGTCCAGGGCCTCTTGAAGGCCAAGCTAGAACAATTAGTGCTGCTAATGTCATTCAAAGCTGTTGAGTGCTGTCAGTTTGTGACAACAGTGTAGGCTGTATCTGCATTCTGAGGCTGTTCATATCTGGTCTGTATGGGTTTTGTTAAAAAGACAGCTCTCAAAGTTTGAATATGGTCTCTCAAGGATTTTGAGATTCTCAGGAAGGGAAAGTTGATGTCAAAGCAGAAGCATGTTAAGATATTTGAAGGAGATAAACAGGGTTTAATCTTGTGTGACAGGAAGTCTATTATTAAAATAGAAATCTCTTTAGAAGAGTTTCTAGTTCTAAATTAAGCCCAGGATATAAATTCATCTGTATTTTATCACATGGTAATTGTTGCAGACTTGATCTTTCGGAGCAGTAAGGCAAAAGTCTTTACTGAATCTTTACTGACTTTGAATCTTGCTGAATGCACAGCATTCCTAATTTTACAAAAATAACAGATTTAATTTAGTGAAGAACTTTGTCTAGCTTTTGCCATTAATTTGAGGACCTCATGCAGTCTTTGTTTTCCTAAAAAATATACACTATATATTAACTCACAATGTGGAAGCAGAAGTTCTTCCATGTAGCTGTGAAGCAGCAACTGCTGATATCCCAGACTGGCTTTAAAGGTGGTTTTAAAGGCTGTTGTCTCTCAAAGAGTAAAGTGTCCTGTTAGATATTCTTGTTCCTCATGCAGATCATTAAAACTTGCTGTTTGGAAAATCTTCTAAGCATCATCTACCTTCTGTCTGACGAATCCAAGGGACCTTATTTTAGCTGACACTTTGTAGGAATGAAATAGGGTGTATGGGGTTTTGACTTGAAGTGTAGCATGCTGTAGAATTACGGTATAAAATGAACCACAAGCTCTAATGTACCTCTGATATGTGGGGAGACATCCAGCTGAAAAGTTGCTATAGAGTTTGCTGAATAACAGCAATGATAGTCAATTCAAACAACACGATTTTATATTACTGCAGTCTTGGCTTATTTAATTTCTAGTATTTTATGATGAAAGGTTGTGCTTGCAAATACTACACAACTGACAAATTAAAAAACTGTATCCGCAAAAATGCTTAAATCCACATGAAAAGAATGCACGTTGGGTTTTTAATATATGCACAGTTGGTGACAGAAATATTTTAAATGTATACCCTGGAAAGCCACTGTATTACTTCCACCTCTATTCCTCCCCAAGCTTTCCAGCTAGAAGGGTCATTTGAGTGTGTGAATCTGCTTCAGGCAAACCAGGATGCCAGCAGCATGGTATCCAAACAAACCAAAATTGGCTGTTCACATGAGACACTCTTAATATCTTATCAACTCTGTGAATAGGTCCCCTGAATGTTATTACAGTCCATAGTTATGTAGTATTCGCTCATATAAATTGTAGAAAAAATTTATATTAGTTCTGGTATAACTAGAAAGCATTTAAATGTTCTTATAACTATTTTCCAGGGGAAGTGACTTTCTGATCTCTCATTCCATCCTTGTTGAACAAGTTTATGTTCACGTTCAATGAGTTGTACTCCTAGGAATGAGGACTATCTTCATAAGTCTTGACTAGAACAAAACCCCCACCTTCAGAACTTCAAGGCTATGTACCCATATGTGCTGTGAACTAAGTTTAAAGCACCTTGGATATCTTTTCTGAATGAATTACAGAATGGTTGAGTCAATCTGACACAAAAATCTGAATTCACTTGAAATTTTGTCACAGAAACCTTAACAAGATTCTCAGATAGGAAACTCCTTTTTTTCTTGTCCTTTTTTCTTTTTTTATTTTTTCATTTTCAAAAGCAGCAGCAAATCAGGAACTCTGGAAGTATCAGTGATTATACTTTCAGAAATACCCTTCCTCTTTGTATGTCACTCTAACCACGTCTTTTCACAGAGAACAGCCACAGTCTAGCCTAGTTGAAATAATCTGTTATATTCTATTATTTTTATATTGACCAGTCAAGCATATTCAACAGTACATGATTTTATTATTTCTAAATTTTTCAAGTTGCATTTTTACTGTCCTTTATTACACTCAGATACTTTTTCTTATGAGAGAATCCACCTGGTTTTCTATCTTTTAGTTGGCTAATCTATACACCTGCTGGTCTTTATCAGCTACATGTTTGATCCATAGATTAAATTATAGAAAAAATCAGATTTCTGTGTTGGCAGGATTCCCTTAGGTTCAGAAGAGTTTGACTCCCTGGGAAGTCTCCAGTTTTGCAGTCTTTTTTCCCAAGAGAAATTTGCCACCTCTTAAGTGCCTTCTAACAATAACAGCTAAACACTGCCAGTCCAGGAAAAAGTAAAGTGGAGTTGTGTTGTGTTTTGACTCAAAGCAGAAACATATTGCCACTGAGAATGTCAGGTCTGTGCTCCTCTGAGGCAGTCACACTCAAGATAACAGAACTTCCCAGTCTACTTTCGACCTAGCTGTAATAACGGTGAGAACTGGCTTTTCTTCCCTGGTTGTCATAATCCTTACCACATCCATTTTCTTGTGTGTGAGGGAAGGACTGCCTGCTTGGGCACCATTGGTGAGTGCCCTATGTTCCATGTGTGTAGAAAAAGCTGAGCCGCTCTTCCCACAAAGGGAAGATCTGGAGAGCCTTGACCACCTCAATATTAAAAATTCAAATGAGATTTTTGTCCCTTAAACCTAGTTATTCTTTCTTCAATGATAAAATGTACAGTCATTCTACCAGTGCTAGGAATAGACTAGGCAGTATTTGCAAAATTTTCTTCTTTAGATGCTATTCATTTTTAAGATCAGAACACAAATAATTTTTGAGGCAGCAGTCATGCAATTGATCTGCTCAACAGAGAAATCATTGTCTTTCCACTAGATGTAACATTCATAACTCACCAAATTTTGAAATCATTGATCTAATTTTTTATCCTAGTTTAGTCTTACCTCAATATTATTATAGTACTAACACAAATAGTTCCTAGAACATAAACAGTGAGAAATAAGAAACAAAAATAACATTAAAAGCAATGAGCCTTTTTTTAAAATGCCATTACCCTAAAGATACCATTTGTTTTATGTTGCCTATTTTCAGTTCTTCAGAACAGGATAACTTAAGTAGTAATGCTGTGATGCAGAGAATGCAAATCAAGTCCCACATTTATGTAGGTAAATAAGGTTTTATGAAGAATCTTTATGTCATTGCAGAGTATCTTAAGTGCTCAGGTGCTTTCACTCATTCCTATGTGAAAGAATCTGTACAGTCTTGTGTTTCTTCTTAGCAGCATTTTTGAGTTTCAGCATTAAAATTGAAAAGATTATAAAATATGGTTTCTATTTAATCTGGCAATATTGTTGGCCCACTCTGTTAGTAAAAGAAGGAAGAAAAGTCTAGTGCATGTACATTTGGTAATATCCCTGGGGAGTCAGTTGTGTAGTTGTGGTACTAATGGGAAAAGTGGCTCTCCAGAGAGCAGTGTGCAGAGAGGAACAAAGAGAAAGCTTTTTGCTGGACTGAGGGCTTTGCTGCTGGCTGCTTGGCTGCACGGTGGCATTGTTCAGAGGAAGTGCACCTGCTCTAACATTTTCTTCAGCTGGAAGCAGACAGGTTTGTTGAATGCTCTAATTGCTGGTAGGCATGAAAGGATTGCCTAGAAGATTGCTTCCTAGGCTGTCCTTTGATGTTTCGTATGATTTGGAAGCGAAGATTTCTTTTCCTTCATCCATCTTACTAATAGGTGAGAATAAAAATCTCCTCGCAGCTTTCATTCCAGAAGGTATCATGGCACATTCAGTCCGATTAGCTGTATCATGGGCCAAAAGACTCCTTTTATCTCTTGAAAAGATTTGTAAAACACAAGCATAGTCATCACAGTCCACATTTATAAAGCACTATTAGCTACATGTTCAGCTCATTGCAGGGGTCTCTGGGCAGGAGAAGTACTCTGCTGTGAACACTTAGGTTTGTCAAGTGCTATAAATCCGTGGCTAGGAATTTTGGATGCAATCCTTTTAATACATATTATGAATCTTGGACCACAGTTAGGAAAGGTTCTTTGTTCAATTCCAGTAATGTTAATTTATAAACACAATAATTCTAATACAAAATGCAAGTTTTGCCTTATTTTTCAGCAAAATTTGAATAGCAGAGAACTGCAGTGAGGCTTGATATTTTAAATGTCCTTTTACAGATAAAGACAAGGCATGACTAATGCCCTGTGAAGTCTTGTAATAGATTCAGACAATAACTAAAGCTACAAATAGTACAGTGAGATATATTTTGTTTGCAGAAATATGCAAATTAACAGAGTAACTAAACACTCTGTAATAGGTTAAATGATAAAGTTTTATTTAATTCTCTTACTAGGAAATACCTACTGAAAGAAATTTTGGTGTATTTCTTTCACCTATGTAAACTGTAACTAACAACTTTCTATTGAGAAGATGAACTATTGCCCACATATTTGGAAGTACCGGAATACTTAAATACATGTTGCTTGTCTAAATAGAACAACTTTCCTCAATTGAATTTGGTTTATGTCTCCTCCGTGATACAGATTTTCTATTCAGATCCATCACTTGCAAAGTTCAGGAGTGCATGAAGTGTCTGCCTTTTGAATCAGAGCCTATTTCACTTTCCAATCAAGATTTGTGAATGTGTGCATAAGAAACCTATGTCTGTTATATATGACTCTGAAACATAGTGTCTGAAATTTTTAAAGATAAATATTGGTTTAGGCTTTATTTAGGAAATTAAATTGTCACACTTGAGTCTGTTTTAAAGTTTGGGAGAAAACCTTCAAGGTGTCTTCTGAAACGCAGAGATCCCTATGTGATTTTTGTATTATGATTTACTGAATTATGAATTGCAACCTTTTTTCCCAAACTGTCTGTTTTGTGATTCAATTTTTTGAATGCTGAAATATGTCAGTGTTGATCTTTATAGCTGCCTTTTGAGCAAACTGGTTACAGTGCCAGTGGTCAAGGCCATTAGACTTTTATGGAGTTTTGTCATGGTCACTATAAATTACAGCAGCTTCCCAACTTTCTCTTCTGAGCACAAAGAATGTGTACTTTGTCTTGTGGTGTAAGCAAGGAGTATATTTATATGTCTACAACTGTGGCCTCCAATTTTCATTTTGTTGTGACGCAATGAAGTATTTTAAAGAGCTTGTCTGGAACTTTATTTACTTGGCTAAGAGGTCAGTCTGTTGCTTTTATCCATGGAACCAAGTGTTTATCAGGTTTCTGTATGAATCATGCAGTGCGTTAGGGAACGTTTTGCACGTGTTTTATTTTAGGTGGCTTTATAATAAAGTTTGGATGTGCTAAATTTTCCAAAGGTATTTTAAGTCCAGAAATTTTTTTTCCCCACTAAATTTTCAAATTTGGCTTGCATATCTCTGTATATATAGCTCTGTGTGAGCATGTATCTACCTAAATATAAAACATTAATTCTGATGTTTTAGTTAACTAGGTAAACATGAGTATCTCAGGTGTTTGGAGGTAGGGTTGCTAATACACAAACCCTTAGAACGTAAGAACTTCAAGAAAATAAAATCCAGGTGATTATATTGTTCATGTCTCAATGGATGGGGAGAAGGCTGAGTGTTTGGTTCACCTCCTTATTCACCACACAACAGGAACGAGTCAGTTCTGAGACTCAGGCTGGTACAGCCAAGGGAATAAGCAAGTCATTCTGTTCAAAGCTGAAAGGGAAGGGATTGCAGATCACAGTCATGGATCCTGGTGTTTGGTTCACTACTAGTCATTCCCCATTGTTCACCCCGTAGTCAACCCTACTTAGTGTTGTAAGTGACTACCGCCTAAAAAATTGTTAATGATGACCCATGCCATGCAATGCCTACTTATGAAAGTGGCCTTCTCAGCATTCATCTCCAAGTCACTGTCCTGAGGGTTATATGTAAGCCATCTAGAAAGAATGGGATGACTCATTCATTTTGATGTGGCTGTGGATTTTGTGGCCATATACAGGGAGAAACAATGTGTTCTTGGTCATATCCCTGCAGGCAGTTTTTCAGATATCACTTAGATAGGGACCAAGTCTTACTGGACTGTTTCCTCAGGTTTATTCTGATTTAGCCTGTTGAAAATAGTCATAGACTAACCACAAGTTTTGTGTTGGGTAGACATGCAATTTTGACATGCATGTCTTTTTGATTCTTGGTGGGTATTGGTGACGTCACTTTAATGTGTCACTGTCAGATGCATGCTATCTGATTTTTGTGTGAGGTGTTCAGAACTGCAGCAGAAATTGCACTTTGAAAAAGGAGAAGGAAATTAAATGTATGAGATTAGAGTGATTTAATTTTGAGAGCTTGGTTTATTCAGACAAAACTCCAGGAAATACAAAGCTTGTCCTGAGCTGTCATCCATCAATAAAATGTTGTGAAAGAATAATGCTAGTAATCATAAAACCACAGAAGATGTGAGACAGAAGCAGAGTATGAGTCTTAATGATCCAGAACCATAACCATATTCTAAATGAAAGTGTTTGTATTTAATTTCCTGAGGAAAGTATTAAGAGTGAGGAATGGGAGAGGAAAATATTTTGTGGGAAGTTTAGTTAACTGATGGAGTATCTTTCAAAGCTAAAATACTTCAAACCCCCACAGGTTTGACTGCTCCGAAAAGTGGAATAGTGTAAGCATGTAATGTGTTCTACAATGTCTCGATGTCTCATAAACATTGTTGATGTTTAAGAAATATATACAATGACTTTTAAAAAGAGAACTTATAAAAAACCACTTTTTACTTTGTTGAAATCAGTGAAATTCTTTAGTCATTTTTTGACAGTCATGGGGATTAGAAGTTAATATACTGATACCCTGCAGTGTTTCTGCACCTGTGCACCCAAGCGACTGCATAGCAAATCACAAATTTAAAAGATGGTTTGCAAACATATTATGGTTTAGTTAAGAAACAAAGTATGTTTCATGCCTTATGAAAATCTGAAAGAAATAGATTAAGATCAAATATAATGAATTCAGTCACTTTGTATTTGAAAGTAAGAAAGATTCTGAATTGAATCGATATTGCCTTGAATTGGATTATATTTTTCTGCTATGTCAATTGATTTGTGGTTAGGCAAGCTACAGGGGCTGATGTTATTGAATTCTAAAAGAGCTTTAAAAAAGCTCTTCTAAACAAGAAGATATTTTCAGGAAAGTTTTTACTACCATCAGGAAAACAAATCTTAATAACATTTTAAGTGTAGTATGCAGTATTTAATTTATAATGCTCTTCTGAATATATTTTATGCTAAGAATAGCACTGTTTGATTCTACAATTAAAGCATATGGGTAAGGTTCTAATTGACAGACCAGTTAAGAAAATTTAGGCTCAGTTAAGAAGCTCTAGGTTCTACCTTGAAGTGTCACTTTGGAACAGCCTGGAGAAATTGCTAAATTCTTGTGACTAGGGACGTTGTGAAAGAGACTTGTAAGCATGCTACAGAAAAGTGTAGGATTCAAAGTAGGTTTTAATTTAGTGAATGTTACATAATTTTCCATGCAGTTAGCAAATTTGATTGTATCAATTTAACTCTCTTTATGAGCTGGTCCAAACAGAATAGGAGAAGAGGCAATTACAGTAATGGAGAAAAAGAGGAAATGTAATAAATATGCATAAAGTATGTAAAATTTGGTTTTATCATAATCTATTATTTTTATCTAGGTCACCTTCCACACTGTTCTTTTCCTGATAACCTATTTCTTTTTCTTGTTGTTTTTTTTGTCTCACTTTCTATATAGGACTGGCTCATCACGTCCGTAATCTCCTAACAGAAGCTGTGGCTCTGTACTTGGAAGGAGATGATAAAAGGAGCACCAAGACAGCAAATGTGCTGCTTCTGTCTTTGCTTGACATTTTGCAATACATGCTGGCGTATACAACAAACATTGTGCGCCAGACTTTGCAGGTATGGGATTTATTTCCTGAGGTCTTTACTATCTTAAACAATTTTTTAGATAACTTCCCGTTATCCTTAATAACGAGACTCTCACTATTCTGATTTTATCGAGTTTTTAGTGTTGTGGAAACTCAATTTGTCTTCCAAGTTTCTGTTTGAACCACAGCAAGTCATGGCATTGGTAGGACTTCCTCCTCCAACAAAGACATCCTCCTCCTTAAAAATGGAGCACAAAAAGATAGAATTCAAAGAAGCTTCACATAACTCTCTTAGTAACGTATGAAGAAAAAGCATTCATCTTTTTTAGACATGATGTAAAACTAGCAAATATTGCTTCGTTTTTAAATGATCTGCCAAATTTTTAAATTAGTCAAGTGGAAGTAACTTCTGTATTTACACTGCAAACAACAACACATACTCTTCATGTTAGGTTTTTTATGTTCTTGGGATTATCCACTGAAGAACAGAGATTTGTTAGGTCAAATATATCTGAAGGACAGACATTCAGAAGATTGGAGATAGGTTGTAATGTCTTTCAGGACATGACTTCTTTAGTCTCCAAAGGCCCTCCTCTGTGGGTTGGTTGTTTTTTAGTTTTGGTTCTGTGTTTTTTGGTTTGCAGGGTTTTGTGATAGGGAGATTGGTTCTTTAGTTTTTTTGGGGAGTGGTTTTTTAAGTAGGCTTAATGTAAGAAGTTGGTGTTGAAAATTGAGCTTTTTTGTTTTTTATACATTGATTTACACAAGCAGCTGTGTTATCAAACACGTTTCACTGAGAGGTTTTTCATTTGGTTTAGATGTGTGATGGTATAATACCTTCTCTTTTTTGAGTCCTCTATTAGCAGGTTCTGTAATGATATTTTCATCTCAGAATCACTTCATAGATCAAATTTTGTAGGCTAATTGCTTGTTGTCGTATTTTTGGCATCACTCCATGTAATAATAGAGAGCTGAATTCTGTACTTAGGCTCCATACAACAGTGGTGAGGCCAATTATTCTGGAGGACACATGAGGAGAGAGGATCTTACACATGGATTGGTAATATTAGTCAAATTGAAGGTTTTTATTTAGATTTAAAATTAAATCTATTCGTTCAAAGCCAAATGCGGTTCTGGCTTTACTTGAATACAGCAGTTGATTGATGCACTAAAACTCCAGCTCCAGTTTTGTTTATGTCTTGTCAAAGTAAACTGCTTTGCTCTTAAAGGCTAATGAGTAACAAGAAGCAGCTGGAAAACTAAGTTTTGAAGCATAGCTCTATTCTGTGCCCATATAATATTAATTTTACAATAACGTTACTTGTCTTGGCCCACATGTCTTGACAATATCCATCAAAAGGTCCCTGCGAGTTCTACATCAGTACACATTCTCTATTGAATGGTGGCCATTAGTTATTGACTGCATAGTATTCCACTATTCACGTGTCACTAAATACATCACAAATATTATTTTTTGACTGTTTTAATAGAGATCTTTTGAATAAGATACCGTCTAAATCAGAAATTGTAAAACAGAACCAAATCTTCTTGTATTATCCATTTCTGAGGCTTAAGTTGTCTTTAACAGACAGCAGTACCTCCACTTGAATCCTTTTTATGTAAGCATTTTATGTGTAAAGTGATAACCTTATCCAGCTGCATAGGCAAAACATGTCACCACTTTTCCATTGCACTTCAGTCCTCGTGCTGGATGTGCTGGTAACTGTATCCAGCTTCATTCAAGAATTCACTTTTTGCAGTCCAAGTACATGTATTTTAATGGAAGCAGTGCAAAGTTTCAGATTAATTCGTATCTTTGTTTTGGGGAAGTTTTATCATATGTCCCACAGGTCCACATTAGCTGAAAAGAATTTGCCATTTCAATTTGATATATAGACTCTATTTTGTGACTCTGGCACAAGTTGCCCAGAGAGGCTGTGGATGCCCCAACTCTGGCAGTGTTCAAAGCCAGGTTGGATAAGGCCGTGAGCAACTTAGTCTAGTGGGATGTGTCCCTGCCTGGGGAAGGTGTGGGTGTGGGTGTGGGAGTGATTAGGTGATCTTTAAGGTCCATTCCAAACCGCTAACATTCTGTGATTATATGATTCTAAAACTTAATGTAGGTTTAAGAATAGTATAGTGTATATCCTTCATATACCTATATAATATCTTTAGTGTTGTTGTTCATTCTCTTTCCAAAGACACTAATGTATAAAAGTTAAAGAAAGTAGTCAAAGATCCCTGATGGAAGGCGTCTGTCTTCTCATCCGTGTACTAACCAGAAAAAGCTGTTGTAAATTTTGCTGAAGTGAAGGTGGCTTACTTCCCTTTCTTCATTTAATATAAACATTCTAATTTTTGTCTTCTCTGCACTGTCTTTTTGAACTTCTTGAACTTCAGCATTCCAGGTCATTGTGGTGAGTCTCAGAGAGGGACATACCAATGTGACTTACTACCTGGACAAACAGCTCTTCAGTTCTCTTTTTATTTAGAAATTCTTTCCAGAAATGCATTATCCTTTCAACTCATAGGTATCAACAGTGGAGTTTGAGCAGTAGTGGCACCTGTCTTGGCAAACTTGCTCCTCTGTTTACTTAACCAAATGAAAACCTCCAAGTATTACACTTGGACAGGGATTTTTAGGATTGAGCTATAAATGAAATACAATACAAATTATTTTTAAATGTGCTCTTTAGACAAAATGTTTACTTTTTCCTCTAGCAGATTGACTGTATAGGGTCGTGGTCCAAAGATGGTGCACGGTAATTAAGTTAAATGAAAAATCTTGCAAGCAGACCTTTCAGATGCCCTAGGGCAGAGATTGCTTATAAATAGCACTGCCTAGGATGGTAGTATGTCTTGGTGATGGGGTGATGTCAGCGGTCAGAATTACAAGTAGTAACAGATCTTTTTACTTGAAAACTTTATTATTCCTATTTCAAAAATAATTTAAATTATAATATATTGTGAATATTTCAGGATACAGAGTGAGGCACACAGGCAAAATTGGACAATATTGCCGAGAATCCTAAATTTTCAGTTGATGCCTTAGGATTTTAGCTTTTATATTTCCATATATTTGTAATCCTGCAATTCTTTAGTGTATAACTCTGAACTCCATACAGAGTGTTAGCAACTGCTTTTCCCATTTTTGTCAGACACAACTATTCCTCTCCAGGCCTGGGAATCAAGGACTCCTCACTGTCTCAGGCCCCGAGAAATGTAAACAAAAGTGAGTTGGGGGGGAGCAAACTGGGAGAATGGGACTCCACTACCAGAAACTGTAATTGGACAATGAACCTCTGATATGCAAATGGACAAAACTTACATCTGTCCCAAAAACGTGTGGCTGTTGTCCATCTTGGATATAGTCTCTGCGAGACTGCTGCACTGCCCAAGGTGTGCCCTGTGCAGGCCTTTTAATAAATACCTACCCTTTATCCTTTCACTCTGTCCAGCCTCTGTTCCAGGTCAGCCTCTCCAAGGCATCACAGTCACCTTGATTATCTTGGTTTGAGGTATCTTTTGCATGTACATTTTCTTGCATTTTGCTGAAGAAATGTCATGCAGGTCAGTATATTCAGCCCGAATATGTACAGAATGGCACGACAGCACGGGTCCTTTTGCTTTGTGCTTATTGTCACAGAGGAAGCATAACTGCTCATTGGGAGCCCAGAAATACTTAAGTAGAAAACAGTGCATAAATCGCCTTCAAGCTTCCCATTAGCATTTCGACCACCTAATGGACCTAACTTGTTCCTCATAACAGAAGAATCACCAAGGTTGCTTTTGATTTTATTTCTCTCTCATTAAGGCACAGAAGTCTGGCACAGGAGGGGACACGCAGGCTGCTGAAGACCTTCTGCTTGTCAATAAACCCCTGACGGACCTAATTAGCCGGCTTATTCAACTGGTGAGAGTTTGCTTATTTTTAACCTTATGGAATGTTGCTGAAGTTGGACTTACGCAAGTGAATTCAACATATTGGAGCTCTGTTTACTAGTTTTTAATGGTTTATAAGCTCCCACCTAGTACTCTAACAGTTTGTAAGAAGTTACAGCTCACAGTGACTTGCAGGTTACCGGTGATGTCAGAGTAAGTCTGTTTGTCCCGAGCGTAGAAGTGGGATGAGGGGCAGACGGCAGGTTCTCAGTTGGGATACATATGTATAGCCAACATTTAGCCCTTCAGAATGGACTGGTCACCCCTGCATAGGGAAAGGATGGCATTCAAAATTTGAAACTAGTACTACTGCTACCGTTAGAAAAGTCACTAAGTGCAAATTTAACTTGCAGTGAGTGATGTATTTTAATATTATTTTCTGGAGTTTGAGCCTTCTGAGTTTTCTCAAGGGTTTTGTTTTATTTCAACATGATCCTGAGGGATTTGTGAGTGGGAGTGGTCCCTGGTGATCTGTAAACATCTTTGAAGAGTGTCTGTTTAAAGGCAGTCCTTTCCAGGGTTTTCTAGATGTCACAGCACTGCACTGAAATTTCCGAAGAGGGCTACATTGTGGCCCTAATGCATCCCATCAGCTCAGCCTTTGTCATACAGAGATCTTTACTGATATTTACTCTGTGTGTATTAGTTTGTAGTAGAGGAATGCTTCTTGAGCTGGACCATGCTTTTAGAGGCTGCAGCAGCCTTTTAGTCAACATAAAGCCATTAAAATGGTGAGAATTTCACTGTATCACAGTATCCTTTCCAGGTTATTTCACTTACAGGCGTTTCAGATTCACTATGTTCTCTTCCAGACCCATTTTTTTTTTTGTTTAAATAGAGGTTTTCAGGTTTTTCATGATATCAGTACTATGATCCTTTTACTATCTTTAGCACTGTCTGTCATCTTCTATTTTGGGGAAGTATGTGATTCCTTTTTTATTAATTTTTGGCATTATACTTGGTGCTAAGTCCTCCTTTGATGGATTTATTTAAACCAGGTATTGACAAAGGCTTTTTGGAAATGTTCTTTGAACGACCTAAACCAAAGTGACTGAATTTCAACTATTTAATATTTCATCTTTATAATTTTTTTAAAATGTATTTTTTATTGTTTTTTTAAATCGCTATATATGATAAATAGTACGACATGAAGAGATGCAAATGTTCCTTTAAAGTGAAACTAGTCATAAATTTAAATTCTATTAACTTTTTAAAGAACAGAAAATTAGAGGCCAAGCTTTAACTCAGTCTATACCACCTGGAAGTCTTTTATAAGTTTTTAATTAAAGGATAGGATAATTGTATAGTTAGCATGTACTGATTAGATTGTGACTTGCCCTTGTATTTCAGAAGCATGGCTGTAAATTACCAGTAGGTTTTGCTTTGTTCTCTACTTCTGCAGATTCCCATTTGTTTAAAATGCTTATTCTAAATCTTCTGATTTTAACATACAGGTAAAGGATAAAGACCACCAGTGCCGCTTCTTTAGATAGATAGATAGATAGATAGACAAATAGATACGTGCATACTTTTTTTTTTCTTTTGTTTTCAGTTTTGTAAAGATTCTGTAAGTGAGGGATTTTCTCTTGTTTGGATCTGTGAAAGTTATTTCAGCTAGGTTTGTTAAACTTGATTTTTCAAATATTTTTTCCCATTGCTGTATTAAACATTTTCTGTTAAGCTTGGAAGAGTTTGGGCAATGGAATAATGATTTTAGCATTTAGGTGCCACTTGTTTAAAATGATTTATGCTCTTATCCCTTTAATTAGAGATAGATTCTTTGTGAAGTCTAGAGCATGTCTCAAGATGTACATGCTCCCTACCCCTGAAAATGCCTCAGGCCTACCTAAACTGAAATTCTGTGACGCTGCCAGTGATTGTTCTCTGTATTCACTGGGCTGTGTGATTACATAAGCCGTTATTGTTATTTTGAGGCATTCAGTTCTTTGCGAACTTTATTTTCTGGAGATAATGGAGGTCTTAAATTTTGAACTAATCATTACTTTTAAATACTGAGTTAAAATTATTTTCTCTGCTTTGCTATTTCTGCCTATATTAGCATATTTATAGTTTCTTATAGTCACTTACATAGTTTCCTAGTCACTTTAAGTAATTGTTTTCCCTCATTGAAATGTATATCCCTCAAGTAGATTATTATTCCATGTCTCATTTACTTGTCTTTTTACTTTGCTCAAGTTCTACATGTTTTTCTCTCTCAATAATCCCTCAAAAAAATCAATGTGAGTTGAACTTGAAAATGTAAAAAACTTTGAATCAATTTTTCTCTTCTGTAGTTGTGATTTAGTTGATCACTAAAGGCATAGCAAAGCAAATTTCGGAAACCTAGATTGCATGTAAATGAAACTTCAGAGATTTAACGATGCAAAAAGAGAAATAATTACAAATTCAGTCATGCAGGAAACACTGCAAATATGGAGATTTCAATATTTAATCCCAAGATCATTATGACCATAATTGATCAATAAGAGGAAAATAAATTGAGCATTTAGTCTTCTCCTTGGCAGTTTTGTGTTTAAAAGTTAATTACATGTACCTTTGTTGGGTAATGTTTCTTTGCTTAACATAAATGTAGGTTGAATATTATTCTGAAACCTGCAGCAATTGTAGAACATACAAAACACCTTCTAATTTTTGATGTACCTGTTATACTGAAAAAAAAAAAATTACTTTTGAAGTCATCTCAGTGTGGATTTTCACAAACTTTGAGAAACCATGCCAGTACCATAAAAAGGAATTTAGTTCTCTGTAGGTCCTAGATTCAGTTCCTAGGTGTAGATCTTCCAGTCTTTTCTGGAGCCTACTAGACTACTGGGAGAGCACTTTTTTTTGGCTTCTGGTGGTAGGCTTCCTCATTATAATATTACCAGGAAAATTTGCACTTGATTACAGTGCTCTGTATGTTACTGTTGAAAGTCCAGTTAATCACGTCCAGATGCGAAGAGGACAAATGTGAAGCCTCAGTGCACATGGATGAATGAGATGGTCTTTTCTGGGCACTTTCTTGTCTCTATATTGCTCTGACTCTAAGGCTGTGCCCAGGCTTCGTTTTCAGAGTATGTGAAGTTATTTGCTAATGAATCATGAAAATGACTGCAGAAGGATGATAACTGTAGAATTTTACTTCACATTTCTTTCTCTAGGAATACAGACTGTTCTGTAGTCAGAGTGGAGAGACATACATTTATTTCCTATGTTTGAAATGTTACCTGGAAATTTTAATTGAGGAATTCTCTTATACAGAGCTATCCTAAAAACCAAAAAACTCTGAACAAACAAACTAAAGGAAAGAAGAAAGTGTTGTTACATGCACAGAATTTCAGAATGGGGGTTTAGTTTCTCAACAATTAGCCTAGATTAAAATGAAGTGACTATATATATTTTTGTTGTTGTTGTTCTATGTTTTCCCTTAGGTAGGAGAATGGACCTAAGTAAAAATAAAATATTTTATTTTAAAAATATTTTAATATTTAATTTTTTTTAAAAACCATGCGTATTTTCTAATAAGAATAGCATAGTAAAGCTATCAGATTAATAGTGATGTTTTGCTTTACATTTTGTACAATGTTTGCAAAATCATCTTCCCTATAGATCCCCATGGTGCTTCCTTTACAGCACGTTCCGTAATCACATTAGTGATCTAATGAATATCTATCTCTTATCGTAATAAACTCTTTATGTGTATAACCTCATTAATGCACCGAAATAGTGTCCCCTCTGGCTAAGCCAGACAGTTTCATTGTAGCTCTAAAATTAGATGCTGTAACAATTCCAACGGTGTGAAAACTGCCACTTCAGCTCAAATGATCACACGTTTCTTGCAGTGGTTTGCAATTCATGAACACACTGCAACTCAGTTTAAAATGATGGAATTTTTGAGAGCAGACTGCAGAAATATAGATGTGCAACAACAAGAAGCTTCCTGCTCTTTACCACATTAACTCTAAAATACACAAAGCAGGTTCCATCTAGAAAGGAAGAGAAAATAGAATTTTGTATTATAAGCTTGTTTACAGGAAGTTATAACATGTCCATAAAAATTAAGCAAAGAGTGATACGCTGCCTTCATTGCACAGAAGTCTTGTCATGAGGTATTATTTTAAAATAAGTGAAAAATAAATCTACAGTTTTCAGTTAGAGAATGGCAAAATTTATGACCTTAGCTCTTCAGTAATTTATTTTAAGGTGCTGGATTGTCTTCAAGCTATACACTAGCCAAGAATATTAACAGCTGCAAGGAGAAGTACTGTTAGCTTTTCTACCTTGCTGAAGGGCTGAAGCCATAATCCCCTCTAAGACTGAAAAGGAAAAGGAAATTTCATGTAATTATGAAATATTAAGTGGCAGATACTCTTTTAAAGTGTTAGAAATAGTTTTTTCATGGGTTTCTGCTCTCCTGGAAGAACAAAAACTATAAACGCATTTCAAGCAAATGTACTTCATGCCAAATTGAATTGTTCTGATTAGAAAAATAATCAGAAGGCTGTTCCATCTAATTCAGAGATGAACCATCCATCTATATTCATTGTTGAACAACATGATTATGTTTTTCCTGTTCTTACTAAATATGAGATATTATTTGCTTGAAAGCTGAATTTTCATTCTTGGTTTTCTGTATTTGCAGATATTTATTGTATTTTCAACCATTGATTTTGTTTTATACCGCTGATGTTCTTCAGATCCCCTACTCTTTATAACCAGTACTAACACCGACTGGCAGTCAGTGCTAAATTTCAGGTTACCAGCTTACAACTTTTGACATCTAAATCACTACTTGTCAGAAGTGAAACAGCAAAATGGTGAGAGTTACAGAGAAAAATGCTGATGTGGACATACTTAAATAGGGACATTGCTGAGAGTTCCCCTTCCACCTTAATTATTGATGACTTAGACTGTAGGCCAATGATTCTCTTTCCCTCCAGAGTAAATATGGCCTTTCCTATTCCAAGCTTGTTTTTCTCTTCATACAAGGCCTGTCCTGCTATTGTTTTGCCCTGAATTTTCCCAGGGTAACAGCAACTTGCTCCCCAAACTCTAGTTAACACTGAAGCTCAAAGGGACGCTGGGGAAGCAGAGGAGCAGAAGAGCCTGAAGTACAACAGGGGATGAAAGACTTCATTGGCACTGATGATTGAATAATGTCGTAACTGGCAGGTGTTGGGAACTGTGGAGTGATACTTGGAAAATGGTCACTGAAAGTCTGATACCCTGTGAAGATCAAGACTGTATGATGCCAAGACAGATTGGATGGAAAGTTTCTTTTCACTGTATTGAAAAGGTTTTCCTTTCTCTTGTTGGGGAACAGAGATGAACAATAGTAATGATAAATGGTTGGGCATGCCAGGAGGAGAGAAGCAAGGCCCAAGCAAGGCCATTGGCGCAAGCACAGCTCCTCCTCACCTAGGGCAAAGTGTTCCACTGCCTCACTAACTGGGTGTTCCTGCTGCAGTCAGCCTCCCTTGGGAATAACACTAACCAGCTGGACTTGCCTTTTTGCCTCCTTGACAGTCATGGTGTTGGGAGGAACTGCTGAGGTTTGTGGTACTTTATGGATTTCTTCACACATGTTTGTTGTAGGAGCAGTCCTCTATGGAGACTGACACCTTTCCACTCCTCTGATATTTAGTGAATATCTCAGAAAAAAACCTTGAGATCAGTCTCACTTCCAAGTATGGCTGTTGTGATACTGACTGAACATGAGATTTTTGTGCCTTTGGAACCCAGGGAATTAGCCTCCATTGCAAAACCCAGGCAAGGATATTTCTGTCCAAAATTTTCACTGTTTTTTCATTTTTTATCTTTGTTTAGCCAACAAACAACATTTGAAAATTGAGTATAGTAAATATAGTCCTTGTACTGTGATTTTCTTCAGGGGGTGGTTGATGTAGCTGCCTACACTGATCTAGTAACAAACTAACTTGGAATGCTGCTTTTAAAAGGTGTGAGTGACATACACTAAAGTAGTTGTCCTTCCTTTCTCTAATGGCATTTTATTTCAGTGGAGGAAATACAAGTTGTTTCAAAGCCCCAAGTGAAATCAGCAGATTTTTTTTTTAAAATTTGTTAAGGATTAGAGATATAAATGGAGTTATAAAGCTTGTTACTATTTGTAGCTTTTCCTGCTTTTTAGCCTTGCTAATTACGTTGATGATGTTATTAGATAAGTCGGTATGATGGAAAGGAAATAATCAAAGAAGTGGCATTTATATTGGAATGAAGAAAAACCATATAGCAAAGCTGAGCTGCTGGTGTCCTGTCACTTGCATAGTATTAGGTCAAATAGAATGTGATATGTCTTGGGGCTATATATTCAGAGATTACATCTCAGTTCAGTCTGTTTTAAACAGCAACTCTATGAAGCTAGTGGAAAACAGGATTGTATTTGCATGCAGATCCCTTGAGAATTGCAGCTTGAATGTTTGAGAGATATATGTCTGGTAATGTGTTCAGATGGCTTTAAAGTAACTGTATGGGTTTTCCTTAAAATGAAAAAATTTAGGAATTTCATGCTGCAGATTAAATAAGTAATAATTATTGAAATTATTTGGTATATTACATAAATGGTTGAACAGATTATATAAATTATTTCCTTTTATTGTCTGTAAGGATAGTCTGTTTACTGTACTTTAATCTAGCTTCTATGATGTAAATAATACTTTTGGAATTAAAACAGTAACTGGGAATGATGAGGTGTTTTTACAGTTCTATACCAAATTGGTTAAGACCACACCACTGACATATTTTTTTCAGGTCATAGATTATAAGGTGAGAAAAAACTATTGCAATAATTTAGTCAAAGGTTATATATAGACAGGACTGTCCTAAATTAATTCCTCATTAGAGTAACTGGTTTTGTTATATTTTAGAAATATTTTTGTGATATTTGAATTGCCTTTGATGGAGAGTCTGTTTCAGTTCTAAGAAAGTTGTTTCAGCAGTTAATCACTCTTATTAAAGAGAGAAAGAAGAAAAAGGAAATCAAAGTATTATCTTTCTTCTAATCTGAATTGCTTTGTCTAAAGTTTTGAGCTATCATGTCTTACCAGTCCTTTTTCAGGTAAAGGAATTAACCTATCCTCAGCCTCCTTTTCCCACATCTGAGAGGATATGATCAAGTCCCCTTTAACCCTCCCTCTGGTATGCTGTAGACACTGCATTCCTTCAGTCCTTGGCTATTACGTTTTCCAATCTGTTATCCTCTTGCCTGTTCCCAAGAAACCTCTATGATTTTTTTTCACTAGCATTTGTGAGCTCTCTGTGCTGAAACTAGGCACTGCATTCCCGTTGTCATTCCAAAATGTCATTGTCAGTGCCAAATACAGGCATAATATAATATCTTTGCGTGTTATTTCCAGATTGTACTTTCGGGAAATATATAAATAATTTTGATAGTAGTGTCATATTATCAGAAGTTCACTTAAAGATGATCTGTAGTCCTGTCACTATATCTTTTTTGTAATTTTGCTTCCCAGGAAAGAATTTTCCATCCTGTTGCTAGGGCCTGCTGCAGTGTCTGATATTCAAAGGAGTGCAGAAAAGTTGGAACTAAGGAAAATATTTAAAATCTTCAAAATGTACCTCCTAATACGACTGCTTAAAATCCATTAAATAGCTAGATAGCCTGTGCTCTACCTCAAGAGACTTGATTTAGAAATAATTAAATGGAAGTTTATGGTGTGCATGATGTAGAAGATTAGACATCATGGCTATAATGATACTTTCTCCTATTACTGCTTCTGTTTAAAGTAGAATAAAATAACATAGTTGGGAGCAACATTGCTGCTGCTGTTACGATGCCGCTCTAGATAGACTTGACAGAATCATAGTGGAGACATTGTTATACTGCTGCTTAAGAGTAGATATATTTTAATTATATTTTCCTCACTTTGTTAAGCTTACTTTAGTGGAATTTGAGTCAATCAACTAGAAAAGATTCTTTCCTGGCACAATGCAAATGTTAATACTCTTCCAAATCCCCAGTAATATGCAATTTTTCTGGAACTGGAATTTGATTTTTGTTTGTTCATTTTTCATTCATTTTCAGCTTCCTGGTGAAGATAATGAAATATTTATGAGTGCCTCACAGTGCTTATTCTTGCTGGTTCAGCTGTATGGAGGGAACAATCGGGACAGTATGTCTCCAGAAAACATGGACAGCTTTGCTGAAGTACTGAAGTCCAAAAAAGATACACAAGAACTTAAGCTTTTGTTGAAAATTGTAAAGAGACTGGTGAGTTGATATCTAACCTTTTCCAAAGTCTGCGTGTTTCTTTTATATAATTTGATAATTTTTTTGGCTGTTATTTCTTCTCTTAAAGGAAAAAAATATTTTAGACTAATTTTAAAAACAAAATATGCTACGTTGAATATCATGTCTTTAAATTTTTCTGGAGAAGATAGCTTTCTACACTTGAAACCTCTTACAAAAATGATTGTAGGAATTCTCCTATTTCAGTTAACTATTCAGCTATTCAAATAACTCATGCTATTTTTATGTTTGTTTAGTAATTCAGCTCTATAAAGTATTGAAAACATTTTCTGAATGTCTTCCGAAAGAACTAACCTTGTAGCATTAAATATCTGTCCAGACACACAGTGGTTTATTTCACAGTGAATAAAAGGCTATTTTATACTCGGAATAGGTTTGTGTGTGGGCTGTAGAGTCCTCATTCTCACCGAGCTATAGGGACCACTTGTGCTGGAGTGGCTGTAACGTGGAGAGCCAGGCAGCGGGAATCCTGCAGGGGCTTATTGTGGTGATGCTATTGACACGTAGGAGGTTCACTTCTGTCGTGTTCCAGCACGGTGGAATGACAGCAGCTTGTGTCTTTCAGGTAGCTTAGGAGGAAACCTTTCGGTATCTGAAGCATCCTCTCAGATAATACTATGGGTTTTTATCTTGAAGTGTCTTAATAAGAAGCTTTGCCTGCATTGTCAACAACCTTGCATTGTTTGAGTACTTCATCATTTACTCTCCAAAAGCAGGAGCTTTCAGTTAAAAGAGGGTAACTGTCCCAGTGCAAGAGGCAGGAGACACTTCAATTTTGCAGGTGCAGTGCTGACTACTAGAGTAAGACAATAATCCATGGCAGCAGGGATTAAAAGGAAGCAACTCCCTCTGAGAGATTTCAGAGGTCTTGTCCTCTTTCTCCTGTCCACTGTACTTACATCACAGGAAATTAAAGACCATACCCTTCTTCCCTGTTTTGCCCAGCCCTATCTTGCCCTAAAAGAAGCATGAATATATAAAATTAAAGATTATATGAAGTTTAAAATTCTAAAGATACTTCCTATTGATTTTAGCTTGTACCTGTGCTTCTCTTTCTGAAAAATTATTATGCAGAGAACTAGCTTTTGCTTTTCTCCAAAAGCAATATGAGTAAAGAGGCAAAAAGTGTGAGGGAAGGAAAGAGAAATGAGGCTGCAATATACATATCTAGATTATTTCATTTAAGCATAGCTACAGACTTGTTTATTTCTCTCCATTTTGAAGCCTAGGGTTCAAAAGTTGACCTAGTGTGCAGGATACTTAACACGGAAACTTCTATTGACTATTTTAAGAGAACAAAGCTCTGCTGTCACCTTTTGAACCTTGCAAGTTCCTGTACTTTAAGTTCCAGTACTCTCCTTTGTATACCTACTACTTGTTATTTATAACATCAGGCATAGATTTTCTGTAGTTATTGTAATGAGATCATAAGATTTCTTTTGAAAGTAGGGTTCATAGATAATTTGACAGATTATTTAATAAATCATATGTTATTTCTCTAAATCTTAAAAAGTCCTGTTCAGAGGAGATTATTATCTTGTCAAAATTGTCATAATCACAAAGGACATTGAAATATAATCATACCTATTTAAGAAGGATTCAGCCCACATCAGCTGAATTTTGAAGCCTAGAGCAGTGTTTTACTTTTTTAATATCTGTGCAGTTTTTTTAATAGAGGGATCAGTAAGAGCACCAATTTTCATTGTTGCCAATCAGTGCTTATACAGAGCAACTTTTCAGTTTGTGATTACATTGGCATTGCTGGTACAGGCACAGGTCTTGCTTATGTAGGACAGGAATGTACAAAAAGAGCTCCATGTGATTATGCTGCAGATGCCTTTATAGCATGTGTTGCTAGAAATAAGGAAGGGCATAGCAGTGTGACTACTTAACCTTTATCCAAGTGTTCTACATGCCTGCAGTGAGCCAATGGAGGCAGATATCTCAATTTCAGAGTCTTCAGTTTAAGGCAAATCAGAGAATTTGTTGATGTACAAGAGGACCTTACTGATATCTGTATGTTATTATAACTTAATAATTAAACCACTGGGATTTATCTCCACTGAGTGGAAGGTTTTCTGAAAAAAAAATTGGAGATTTGAGTTTGTTGTTTTGTTTTGTTCAGGTTTTTTGATGATAATTGTCAAATTTGACCAGCAAATTGACTGCAGGGCAGTATAAACTTCTTGCAGCACTTTCTTCACTAATTGTTTTCCTACGATTTTGTTGCATCCACTTCTTAAACAGAAATAAAGATATACACCAGACTTTGTACAGACTTAGTACTGGAATCACTATGAGCATCCCTTTTTATAAGCTTTATTTTGCTGTAAAAAGGAATCATTAGGGGAGAAAATATGTTTTGAACTAACTTCTGTAACTGTGTAAGTAAAGATCATCTAAAAGCTTTAAAGAGGCACCAGTGACTGTCTTGTTTCTGTTTTCTTTATAATTACCTCTTAACTTTCAAAGCTTTGGGCTCTGTCAAGCACAGGTTAACCAGTTTTTTTACAAGAATGTTCTCTCACTGGCACTGATATAATGAACAGAAACTGGATAAAATTATTGAATCAAGGAACAGGGTTTGGAGGTTTCTTTCCTTCAGCCCTTGCACTAACTCTCTTGTTCTGGTTGCTTCATCTTGGGTTACACAATGCTACTATTCAGATGTACTTCGTCTTTTTTAGCAGCATTTTTGTAACTGATTGATGACATCAGAAGAATGATCTCTCACTTTTTTTGTTCTGGAAGCCTCTCCTGCCACTTGTCAAGGAAATCACTATCTTATGATTCCGTCTCTTCTATGAAGATATAATGCATCTTAATAAATAAGTCCAGTAAGTTACCTAGATCAAAATATTTTTTTGTGAAGCAGAAGAAATTTTCATTTGGGAACCAAGTAGTTGAGGTTTTGCCTGCTTTACTGAGAAGTTTTTAATTTATTTTTTTCCCCAGAGGGAAAAAATATCCCTGCCATCCCAATTTATCATCTAGTATGTAATGTAAAGGAATTTTTTTATAGAACTAGCCAATATCTTTCCACTGGGCACATAATCGCTATGGGATTACAGCTCAGTACTTGCAAATAAATTATTTCAGCTTTCCGAACAAGAGAACACTCTTTTTTACTTCCATGTAGTAATAAAGAAAAATTCCTCTGAGAAAAATGAGTAATTATTAAGTTTTCTGCACTCACTGCAAAGAGAGAACTTTTGTTCCATGACTTTTCCCTTATATACCGGTCAGAAAGGATATTGAGTTCTACCTGAATCATACCTTTTTCTC
Source organism: Callaeas wilsoni (assembly GCA_013398955.1). Taxonomy (NCBI): domain Eukaryota; kingdom Metazoa; phylum Chordata; class Aves; order Passeriformes; family Callaeidae; genus Callaeas; species Callaeas wilsoni. The sequence goes on along the minus strand of VWPU01015470.1, from coordinate 74,994 downwards.
CTGGTTGTTTCTCTAGAATCTTGTTTTTCACTAATTTGTGTATCATAACTGTGAAAAAGTTGCTAATCCTTTTTTTGTGAGCAACTAAGGCACTTAGGATGTCATCTACGTGTCGTATACCCCATGGGGGTACATATAAGGATTTCTCAAATCATTTTAGGCTGTGTAGTAAAGACATTAAGACTAGAATGATAATACATGAACTGTGGCAAAATTCCATAACATTCATTAATTTCATTGTAGGACTATTGAACTCTAATTTGATTTCCCTGCCAATTTGAGCCACAGCAACAGCATTACTATGTACCTACAGGCAAATTTACTGCCCTGTTTCAAATGTACCAAAGTCTGGGGAACCACTGATCACTATGCCCAAGATGTAATTCAAATCATGGGGTCCTTAATTGTTTCTGTGATGTAGATTAGCAAAGATACCATCTTCAGTTTTATACAAAGATCTGCTGCGTTCGCATCTCTTGAATAGACAGCTCAGTGTTTGTATATAAAAATATATGTGTACATTTTTACTGCAGTAGGTCCCAGATTAGATCCTTGTTATATGAATCCCTGATCATGCATTATGAAGACCTTTAGAGCTTGGAGAGATACACGGTCTGAGTACACAAATGTTTGATTTAGGGTAGCAGTTCTGCCATCCCTCGGTAAGTTGAACTTCTTGCTGGAGGTTTGCTCCTCAGTAGATTCCCACAAGTACATCTATAGGGAGCTTCCCTCAAAGAAGGTGAAGCAAAATCCCAAGAGTTTCTCAAATAGCATCCCTTTTGCAGCTTCAGCTCCAAGGACTCAGCACCAGAAGGAGGTGCTTATGCAGCAATTCCTAGAGGTGTCTGTTCTCCCATGGTTTTAAAAGGCTGTGGGAACCTGTTGGTGTATCTCCTGCCAAGGGAGCACAGCACTCAAACAATCTCAAATTAGCTGGAGAAAACTTTTTATGCATCTTACTGCTGATCTGAATCTTTTAAGCAGCCTGTAATTAATTTCATTAGTTGCTAAGATAATCCATAATATTCCATTGCTCTTAGGAATAATGTTATGGCAGAGATTCTTGTTAGACTGTGAACACAATACTCACTTGTGGGTTGCTGACATGTGTAGGTATACTCACTATAAACAGACGAGTTTTCCTGAAATTACACATCTTTTTAAAATTCGGGTGACTCTTACAGGAACAATTTCTGTCCTTCATTAGTGTTAATCTCTTATTTTCAAGCTGTTACCAAGCCTGCATCCTTTCTTTGGAGACCATCTTTTGTTGGCTTCAGTCTACAAGAGTAACGCCCTTAAGACATTACCATTGTATATGTGTTGAAAGAGAGCATTTCATTAGATACAAACAACTTAGATCCTCCCAAATAGGAAGAAGCTAATCAGCATTAGGATACATTATGCAGATCATAACAGGAAGTGTTGCTCAAAATCCTTTGAAATAAATACATGGGAAGGAAAATGCATCTTCACCCTTCCCGCTGTGCGGCGACGCTCCTACTGTTTGCACACTCAGGTAGGGTTTTTCTGCAGTTTTAATGAAACTGGAGAGGATCTCCAGAGATGAGAGATGGGGCGGCCTCCAGCTCCCACCGTGACTTGGCAGCTTTCTGCCATGGCACTTTCAGGCCCTGCTATACCCTGACACAAGGGCAGCAAGCGAGGTGGTGAAATGGCCCTGTCTCCAGGGACAAGCGAGGCTGTTCTCCCTTCCTCCTCCACTGGGTTTTCATCTAGTTGCAAAGTAAACTTCTAAGTATGGCTTTTTGAGTTTTGCCTGTGGTTTGACCAAAACACAGTCTAATGACACTTTTTTAATAAAAAACATTACAGTGTTCCTGATGAATATGAACAGTCTGCAGGGGTATTTGTGAGTTGGATTGCTGGGCCAGGCCATTGCCATTGCTCAGGAAGCAGTATGTTCTATTTTACAGCAAAGATTTAAGAAACTTTGGTCTAAATTACTCAGAAGATGAATGCAGCTAATCACAACTACTCGAATACAATTTAAACAACAAATAAACAATTATTTAAATAGAACTAGTATAAGTAATATAATTTAAATAAGTTCATTTTTTGATGGACATAGTTCTCTTGTGGCATAGCCCCTTTGGAGAGCTTCGTTGTTTACTGGAATGAAAATTGAGCCAATATTGATTAATTTATCTGAGTAATTTGGTTGGGGTTTTTTGTGCAAGTCTCACTGAAGAGACTTTATTTGAACTTTATGTTCAGTTTGTAATGTCATACAGGCTCTACCAAATGCTCCTGGAAATGAAATATTGTACTTCCACCGTTAAAACCTGATAGAAGATTTTTTTTAAGCTTAGTAAAGCATTTTCAGTAGCTGGGAAGGAAAACAATGAATCAGTGTGATTTTTGTATAATCAAAACTTAATAATATTCCAGTTTGTTGTCACACATTCTACAAGCAATACCAGGTCCTGAGATATGTATTATTTCATCTATAATTATATACTTGCTAATAAGGATAGCATAGCTTTTCAAAAAAACACTTTATAAAGTACTGTGTGAAAATGTTATTTGTACGTCTAGTAATACTTAGGATATCCAGATGTGAGAGGGATGCTGAAGTTGATTTACATTTGAGATCCCATGGCATTCTTTACAGTACCACACGTGGTTAATTTTACCTGGCCTAACTAGATTCTGAGTATTGAAATCCCAGACACAGTTTTTCACTATAGGCCTGATAAGAACTTTCATTTTTAATCTGAAATGATTAGATACTGTTTCACTTTAGAGCATGTGCATGTTTCATCTGTGTGCCTGGCTTACGGAGTTTGTGGAGGGCTAAATTCAGGCTCACTTATACTTTGAGAAACTTATGGAGTGTTTTCAGGATGCTGAGTAGTAGGACAATATGTTAGCACTGTCCTTGACTTTCTCTTTTTTTGACATTTGCATTCTATGCTTTCTACTGGAGGAGAGGGAAGAATAGTTTGATATTTAGATTTACACACTTGGTTAGAGCACTGATAGAATTTTAACAGGCCTTTTCCATTTCTGATTGGCCTTCCTTTTAAATTACCTTTTTGATTTTTACAATAACCTTCTTTTGGTTGGCCAGAATTCTTAAACACAGCATTCTAAAGTTATATACTGATGGGGTTTATTCCAGTGTTTATCTTTCTGTCTTATGAAATGAAACAGAATGAGTATCCATGAGTAAGTCTCAGTGACTGATGCAGTCCCTGGAATTCTTATCTTCCTCCATCTTGTCACTTTGGATCCTGTCCAGAAGCTCTGTAGCTAATACCAGATTGGAGAAAACTTTGCTATTTTTTGACCCAAAGCACTAGATGGTACAGGAATGCTTTGCTTATTTTTTCTCATAGAAAAAGCAAATATTTGAATCTTGTTAAGATAGTCCAGGGTTATGGGATCACTTATTTCTGCCTACGTCAGAATCCTGTTCTGCTGTGTAAATTTAGTTTGTCTCTAACTACATTTGCTGCATCAAATGAGATGTAAATATCAGTTCTGTGGCTAAGAAGGCTGGCATGGTGAATGGCAGGGATACTAATTCACTTTATGTGATATGGTTTATATCCCTGTGTATTTATAACTGCAAACACAGTGTATTTTCTTTTTTGTATGTATTTTGGGATACTCTTAACTCAAAGTGTCAAGAAATTTTTAGCAACTGTGAAATCAAAATTTTATTTTAATTGGATCTAGGGTGAGAGGTTGTTGGTTTTTTTTTTTTTTACTGCTGATTTTTGGAGCCCCAAAGCCTGTTGTATTAAAAATACTAAGCTTCATGAAACCTGTGCTACAATCACAGTCCTCAGATAACATTTAACTTAAGAGAATGTATCAACACCAATCAAATAGGACTGACTTGTTAAAAATCTTCTCTCAGCTTGAATTTTAATACCAAGTTGCACATATTTTCATGTTCTGTTGCATTAATGGGAGCATATGAGCTATAGGTGCTGCTTTCATCATCATCATCATCATTATTATTATTATTATTATTATTATTATTATTATTATTATTATTATTACTACTACTATTATTATTATTATAACTGAATTTCATTAGTCTGTAGACCAGGACCTCATTGTGATTAGCTCAACCCAAGCATAGTAAAAAATAATTTCTTGCTGTAGAGAACAATCCAGCTTGTTTCCTGTATTCAAAATAGGATCAAGAAATGGCCTGAAAGTGACTCTCCTTAATGGGAAATAATTTGACTCAAAATGACCCTCCTGGGTAAAACAGATCAGTTCTCTGCAAGCAGGTATGAGTGTTTGACTAGTTGATTACTAGTATAAAAGAATCTTCATTTTATTAAAAATTTAAATTCTTATGGACACACAAGTATTTTAAAATCCTTAGTCTTCATGTGAAGTTGTTACCAGAAACTAAAAAAGCTTTGGAAGAGTTTGGTTGCCAGTGTTGAAGATGAGATAGTTACTTGTAAAATGGTTTATTGTTACTTTTTGCAAACTTATATAGCAAACCCTTTAACAACACCTCTCTTTTCCATTACATCTATTCTCTTACTCAGTCTTCTTGCTGACAAGTTTACTAAAGGTGAAAAAGTCTGTTACATTTCATTGTGTCAGGAAAATTTTAACTATGATGTACCAGGATGAAATCTAATGTAGGAATTAGATTCCCTACTGAAAAGGAGTGCTCCTTCGACTTCTAAATCACCTAGTAGTGGACAATCAGAGTAAAAGGTCTTGGCACAACCTCTTTGTTAATCCTCATTGCTCCCTTATTTTCCTTGCAAATGTTTCTTTCTATTGAAACATTAAAACTATTGAAAAAATCTATTGATTTTTTAAAATATATTTCGACTTATGTGCTTTAACAAGGCATCCAACAAACATTAGCTGTGTTTCACTTTGTCTGTATCCTTGCTCTCTTCATCTTATAAGGCTGGAGCATTGCTGAAAAGCGGGTGTTTTCAAAAATCTTGCCATGAGCAAACTTGCAGGTCATACAGAGCTTGATTTTAAAGGCAGCGTGTGGATGCAGGTAAACAAGGAATATAGTTGGAGTGCTTTTATTGTAGAGGGAAACGGTCCTTGGCCATCAGGCTGTGAAGATAGGGGACTCTGAGGCACGTAAATTAGGCAAAGGGAACAAATAGCCTGACAGGGAATTTCAGATATAGGTTGTCTGTCTGATGGAAATTGTGAGTAAAAATATAGAAATACAGCAAAGGTATGCTGGTCATGGTGATGAGACCAAGCAATGTGACCATTTAGAGCAAAACTAAGGCACTGTTTAAGAAGTTAGAGATTGTTGGAAAGATTCAAAGATGAAAATTACTTTAGAAGCATCAGTCAAAACCTAAGTGCAATGGAAGAAAGCAAGATGCTGAATTTTTTTTCCTGGATATCTCATGCATCTAACGGTTGGTTAACGCATTTGTTAACAACAAGCACCTACTTCTAAGGTTCCCCAACAGGGGGCCCATGCTCACAGGCTAATCCCTGGCAGTGATAATCGTATCTGCGCTTTATGAACATGGTGTTGCGCAATTTTGGATGCCTGTGGTCCATGTAAGTGTATTGAAACAAGGTTATGTTTAAAAATAGCATTTGTGTGCATTGAGGTTAGGCTTTCTGTAGATTTCTACAGTAACTGACCGTCCTCTCCAAGTTCAAAGTGTTTCAACCCAGCATCTTCAGTGATGTAACATCAACATTTTAAATTATGAAGACTCTACTAGTTAAACATTTATAAAGTGCCCAGTGCTGTCATTTCTTTCAACTATTAAAATGTAATGTTTTCATATGAACATGATTATAAATTTATAGCAAATGTAATTTGTGGTGATGCAGTGCTCTATGGGCTGTGAATTACTGTCCTAAATTTCACACAGCAGATGCTTTCTCTGGGATGCAGTGCCTAGCTGATGAGTTCATATGATGCAGCATAAGAGTATCTCACTATTTGCATACCAGCTCTACTCTGCTTATACAGCTTGCTTTTTTAGACGACTCAGGAGGCATTTTAAGAGTGTTGAAGTTGACAGACAATTCTCAGTCTTGTTGAAAGCTTATGATTACCTAAATTCTTTAATATCAGTAAAAGAGTACTTCTTCCAGAAATATGTAGTCTTCATCAGAAACGAATCAACAGATGCGTATCATATCATATCATATCATATCATATCATATCATATCATACCATATCATATCATATCCAATAGCTACAATGATTTAAAGTCACTTTTTAAAGGAATTATATTTGTATACTTAATTGCAAGAGAACTGCTGTAGAGCATAACCCCAGTATACAATGAAAAGTCAAAATGGTATATTCCATAGTGCATAATATTTTACCTTGTGGATGAAAATGTGATTTTTGTGCTGTAATCCTTGGAAACTGTAATGTATAGACTTACTGCATATTAGAATCACATCAGAAAAAGATCATTTAAAGGAAAATCTGCCCTGCCAGTGCTAAACAAAATGCGCATATAAAAATCTGCCATGTATACAGGATGTGATGCATATATATGTGATGTGATGTAGGTATGCTAAACGGTGAGATCTACCAGAATAATAATTTAAACAAGAAAACATTATTTGTAACTGCAATTTACTATTGTACCATTTAATCACTTAAAAACAGAAGAAAGAGTCAAGGTAGAATACCCATTGCTCATTCTGACTGAGTGCTTCCTTTGTGGCTTTTTACGCAAGAGGCCAGTGTTTCCAGGGAAGTGCCAGCACAGGGCTCTCTGTGTGTCCTCTGGGCAGAGGTTTTCCCTGCAATGGGCTTGGAGAGATATAAAGACAGAATTTCCCGAGGGAGATTGGGCACAGTGCTGCTTGCCCTGAGTCCTGGAGCAGAAAAGCTCTGCAGAGCTTACTAGTAAAGCAGCATTTAGTCAGCTGTAAAATTTTAAGTAAGAGTCCTTACTGAGTAGCTATGTGTCACTTATTTTCATTAGAGCAACAGCCTGCACAAAGCAGGTTAGAGTTAAAATCAATGTCACAAAAATCTTTTACAATCAAATAATTCCCGTGGAAATGAGTATATTAACATATCCTCATACTGCTACTTTTCTGCAAGGTACTACCAGTATTTAAGTACTTTAAAAGGTAATTTTTAGCATATGTGATAAAACAGCAGGTGTGCATAAAGCATAAAACAAATTGTGGTTTATAAAGATCAGAGCACTCTTGTAATTTTAAGCCATTAGTACAGTTTAGTATTTGCAATATAAATGGGGATATATTCACAAAATGGCAGCACAATATTTATTTTCAAAGTCCATAACTCTAAGACAGCTAGGAATAGTTTGTGCAACACATATCGGTCAATGTGAGGCCTGGACTCTGCTAATATAGCAATATTTCTTTTAGTTTGGTGAGGAAAATTCTTATTGCTGAAAAAAAAATTTACAGGTGTCATTGAAAGACTTAAATAATATGCCTTCAGGATTGCTGGAGTGGGCCGTTGCTCCACTGAAGAGCTCTGATGGCATCACAGAGATGCTCATGCAATTTATTCATGTAATGGTAGTTCCAAGATGAAATATATATTACATTTTGAAAGTGATGTTATTTAACCATGATTGATTTTATAGTCTTTTCTAGTCTCTATATCACCATTATATTTGATAGGATCTTTTTCTTGACATGTCTTATTCTACATTTCCACCTCTACTTATATGTTTTTGATCCTTCACTCCATTTCTCAATTCCAGATGCTCCTGGTTTTTTTCTTGAAACTTACTGTTTTGGCTTTTTTTGTTTGTTTGTTTTTTAAATGAAGCTGAAAGCAATGGATGTTGGAGATTGGAGGTCCAAAAATGTTAAAACGTCTTCTCTCATCTTATATTTCTACCACTGCAGATTTCAACAAAATCTTATTTTCCTCTTGCAGCTTCATATTTCAGTTTTGCGTAGCTATTTATGATCTCAAGAGCACATAATTGCATTAGCATACTGTAATGGGCTTGTGTGTGTACACCTATTTGGCTTATATACTCTTCTGTAATCCTTTTAAATTTTCTCATTAAATTATAATTTATCCTGGTTTTTAGTATTTCCATCTACATAATGGCTAAAGGTTTTAAAAATTGCAAGGATTTAAAATACCTTAATTTTCCAAATTTAGTTCCAGAGATTCCTAAGGAAATTTCATTTCCTGGAAGTACTAATTACTTACTCAGGAATGTCAGACCTACAAAAGTTTCTCTAATTTGGCTGCCCAAATCATTAGATATTTTAAGTCTTAGTCCTTTATTTGTCTTATAAAAGGATTGAGAGAAGAGACCAAAGAACTGATGAGGAACCAGAAATTCCATGGGATATTAAGTATTTTGTTTAACAATTTTAATTACATTAAAGTTCCCTCAGTTGTACATTTCAAGAAGATGAAATATAATGAAGTAGGATGCTGTGCTATGAGACTAAGTTATGTGGGAAGCCTGATAGTCTTCCTAAAAACAAAACTAGAATCAGTTTGCTTTTCGGTTTTCTTCTTTTTCCTCACTCCCCTTTTAACAAATTGTTTTAAGTGGGAGATGAACCCAGTAATGATGTAATCAAGCTTTTGACCCATGAAGTACAAATGGCTTTGAAATGAAGTCAACCAGATTTGTCTATCCCTACTAGAAAATAAAAGCAGCCAAACATCAATCTGCCAAGATTGTTTTATTCAACTTTTGCCTAATACCTTGTAGAGTACTTCAAGAACGTAAAAAAATTTTGATACTTTTACTTGAACTTGGATGAGAAAGTAGAATACAAATGTAATCACTCTGACAGTGATTTAGTGACCCTGGAACATCTGGGAGTAGGGCCAGGTGCAGAGAACAGTGGCAGGATGTGGATTGGAATGTGAAAGGAGCAGCATTGACTACTGCTTAACACGTGTATGTGAGAAAGAAAATTGATGTCTTGAAATGGGTAGAGGTGAGAAATGTAAAGGAGAGATGAACACTCTCTTAATATCTTGGCAGCACTGCAGTTCTGAATGTAACTCCCAAACAATATGAAACACATTAGATTTTGAGACTACTGAATATAATGATTTTAATGTGGTAAGAATCTCGTGTCCTGCTCTGTACACCCTGTCTCCTCTGTAGTGCTGCTTTGATCCAGCTCCCCACCCAGCCTACTGGGGTTCAGCTTGTAGCCTTTCTGTTCCAGAAGAGAGGAAGAAAAGAGGTTGGAGGTTGTGGCGCTTCTCATGTAGCTTTCTTTTCTCCCCTCTGATGGGCAGGGATGCATCTCCCAGTCTGCTGCACAGAAAATGGATCAGAGCTGGACTTTTATGTTATAATGTCCAAAGTGGGGAATGCACTTCAGTGAAGCTGTGTGTATTCAGAAACACTGTAGGAAATGAGAAGAGGCATCAAAGCCACCATGAATTATAGTGTCATCATTGGATGGAGTGTTCCAGGGATGTTTTCTAGCCACAGTCACATTAATAGTGAGAATAGGAAGTAACTTGGACCCTGATCCAAAAGTCTCAATAATACAATATTTAGCAGTACCGTGCTAGTGTCATGTGGGACACAAATGCTATAGCCCATCAATTCGTTTTAAGGAAAGCAAAAGGAGTGTTTCTGTTTCAAGCAGAAAACCAACCAACGTACATGAAACAGCTGGACAGCTGTTGGTCCCACACTAATAAAGCAGCTGTGGGTGCAGTAGCCAGACCTGAGACCACACTTGCAGTACAGAAGGTGTGTGTGTCTGGTCTAGGGACCACTGCATAATGCAAGTATCACCTTTGTGTCTCAAGCTGTGGTCTTGGTCCTGTCTGGAAACTTAAGACGTGTACCTAGAAGGATCAATCTGATTTAAAAAGTGAGTTTGTATCACTTGGTTGGCTCAAAGGACTCCTTCTTCTTAATTGTTCCCTGGACAGCCATTCTTTGTTGATGCTGTACCTTACCATTAGTCAGAGTTGAAATAATTTGTCAGACTAGTACAAATTATTTCAGACCAAGCAAACATATTTCCTAATGCCAAGTGCAGAACAAAGGCCAGGAGAGAAGGGAAACTTGTCCATACTTAATTATATATTTCCATATGTTAGAAAGACCAGCCCTTACATTCAGTGACGGTGCTGGAGTTGCACATTTTGGCTTTCAGTTCACCACTACAGCAAACTTGAAGAAAAATTCAGGGAAACAGGTTATGCATTTCTTCCATAATTAATATATTGCTAGATAAAATGTTTGAAATATTGAGGTGCTTTATGAGAGAGTTGTCACAGCTTTCATTTAAAAACAGAAAAATCAAATCAAGAAAAGTATATTTTCTGCCACTCAAATGGCTTGCAAAGCTCATTATTTTTGTGTTATTTTCCTGACATTAATCTTTTCACTAAAACTATGTGGTTGAAAATAGAGGGGTAATTAGCATTAGCCCATTTATGAGAAACTGCTAGTGACAAAAGCTTATTTACTGTTGTGCACAATTAAAATATGATGTGAACACATGAGAATTTACATTAAAACAAGATTGCAGCTTGTCAGCAGTTTCCTTTGTTCAGCTGTGTGTTTATTAGGCTACAGCTGCTCACCTACTTTTGTACGACTTTATAGTAATAGCAACATGTTCATTATTGGAGATGTCTAAACCAGTTTGATTACACAACATACAAAGTAAAAATATATCTGATATAATCTTTGTTAAAGATTTAGATCTGGAAGTAAGATTATATACCAACAGAAAAAAAAAATATTCTTGTTTCATCTCTTTATTGTTTTGAGTTTGTCTGGGGTTTTTTTTTTCTTAATTTAGTCCTTGCAGTAAGTGTTGTTTATGCATAGCACCTAAGGTGATTTATGTAGATTATTTTGCTCATTTGTTTGGACAACTTCAGTGCATCTGCAAATAAACAACTTGAAACCTGTCAGAAAAAAAGCAGACACATTTTTTTCCTGTTTCTGTCATTATACAAAGTGATTTCTGCAGTACAACAGTTGGTATTAGTTTATGCATTTAAGGATCTTTGGGACTCATAGTTCCATTATTGGGAATTTCAGCATTATGTTCCTTGGCATAGATAAACCATGGTGGGAGGTCATAGAGAAAGACACTTTTCCAGATCCTGTAACTGGATGGGTGGTATTTCAGAGCCTACAAAATGGAAAGGAAAAGTTTTGTCTATCATTAGTAACCTGCTGACACACAACATCCTGAAGGAAAGCAAAGCAAGATTCTTATTTCTTTCTGGCCTGGAGATGTGATCAAGCATAGAGGAGCTGTTAGCAAGTCCCAATAAGAAGTTATAAAAGAAAGTTCTAGGAACCTTTCTAAACTGAAAAGATTTGTGCTTTTGGGAGTAAAATAGGGTCATCATGTCTTCAGTGTACCTAGCATTATTAACTTGTGCTGAATGGTTCACACTGTTCTCCAGTCAGAGAAAATATTGGTCCTATTAATTTTACTTTTTTTTTTTTTTGTCACTATGTGCAAGTCCAGCTACTGTATGAACTTTCTGAGAAGATAGGTGTCAGCTTGCTCAGCTTTCATGCTTGCTCCGTGTCTCTTATAGCTGCCAATGTTATTTCTGTTTAGAGGGTTTTATTTCTCGTACTTAGAACTGTGTATAGACACAAAGTCATAGTCTGTGACTTTGACCAGAATCTTCTGGAGCAGAAGCAGGATGAATAAATTAACAAGCACTTTGGTCACTAACAAAATTAAGACTTTAAATATACACTTTAAGTTCATTAATGGGAACAGAAAGAACCGTTCTTAAGTATTTTCTTCTGACTTTCCTGATGGGAAGCAAATTTCCTCTCTTCAGCTTGTTAATATCTTTTAAAAGTTTATTTGCATCCCTGCCACCTCATTTGTTGCTTTTGCTTCAGATGGAAAAGTAGCAAACTTGTTGAGAAGTGTTCAGATACTACTAGAGCTATGATAGTAGTCAACTGAGCATGTACAGCAATTTAATGCTTCCTGCTGCTTCAGTATGCACTGCTTCAATCACTAGTATTTTTTTTGTTTAGGCGTTTCTGAGGAAAGGGATATATCTTTGCTTTCTGTTACTTCTGCTGTGATTTCCTTTGGAGAAGAGTTTCTCAAGTCCCGTGAAGTCTCACTGCCCTGTATGAACTTTTAAATTCAGTTTAAATGCCAAGCAACATTTACAACTGTGGTCTAGATTCACTTCTGATTTTAATGTCACATTCCTGCTATCTCATCTAAATGTAATATCATTGCCATTGATTTAAATTGATTATGTTCTCATAAATTATTGTTTCATTTACATAGAATAATTTATGGAAGAATATCTTTATATTCTAATGCAAAAATTATGGTGCTTCTTGTTAATTAATCAGAGATGTCAATTTTGTAGAATTATACCACATACCACATAATCATCTCTTTACGGTACTTTCCTAATTCTAATCTCAAAATCATTGAGCTGAGTATGTGGGCAGAAACTTCTGAGTGACACATTAGTGGTTTGACCTCTGATGGTTTTTTTTACCATTGCAGCTTTAGCTCAAATCTGATTATTAATTTTAAAATGTGGAGCAGCTCATAACGATCATTATACACTCCTGTGAAGTCCCAGAGTAAAAAATCCACAAATATTTTAATGTTCTTACATTTGAAAACTGAGGTTGAAAAAACCCATAGTTTTAACATTGTAGAAATCACCCACTCATGAAAGTTTAATCATAGATTTAAAACTGACTGTGATCTAAAGCAAAGACGGAAGGAAGAGGAGGGGCAAGATAGAAAATGGGTAGAAATATCCCTATACAGGAGCATCTGAGCTTAACCTTGAATAGCAGAATTTCTTGGCAGGGATTTGTACTATCCCTTCTGCATACAGAAATGAGACAGGTATGATACTCAAAAAGTGCACTCACATCTTGCAGTTTTCAAAAAAAAAGGATTCGATAGTGTCATTGAACCCAGGAAGAATTAGACATAGTTTTTGGAAGCCTAAATTTTAAATAATGTTAATTAAAATGTGACCTACTGTCTTTTACTTCTCAGTTGAATTAATATTTTTTCTTTCATGTTTTTATTCTATCTCAAGGATTTTTATTTTTTTAACTCCTCAAAATGCACTTCTGCTCTTAAATGTAGCTGGCATTAATTGGTGTGCTTCCACTCAAATGTCCCAGAAATGCAGATAAGAAAGCAGCGTGACATGGTGTTATGAGAGGTTTCATGCACATCTCTCAAGAAATGCATCCTTCTCTTATGTGCATGTTTGCAGTGTCACTGAAGAGGGAGTCTCATGGAAAAAATCCTTTTGATTTCTTACTTTTTCAATCTAGATGAACAATCATATCAAAGCAAAAGTCAGATGATGTCTTAAAATGTTTTGGCTTATTGAAGATGCAGATAAGTAGACTTTGGTTAAAACTTGGGAACTCGTAACAAAACTCAAAGCCAGTGTTAGTTTTCTTGCAGCACTTGTGGAAACAGCAGTGAATACTGATAGGAGGCAATGCGAATCGAGTTAATCTTTTGCAGTGGCCATTAACCAAACAGTATTTCTCTTTGCTGAAGCTGATGTCTGTTAGGCAGACTGTTTTGATGTAAGTCAGAAAAGTTTCAAGAAAGGAAATGAATGGGTTTGTGACAGCTTCTATTTCTAGCAATTCACTTTCTTTTTAATTTTGAATGGCAGAGTAGTAGTTGTAGTACTTCAAAAATATTTAAGACAAAATACAGTCCTTTTACATACTTATTATAGGTACTTTACCTCTGAAGTTTTCAGCCTTGAGTTAGCTGTAAAGCTGAACGTAACTTTTTGGGAAGGAGATTTTTAGTGTACATATTTGAATTTGGCAAGTCTGCCTTTCTGGTCCTGATTTTTATGTATGTTTAGCCAGCAGTGGTTTACTGATCAAAGAAAAAGACTGGGGAGGGAAAGGGATCAAGCCTTTCATATCATTAGAGGGTAGAAGTTTTAGCAGAAAAGAGAAAGTTTTAATGCTAAATGAAAAAAATTTGTTTCATTTTTGTATTTATTTGAAACATTTGTCCTTTATGAAATTCATTCAAATTTTAAAACAAAAATTGTGTTTATGAATGGTATACTAAGACACCTCATAGAGGAGATGGCAATGCAAATCACTTTGAGACATTCAAAGCTCAGTTTTGTTCCATTAATATTTTTGTGGTTCTTACATTAAGGAGGTAGCACACTTTACCAATTAATTTGTGCTAACAATTACATGGATCTGTGTTAATAATTGGATGGATCGTCAATAACTTTCAAACTCTGATTTCTGTCATTAGTCAAAGGAAGGCTACTTGTTTCTGTATGACCATTTTTGGGCTTCAGCTACTGGATTCTAAGCAAAATGTATTATTCTGTATGTGCGGATATTACTGCAAGTAGAAACTGGAGAAGTCATTGGGTTTCTGATAGGATGAAATTTCCCCACCGAAAACCAAACTATTTCCCCCAAGGAAACCAAACAGAGGTTTGCCCATGAAAACCATTCATCTGAAAAAATATCAGAGAACCATCTCTGTAAAATATCTGTTTTTAACTGAGGTAATAATTTGAAACTACATGTCTGTTCATTTAGCTATTTCACCCTTTTGTACATCAGTAAAGAAGGTTTCTTCTTGCCTTTAAACATAATGTACTGAAGTGTTTCTTGTAGCTTTAAGCCTCTTCCAGCTGCTGCATGAGAGCTGACTGATCTGAACAATAGAGGGCGATCCACGGTTCATTGTGCAAGGAATGGGGCTCAGCTCTCCTCCAGGACCATCAGCTTCCACGTGATGTTTCCTGGGGTAGTGATGCATTCGAGCTGTCTGTGGGTCACAGCTGGGCGGCAGTTGCTGCAAATCTTTTCTTCAGACTGCTGCAGCTTGGGTGTTTGCTGCATTAAATTCTAGAGGAATTAAGTTGGCCAGAGTACTACTGTGTGCACTCTGAGCAGAAACTGCACTTTATGGCAAGTACTACATTGTGTCACCCTTGAGGAAAGAAAAATAAACTTTTCTAAACTTGGGCAAGACAACTGTGATGGGAATATGTGATCCAGTTTTAGTCTCTGCCTGCAAACACAGGCTGTGAAAACAGCACATCCTTGGGAACAGAGGGGTTGAGTTGTGTGTATCAGCATCCTGCTGCTCATTCAGCATGTACGTATGAGAAAACTTGCCTTCAGTTGTGCAGCGTTTCCTTAGGCTTCCTATTTCTGATACAGAGACTACTAGCACAATTCCGAATCTGACCACAATCCTAAGAAAATACTCCAGTCCACATACTTAGGTTCCCAATGCAATAGTTTTGGGTTGTCACTGGTGCAGAATGAGGCAGCTTGATTAGCGTATGGAGAGGACAGAAAATAATGGTTGCCTGCTGATTCACCCTGTATTGCTTTTGGATGACAAGTGGAGTCTAATTCAAGATTTTGGATTTTTATCTGTAAGACTTCAGATTGGATAAGTCCCAAACCATCATTGACTTCTAACCCATCTAGGGACTCATTCTTTGCTGGAAGCAATCGGTCTTGTCTATTGAAAACATACTAATCTGAAAGGTTAATTTTGTTGATTACTTTAACCTGTTCCATTTTCCACTCAGTAAAGTGAAACTAATTTGGTTTCTGTTTATCTCACTTCCAAGCTTTTTTTTTCTTAATCCTTACTTTTAGAGCCTGTTGTTTTTCAAAAGACACCACCATTTTGAAGCAACAAAATTATTTGAATGAATACTACATACTGAGGCTTCTGTCAATTGTTTTGATAGTGTCAGAATATTTTACTCTGTCATTTTTGGTTGCTTTAGTCAAGATGACTATTGATAGAATCAGAAATAAAATTCCTGATTCTTAATCCTATAATGTGACCACAGAAAATAATGCTATATTAAAAAGAAGTTTAGAGCAATTTAGATTAAGCAGGGGGGAAAGGCATATAAAACTTAGATTAAGCTTTTGGATATAGGGTACTCAACAGATGCTGTTGGACAGCAAGTGTTCTCAATTCAATTATTGGAAGACTTGGCATGCAAGAAGATGGAACTTAGCAGGACTAAATTTTTGTGTACTTTTAATACAAAATTACAAATAATCATTGAGATCAAAAGCACATATTAATCCAAAGTGCCGTTATCTCAATGAAATTGAAATAATGTGATTTCTATAAACCTCAAAAGGTCAGCAAATATTAACACAGTCCTCCATACTCCCTTGTGTTTATAACATTTTGGTATCTTTTTGCAGAATGGTATGAGTGTTACAGGGAGGAGATTTTAATGCATATTCTGATGGGATGAAGATTTGAAAACTATTCCAGAGAAGGCATTCATCAAATTATGTGCACTACAGAACAATAATATTGTATCTCTTACAAACAGATTTCATGCTGAGATACCTTCATCTTAGTCTGACAATTGAGATACAAACTAGAGATTAATTTGTATTTTGAGAGGTTGTTGCATAAATATGAGAAACTTGTTCATCTTTTTTTTTTTTGTCAGCACAGCTCTGTTGTTTTTTTTGTACAATTAACCACCTAACAATCTTCCAAGACACATATGCTGCATGAAATAGGCTTTCTTATTTATCTAAGTACTTTCCATGTTCACTAGATTAAGAAAGGCTGAACTTTGTATAAACAGATAGTAGCAAAGAGTTAGTAACACAGCAGAGCTGCCCCAGCTTGTACAAGCTCAAAAGTTCTGCTATATTAGTAAAAAAATTGCAGCAGTGGGGAACTTCTAAATCCTGGTGGTGTTAGTAGACTTTGAGCTTACTTACTGCCTTGCCTGGTGAGGCCCACAAGTTCAGTGTTCCTAATTTTCAGATATACAGACCAACTGCTGCTTTGTAATAATGAGAGAAAGCTCTGTCTGCAAGTACAGAGGTGCCAGTAGAGTTTGCTGTGTTTAGAATTGTGTTGTGACTTTTCCTCTACTTCTCATTTTTCGTTATCACAGATTTGTAAACTGAAAGTATGCAGTAGGTCTACAGCAGTGTTTTAAATATAAAAGGCTTTTAACAGCCATTGCACTACTGTGGTTGATAAAGGAAATGGGAATTACAGAAGCTGAACATTTTGGTCAATATGTCTAAGTTGCACCCTAATAATGGATTACATTAGCAGAGATGTGTTCAGAAGACCAATCTGAAGATTGCCCATATTGACTTGTGAGGCCCCCTGCTATCCCCTTGGAGACAATATAACCACTTAGAGAGGTGAGAAGATTGGGACTGAGGCCAGGGAGACCAGCTGGATGGGATATGCATGGGCTGAGTCAAATATTGTCAGTATTTAAGAAGCAATGTTTCTTCATTTGCACAATGATGTGTTTACAAACGGTGGTTAGTTCCATTTTTATTGAAAGTGAAATATTCTTCTTCTCAACCATGCTCTTAGAAAAACAAAAACTTTTTTTTACAAGAATTAATTCCTCCTTGTGTCAGTCCCTTCCACCCACACACCCTGCATATGCACACAGTAATTTAACATGACATTCAGAAAGAAAAAACAAACACCATTTACAATCAAGACATCAACCTATGTTTTAAAATTCAGATTATACAAGTTCAGTGCCTGAATTTGCATAGAAAATGTCTGGTTTGCATAATAACTTGAAAACTATTTTCCTTCTCTGATATTTGGTTTTCAACTCCATTTAGTCATAGTTCTTTCTGGAAGCTGCCGAAGTATTAATTCTTAATTCTGATCAAAATATTTGGTTTGGTTATTTTCCATTCTCTAGGATTGCAGTCGGATCTTTTGCAGGCCTCTGGCATCCAAAAGGTTTTCCCCTGTTGTTGCCTTCTTTATTAACTGATTACTTAGGCCTTTCTGGTGGAGGTAATAATGGAGACTGAGAACTAAGTTTGAATCTGAGATTGTGCCAAGTACTTTCTTTAGACCAGAAAGTTAACTTTGGCGATTTTTTTTAGAGGACTTATTTTGTAAGGATTTTTTCTGGCCTGTCATAATAGCATTAAGTGCATCCTTTTGTTCAGTCAGCAAGGATTTTGTATGTATGACACACTGTAGCCAAACTGTACTCTTCTCAGAAACATGTAATTAAAGATGTCAGGAAATTGTAGGTTAGCGTTTGTATGAAGTCCGGCATATGGAAGTAACTCTGACAAGCTCTATTGGTACTTAGGATTTTCTTTCTCTCCATAGATAATGCTTAGCTATGTAATTACCTTCTTTGGAGAAATAATTTATTTTCATTCCTTTCCCTTCAGTATTTTTTCTTAACTTAGTGCTTCAGTGAACAGTATTTTTTTAAGCAGGATAACAGTACCGTAAGTTCAGAAGGGAAATACTTGCATGTCAGTGAGCAAATACAGTATTGCAGGCTCTCCTGCACCAATACAGGTGTCATAATGTGAATTAGGGGAGGTAGTGCCTGCATCCTGGTTTTCTTATTACAGACAAGCATTATAAAACCAGAATGATTCAGACTCAAGAATTTTAGTTACTTGAAAAAATTGAATCTGTGAGAACTGTATTCCTTAGGAAAGAGTAGACTAAGAGACCACACTGATTTATTTGGTATCCTGAGAAGAAAGGATGAGCTATCAGGTTATTTAACAAAAGTAAGACTAGTACAGGGAAATGTATTTATTTCTCTGAAAGGAGATGGGGACTAAGGAAACACATGTAGGTTTCATTTCACTTGGAAAACAGCTGAAATATTTAACAATTTGTCAGGTGTAGGAATCCATAAAGTTACTTGTTATTAGTAGTTTAAAGTAATGATGAGGTAATGATCCAGATTTATTAAAGCTGAAGTTTAAATTAAGTTTGGAGTGGGGTTCAGATGTAAATATTCAGAATTTCAACAGCTTTTCTTAGGAGAAGTCATCTGCCAGAACCAGAAAGAGGTCACAAATTTGTATTTGTAATAGATCAGATTTCATGAACTCCATTGTTTATTTATCACTGCAGCTATTTCTGCAAATTGGATCTGAAGTTTCTGTATAATGTCTTTTCTAATAGGCTTTTATCAGAACAGATCAGAAAATAGTTATGAGTAACCAAAAGCCAAAGATATGAGTATGTTTGAATAGAAGTAACGGAAAAATATCCCTCTGTCCCACAAGCATAATTCATGTCAGAGCAGGATATAAAAATTACTACTCTGAGGTCTTGTCATGCCACACTTACAAATGTGCCACTGTAACTGGGTTGGCAGAGTTATGGTGCAAACCTCCCTAGTACTGATGTAGCATATGCTGAGAGAAAAACCTGTTTTTGTTGGCAAAGGTAGCAGCTGCCTCAAATCTCTGAGTGACATACGCCACCTGACAAATGCACTCTTTTCTTGGTCTAGCTGTAACATAAAGCATAAGGATCCAAATAACCTGCTCCATTGAAAAACAAGCAAACAACCAAATCCCAGAAGTCCCACCGAAGCGAGACAAATGTTTAGAGACAGCAGCTAGTGGAAGTTAAAAACAAATCAGCATTTAGAAAGATGCTGGCTTAAAAAGACAAACAGTGCTGTATACCTAGGAGAATAGTGGTGTGCTGCCATGACTTTGAGGGGACCTATCTGTAGGGTTGGAAGTAAAGGTTTCCTATCCATCTCAGATCTCCAGAAATTATTTTCAGATTACAACCAGAATTTCCTCCTCTGCTTAATATAACTTGCTTTTGAGGCTAATTTGAACTTGCTGTGCCGATTTTGTACTGCAGTGAATGAAGAACAGTCATGATTAAATCATCAGGCTGGGAGAATGGTAACAGTCTGGTGTACAGCAGTATCTCAAATCACTGCATCTATTTTTGCAGTGACTGTTAGACTGAATATTACATGAAATTAAAATTTTGATTTAAAAAGAAACACAGTTTTTAGCTTCTACACAAGTCAACAAGTTTATATAAAGACTTTGAAGGAACAGTTGCTTCACAGTTATCTGTTAACAGGAGTGGAGAAATAAGGGGTTTTTTTAATGCTAGGAGATTTCGCAAACCAAGGTGTGATTTCACAAGATTTCAGCTATCACAGCAGCTGAAAGGGAGTGGGCTGATTCTTCTCTCTGGCTCTTCTATTCCTTCCTGCCCCTGCCACACAGTTCTGTCTTTGCCTTGCATCAGCTTCTGTGCTTATGGACCAGAAGACGTGCCAGTTCCACTTGCTGACCTGGCAAAGAACAGCTGCTACCCTAGGTAGTTTCCTGCCACTTCAGCCAGCTCATTCAGTTTAATGTGAAATTGGGTGACGACTAGAACCCATCTCTTTTTGTAATAGCAAAGTCATAATTTGTATCAAGCGATTTAGTAAAGTTGTGCCCTTAGGGTGAGGTTTCACAGGATGCCCGAGCCGTTTTTGCAGCTTGCTGCTGTCAAAAAGGAGAATACCCCAGGTACACGTTTCCTGCTGCTTTCCCTGTGTTTGGCGCTGCCCCTTTTTTCAGCTGGCTCAGCTCACTCAGCTGGCAGAAAATGAACCCAGCAAAAGTGTGAACAGCTTTGTCAGTTCAGTGAAGTGAACTGGAAGGTATCAGACAAGTGCCAGAGCCAGCATGGCTGTGGACTGGCACTGGGTAGATTCAGCAAGGAAGAGAGGAGAGGGGGGAAACCTCTTTCAGCAGCAGAGGAATGCCAGGTTGGCTCAGCTGGCTTGTGAAACCACGTTACTTCACACAGTAACACAACCGTTTTCTCATCGTGAAGATGCGCTCTGGTATGGAATTAATTTTGAAGGTTAAAAATAATCTTCTGTCTTTCAAAGATACTAAGACATGCATTTCCCCCCACAATTAGACAATCTCAAATCAAAGGTGAAAGAGAATAAATAGAATTGGGGTTTGGAGGTGTTGGGAGCCAGAGACTAACACACACTGAGTAAAGGAATTTTTGTTTGTTAAATATTTTATGCAGTCTAACACCTCTGCAAGGAATGCTGAGTTTCCCTGCGTTTCTTCCTTGAAATGGGAAGGGGGGGGGGGGGAAGAAAGGTGTTTCTGTAGCCATTAACACCCTAATTAGCACCTTACTCTTCTTTCAAATGGGTTGGTAGGAGAGTTGATGGAGCTGTAGCAGCTGGAGGCAAAACTTTCTTGGCGAGTAAGCTTGCAGCATGAAAGTGGGGGGGCAAATCATAAAGAAAGAGCTTGGTTAATGTCCTGAAAAGAGAAAGTATAAGATATTGAAAACAGGGCAATGAATAAAAACCGGTATGAAAATAGCGGTGGCGGGATCGCCGCTGCTGTCACACACTGGCGTGTGTTTGTTGGAGGCAGTAGTGCTGCGCTGCAGGCTGGAAGGAGGTTTGCCGGCAGAGCTCTTCGGGGGAGCCTCCTCCTCAGCTCCGCGGCAGAGAGCCGCCTTAACGCCGTGCTCAAATGGAAATAGTCACTGGGGCAAGGCAACTTTTTGTAGGGATAACTGTGTCTGTGGGAAGGTTCTTGCCAGCGTTGTTAATGACACAGTTTCACGATTGCTTTAAGCCAGCCTGTGTGTGGGCTGGCGTCAAAAAGGGAGGTCCCAGCCATGTGTTTCTGCCGCCTCTCTGGTGCCAGTGTGAGTGTGAGTGGTAAACTGTAAAACTAACCTAGGGAAAAAAGCATGGGAGAGGTTGGCCAGATCGCATCCCTGATTTCTCGCCATCTGATTGCACAAATGCCAGCGCTGGCACTGGGGAGGTTGGCTGCGGGGCGGAGGAGAGAGGGGCCCTTCGGCTGCAGCTCCGGCTCGGGCTGTTTTACAGCGATGGAGAACACACAGTCTGAGGCGGGGGGTGGGGATTTTGGTTTTTTATTATTATTATTGTTCTAAATGACTCATATCATTGTAGCACATTTCAGGATAGAGATTCTGTCCGGGAGGCATTCAGTGCTTAGGAGGCTGGCCCGGCTCTCGCTCGATGTAGGTCAGCGAGGAGCGCGGTCTCTTGTTCCCAGCGTATCACTACAGCTACTGCCAGCAAGAACGCAGCGTTTCTTAATTAATTTTGCTCTGCGTAATCCAGCACACACCTAAGCCTCTGATGGAGTACAACCATAGTTTCCAGTTTAACAGTGTATCAAGGCGTGTCATTAATATACAGTTACATATGCTAAGTCCTGTCTTATGTAAGCAATAACACACAACAAGGTGTGTTTTAGTCAGCCGGTGTGCATACATCTTGGATGTACTGGGGCAGCAGTGTTGCTGAGGGCTAT
The DNA here is from genome assembly GCA_013398955.1 of Callaeas wilsoni. NCBI lineage: Eukaryota > Metazoa > Chordata > Aves > Passeriformes > Callaeidae > Callaeas > Callaeas wilsoni. The sequence goes on along the minus strand of VWPU01015470.1, from coordinate 52,888 downwards.
AACACACCCAGGGTGTGGGTGTTATTAGCTGACTAATCCACATTTTGTAGTGTTACTGTGCTTATTAAATACATTGAAGGGAAAATTTTAAAAGTAAATTAAAATCTGAAATATGAAGAATCAACCCACTGCGTAACTGGAAGTGAGCAAACACATCTCAGAGAAGTAACCGAAACTGCAGGGCTACTCTTGCCTTTGAAACTTCCCTTTTTGTGTGTCTTCCTCACAGGTAGCAGCCAGGGGTTGTGGTGATTTGGCTGTGGATGCAGCCGGTCCACGTTTACTGAGCCATTACTCCCTCAGATGCTGCCAAGGTTCATGGAAACTCATTTTCTGTATATTTTATCTGATATCCATTTTCTGAGGTTTTTTCCATGGGTCTTAGGAAAGAAACATTTTTGACTTCATATTTGGACCTTGAAATTTCAGAATGATCAGTTAATTTTAAATTGAATTAGTAGTTACTTGCATCTTGTTTATGTGCAGGTGCTTTTGCTAGGAGCTAGATCAAGTCTTAATGGTGAGCCATTTTCAGTTCATTGAAGGAGAGATAAAAGCTGTGAGTGACATAGATGCACAGAAAGTGACAGTGATTCTGTTGGGGTTAGTGCTCATAGCTTCTTGGGAGTCTGCACTTTTATCTCAAATGTTTCTGCACTGTGTTTTTTTAGTATGCCTATAGCCAACATTCAGTTTCCAGCTCTGCAATGTTTCCTTCTCTGAGCAAGAATGAACCTGTTATTGGCTATTTTAAAAAGTACTGGGTTTGTTGGGCTTTCAGTCCTTTCACAGTTTAAGGGTTTTAGTACTTAAAGCTAATGTTGATGATCTTATACAAACACCTGCTTTCTTTCAGCTCTGAAACTGGGGGATTTTTGGCTCGAAGAACACCTGTTGGATGTTTACTGATGACCTGATGCTAAAATGATTGCTTTCTGTTAGCCTCTCAGTTCTCAATGTATCAAGGATGCCTGGTCGTATTAATTCCACTATTAATATTGTGTTAGAAATTAAATAACCTAAACAATAACCTTCCATTCCCCCAAAATCCCCCCAAAAATTCTTCCAAAACTTTATTTACCTATTTATTAAAACAAATTGCTGATGAAATGAGAAACTTTAAAACATATTGTTATATAGACGTCGTGCCTCCTTTGACTAGAGAAAACTAAGAATCATTCTGCTAACATCAAAGCTAATGTCAAGGACAGTCAGGAATATACTTTCCCAGTAAAAGTGCCTGGTGCAATCAAGTATTGTATCTTGTGTGGTAACGATATGCCTGTGCACAAAAACAAAAGAAGTTTCAGCACCATGCAAAGCACAACGTTTAATCGCCCTTAGTTTACCAGTGCAGCTGACAATTCAAATATGATCTTAGCCTAATTACTGTGCTGTTTTGATACAGTTAACCCAACATTTTGCTTCTCCTCTCCACAGCTGGTTGGTTCAGTTTGGCTTTTTCCGTCCATACTTTGTGCCTTGTCTAAGTCCTATAGAACTTGCCAGACCTATACTTGACCTTGCATGCTTTGGCCTAGTTCTTAGTTCTTGTAAGCCTGACCTTTGACCACTGTTCAGAGTTCAAATAAATAATAAAAGTGACTGTTGTATCTGTGAATCATGGAATCATTTAGGTTGGAAAAAACCATTGAGGTAATCCAGTCCAGCCATTAACCCAAGACCACCAAGTCCACCAGTAAACCATGACCCTAAGCCTCACATCCGCCCAGTTTCTGCTTTTACTAATGCAGTATTTAGATGGCTTGGTTGCACAATAATTTTTTCTCTTTCCCAGTTACCTTAAGTATAATAATAGGTAAGCTGTTTTCTTACTATGAATGTGATGCTTTAGAAAATATCACCTTTACTACTTACAACAGGAGGTTGTAATATGTGAAGGTGTTTGGTGTCTTAGAAGTCTTCCTGGAAACTACAGGTAAAGAAAATTATGTCTTTCAGAATGTTCTCTTTTATGATGTCGTCTTTAGTTAAGAATCCTTAATGGGACAAAAAATAAAAACTTAACATCCAATGAATGAATAATTTCCCCAAGCAATTTGGTAGCAGTGTTAGAAGCAATCCATCGTGGTAAAGTCACAAAAACTGTATTCCTGTGATAGAAGGTGGAAAGTTATCTTAATTATTTATCTTCAGTAATGGCAAAATTGTTGTAAGCAGATATAAAAAAGGAGTAGTTATCATCTACCTCTGCAGCTTTAGAACTGGAAAATAAATTGCAGCCTGTGTTAATTTGAGCTCATTGTAACATGGTGCAGAATGCCGTTACCTGTGTGGTATGGCACGATGGTTCAAAATCAAAATTTACTTAAAAGGGGTTATTAAATTTTCCCTTAAGAATTGTAGTTCAGCTCCTTCATTTATCTTGATAAATTGGAAAGTTGGTGTTTAGGAGAATGAATGAATGACTAAAAAAATTTGCTTGTTACCATTAGGGTAATTTACATTGTATAGAACAAGCCACTGACATGGGTATATTTTTCCAGCCTGGTGTAGGTGTGAATCCTCAACCAAAATTATTATGTCTTAATGAGTTCTCCTGTATGTGATAGTAGTATTAGTGGATATGATTTCAGAGAAAAAAAAAAATTATATTGACTTGATGAAATCCCTGTGGATTTAATTTTATTTCTAAAAATAATTAAATCTCCTGCAGAAAGTTTCTGTATTAATTCCAGCTTATTCTACAACCTTAAAAGTTATTTAATATCCCAATAACTGTAGTAACTACTTTTTGTTTAAAATTACTTCGATGAGCCATCTATTAACAACATGAGTAACTTGATCCAAAGGAAAATACTTTAATTTGAAGGATTTGTGAAGACCAAACCTCATATGTCTGAGTTTTGCTTGGACAGGTGGATGAGGGATAGTCACTCATGGTGTGCATCAGTGACAGGCTGTTCTGCTCCTTAGTCCCAGCTAAGGTGAGGCTACAACAGAGAAACTCTTAACTCTCAGTAGCATTGTATCAGCAAATCAAATCAGCACAGCCTCATCATGGAAAGTTGAAATGAGGAGGTGTCATGGGTTTAAAACAGTATCTGTAGAATATTTTTGCATTAGAGATGTTGGATCACATATAGTTGGTAATTTATTGTGGGAAAACTTAGAATCTATATTTTTATTGTGTTCTGTTTATATTACTGCAAGTATTGCATAACTGGTTCAATATTGCTTGAGAGTATGAGCTAGTGTACTTGGGCAATACTCCCATCACAAGCTTGCTCATTATGCTGATTTTTATTTATCTGAATTTCCTGCAAGGGAAGTAAAGTTAGAAGTCCAGGAGAACCATTGTTCAACTGGAATAGAAAAAGGGGAACATTTTTGAGTCTGCTCAGTGGAGCTGAGGAGGCTGAATAGTAGTGGGCAGGAGGTGCTTTATAGCCTTTTTGTACTGCTAGTGAAACTGTGGTAGCAACAGAAATATTTAAACATCTGTCATCAGTCTTATTCTAGTTTGATTTCTAAAATAATAGGGAGACAGGGAAGACAAACAGCTATGCTGGGAAGTCTTTAGGGCGGCACAATGCTTACAATGCTTAGGAGAAACACTGCGGTGATGCTAGTGAGACAGAGCATGCTTAGAAACATGTTAGCCAAAAGACAGCAAAATAGTAATTTTTTTCTTTTGTCTTGTGGCATAGACAGGAATTAATAGGGCCTGTGTGGTTGCTTATTATTGGGGTTTTCTGACTTTTTCTGTTTAATAACTGTTGCCTGTAACTTCAGGATGTTTCATCTGTGATTTTTCATAATAGGTGTTGTCCTCAGGTTGAAACTTTCTTAAGCTATTCTTGATGAAATTTTCAGTTTTCCGGAAGATTACAAAGAGGCATTCTGTTGTAGTTATTATCTGGTTGTTGTTTTAAAAATTCTAGTGGCTTTTGTTTAACTCTGCTTTTCTGAGAACTTACTGCCTGTGGCAAGAATTCGACTTCTGTTTTGAGACTGTGGGTTGCCATCCCGTGAAATCTTTCCCTATCTGAAATGTTTTTAAAAGCTTGAAACCCTTAAAAAAAAGTGGCAGCTTCTTATATGCTCATTAAAGATTTCTTCTATATTAGAAACAAGTATCTGGAAATTCTGTTCTCCCTGAGTATGCTAAAGCTTCTTGCAGTAAGCAGCTGGTTGTATGGTCCCCCAACAGCTGCTGCTTCCATTTAAACACTGTGTGCATCATCCCAGTCTGAGCCTGAGCCTGCACCTTATCTTCCCCACTCTTCAGTGCAGTAAGATTGTAAGTATGCCATAGCTAAAAATAAGTATGTTTAACTATAGGGCAAGGGAGTGAAGCAAGAGCCTGCACTTCGTGATTCTTGCTTTGGGCTAAAGTGAAACAGAGCTACAGAACTGACAGTAGAACTTCAAATTTCCCAGTATATTCTGGGTCACAAGAGCCAATGGTCTGGAAAATGTAAATTTAATGCCTGAGCTAATGTTTTCATGTCTGTTGTTTTATTGTGATCCAATGTTTGAATTCCCACTGGTTGGTCTTCTTCATGGTGTCATGGAATCAAAGCACCAACTGGAGCAAAATCTGTGTTTTAGCCAGCTCTTTAAAATGTACACTTCCTTTCTTACATAGATATTTTCTGTGCTCAGTTTAAAAGTCTGTAGCTGAAAACTTTGCTTAATGTTTTAATGTCTTAAAAACTGATTTCTTACTGAAAGGCTATAAAAGTGGCATCTGACCAAGTGCTGTAGTTGTATGCATTGCTGTTAAGCATAGCTCATATTTGTTTAGTCTCTGAATTTGACAGATACTCAGGAGCTGAGGGATACATCCTTGGGCAGTTGAAGAAATTTTGGTGAAAGTGAGGGCAGCTGAGCAGTATGGCAGGGTTGAACCAGTTTTCTCATTTGAAGAGAAGTAGAATGTTTTGAATTTATGGCTTGCTACTCTTAATTAATCATAAGGCCTTCTGAATGTCCATGTTGACAGTGTTTTGTTTTTTGGGGGGGGTCAAATTTAGTTTGGGATTTTTTTTTCCGAATCTGTAACTCACGAAAATAATTTTCAGCCATTTCAGACACACCACTATAAAATCCACTAGTAAACTTGGCATGTGATTAACATTTATGCATAGTTTTCCTTTCTAGGAAAAACATTTATTGATTTGAGCACATACTAGGTGCCTCATGTAGTCCCTCTGTGATTTTGCAATTCTGAAACACTGGTTAACTATGAACATAATTTTTAATTAGATTTCCCCAGTGCTGAAGTTGCTGCAGCCTGGTCTGTTCTCCATTACTTTGCTGGTCAGAAGTCGTTGACCTTTAGATTATGCTGCAAAATCCATCTGTTGCTGCAGGCTTCTGTAAAGAGAGATGTAAAGAAATATTGTCTCCTGTCAGTCAGCCATGTAAACAAACTTGAACACAGGCAACGGCTCAGTTTCCAAGATCTGAGTTTATTGAAAATAAGGAGGGAGAGGAGAAGCTGTGAACCAGTCCTCCCTATTCACTGGAGAATCCTTTCTCAGCTGTTGTGCCCTACTAAAATGCCATTGTCCTATTTTCAAATCCCCCTGCTCTCCATGGGAGAAGCTGCTCCATGGATAACCCTAACCACTAATTAAATCCTCTCCTGTGATCTAGGAAGACAAAGGCCATAACCTCCATTTGCTTATCTCTCTGTGCCCTCCCCAGTTGCCAGCTTCCAGCTTGTTCTTATGGCACTCTAGCCCAGGAGACTCCCTTGTTAGCAATCTGGTATTTGCACTTTTTGTTATGTACCCATCAGCTGTCTGTTTCCGTACCCTAACCACTCTTTGACATTTCCCCTAATTTAGCATTTTCTGTACCACAGCCTTTAATACTGTCTAGAGAACTCACCCTTATTTTTCCCCCCCAATGCTGGTTGGTGATGTACTCAACAAGTCTTTTTGATTTACTGATAAACTAGAAGTTAGTGGCCCTAATGTGTTTTAAATATGGTCATTCCAGTAACTTTTACTCATATAAATGCCACTGATGTGTCTGAAGTTTCTGAGTCAAACTTAAAGTGAGACTGACAAATAGTTCTCCTAATTACAACGCAATGATGTTCTTGCTCCTTCACTTGCATTACGTTAATTGTCAATGCCTTTTAATTATGCAAATTTTCCTCCACTAATATGGTAAGCACACTGTACTCAAGACTATTTTGGTTATGTTCTCAGATGTGTTTGCAACATTTTCTAATTTTAACTTCCTATATTTTATTAGTCTGTCAACTCTAAACCTGTGATTTCTGTTTCTCATTGAAAAGCTATCATATCCTACCTTTACTGCACTGGCATGTCCTATGGCAATAATATTCTTTAATCTGTCGTCTTTATTAGTTTTTATTTCATTTAGAAAATGAAGGAAGGTTCTGCTGGTTTTGGCTCTGAGCATCTATTCAGAGGATTCCCACAGTATATACCCATACAAAATTATCCTCTTCTCATAGTTTTGTGTATCTTAGTCCTTTCCATTGCCTTATTAACCTTTCAAAAAGTGCTTCCTGATGGTGCTTCCTTCATATGAGGTGTCCATCAGAGGACTTCCTATTGTCTGCAATCTTCTATCTGTCTTAGAATGTTTATGTCCATAAATACTGAGGTGCTAAAAAAAGCTTATTGGAAATGCATGATGGTAATTTAGATTATTGTTTGTGTTGTTCTACCAATTTGATTAGTGTGTGTTATTTAGCAAAGTCAGTCATCTGGGTTATACTCTGAGGTGTGTACTTCTCAAAAACTTGTCTTATAAGAGACAAAGATGCCACTCTTCATGTTAAGGGATAGTTCTCGTTAATAGCTCAAACATTCATCAAATGAACATACATCCTCTGCAGTGGACGTAGTAATTCATCACTGTTTACAAAGATTTTGAGAAATTGCTGTAACTTTTCATAGGAATTCACTTTCTAGACTAACACATGAAGTATTCTTCTGAGGACAAGAAGAGGGAAAGTCTTGGACTTATACAGCAAAGATCACTTTTCAGAATTCTGATTTTTGCCTGTCACACAGTTTGATCATCTCAACCTGATTTTTCAGTGTAGAGAATTGTCTAAAAAATAAAATTAAGGTGTTACAAAAAGATATCTTAGAACAATTTGACCAGTTGAGTAATAACAGGTCAGCTGATCCCAATAGTAATTGTCCAAGAAATTGTTGAGCCTGTAGTTCTGATATGCAGCCTATCATGTAAACCATTATCCAGACTAACATTTTTTAAAGGGCTCCAGGGATCATTCTGGCAATTAACTCTGACTTCTGTAAGGCTGAACTATTAGGCATGATAATAGGGAAAGAATGGGTAAACAGAAAGATAAACACAGCGGATTACATAAGAGTCAATATAATGTCTACGGAGGGAAGTCATATTTATCCACTTCCTCCAAGTGAGTCAATGGTATGTGAAGAATGGTAACCTGTAGAATATAGTGGATTGGGAGGTTGAAAAGGCATTTCTTAAGGCTTCTCAGTAGAACTTTAAAAAGCACCTGTGAGAAGCCATGAGACCGAGAAGTTCTTCTCACAGATTAATAGCAGCTTAAATGGTAGAAAATAATAAATGGCTAGTATTGCACCATAAATGTAGGTTATTGTCATAAGCCCACTAGGATCTTTGCTCTGCAATGCATTCATAAAGTACCTGGAAAAAGAGATGTAGAATGATATGACAACGATTTTTTGATGATACAGAATTATTCAAAACTAAGGCTGATGGTGAAGAGTTGCAGACAAATCAAAATATTGATTGAATGGGTGACAGAATTGCGGATAACATTCAGTAATTATAAATACTGAAGAATGTATATAGAGAAAAATCCTTCTAACTCTTATACAGGTGTGCTGGTTTGAAAGCAAAACCAGTGAGAAACTCCAAGTCAGAAGTACAATTTAATAGGAAAAACTAAAATAAATGCAATAGTACTACAAAAGAAACCACTGACAGAGTCAGGATACAACCTGACACCCTGTCAGGCAGGGTGTTGGTAGCAGTCCAATAAAATGGTGGCTGCAGTCCTCCAGAGTTCTGCTGAAGATGGTCCTGTTGAAGCAGTGATCCTGTAGAGAAGGTCTGGTCTTCACCTGAAGGTCCAGTGGTAGCTCTTGTCCTCTGGGAATCCAGTAGGTAAGGGCTGCTTCTGGTGTTCAAAATCTTAGCTTATATCCAGGATGGGATGCTTGGTGCCTCCCTCTGGGCAGAGCATCTCACAATGGGAGGATGTAATTTTATCAGTCAATGTGGTGAGACTAGATGGCCCATTAACAGGAGATATCCCCCCTAGAGGGAGAATGGGTCTTGGGGGAGATAAGGAACCCTGCCCCACCCGGTTTAGACAGCTGGCCCATTAACAGAAGATAGTCCAGAGCGAGGACGCAGGGGACACAGCCCCACCTAGTTTTAACAGCTCCTGAAGATGGTACTAGAATACACTGCAACCCAGGACAACAGGCCTTGAGGTTTGCTGAAGATTGAATCAAGAAAAAAAGTCCATGAACCCAGAAATGAGTAAGGATCTCCCCTGTGGCTGGTCAGGCCCTTTTGTGGACTGCTACCTGGTGTAATAGGCACAAGCTCCTAATTTTGGCTAAGGTCAGCCTTCGGTCATTATTACAATAGCCAGTCAGATGAGATAGGCTTCATATGGGCTTTTTGGAAGTTTGGGCTTAATAGGAAGGAAGTATCTTTTCTTCATAGTGCAGGTGCTGGGATGTAGAGAAGGTGTGTGCCAGTCCTTGTGCTGCAGCAACAGGAAAAGGGCTATTTGGTGGAGGGCTCTGGCAAGTTGTCCTCCAGTGCCTGAAGTTGTCGTCCAGGAGCCTAAAGGCACTTGCCTTATCCATCCTTGAGCGATAGGAGAGTGTAAAGTCTGGGTCCAGAAAGACTAGTGGGCCAAAGCACATAAATCACACATCCACTTTCTTTGGGAGGAGATTGGAGCGTGTGCATACATCTGCTCCTTGAAAAAGTAAAAGGGTACCAGGAAGCTTGTTAGCAGCCTCCTGGCAGAGAATTACACCCCTCTAACAGATCCACAGGAAATGCAAGAAGAAAGGGCTCTCTATGTACACCTTTTCTCTCTGGACCTGGTTCATTGTGGCTCTTGCCAAGCCTTGTGGGATTGACCACAAATGGAGACTGAGAACAACTGGAGCTGTAAGAGGAGATTTAGGCGGGGAAGATAACACCAAGTGCTGGTGGTGTCTCAGCACCTAGGTGAAGACCTAATTGAAGGCAGGGGATCTTTCCTTTCTCAAATGACAGAAATCAGACGCAAGACCTTGATTTTCTGGAAGGGTGGTAGCCAAGTACTTGTATCTTTAGAGTGGAGGATTTTTTTGGCATATTCTAAGGTGGTCTCTTCCCTTTCACCAACTGTGTTCCAGAGGACCATATCCAGGGCTTCCTCAAGGACTCAAGAGTGCTGATGGTGGTGGTTGTTACCTTCTTATTGTGCTGTCTCTGCACACAGGCTGTGAGTGCATCAATGACCTCCTCTAATGATGTGAAGGAACCTGCCCCTGTCAGGAATTAAGTTTGCTGATTTTGTCCCCTAGGACAAATTTCCAGCACCTGCTCATGGGTATCTGTGAAGAGATGGCTGGGAAAACTGGGTTTGGAATGATCCAGATGCATAAGGCAGTGCACAAGGGGAAGAAAGTAGGAAAGGATTAGCAGAAGAAAAAAATTATATCTTCTCTCAAGATGTCCCTCTTTATCCCTGCTAAGGAATGTGTCTTGTGTTTGGTGGCTTTGGCCAGCTATACATACCTGCTGTCAGCCCCATCTTAGAACATGCTGGAGTTTTTTGATGGTACTGTGGAGGGAAACATCTATGGATAGTCAGCAACTTCCGTTATTTAAAAGGACCACATTCCTTCTTCCTGGTCCAAGGGACAATCTCTTTGGATTTGTCCTGGCACCTAGCACAAGAAGAAGCTGTTTTCCCTGATAAGATGTGAACTTTATAGAGGGATCATTTGAAAAACACAACAAAGAATTTGCCTAGTCTTCCCCATTCCATGTAGTACTACCGGCACCTGGCTGGGTCTTGCTCTGAGAACTCTAGTGGGTTCCCCTTGTGCATGTGGGTGGTGAGGGAAGTTCTTGCAGGGAGAAGGGGCTTGGGTTATGGGGGAAAAGGAGCACTTTTTGGGGAGGAAGGAAAGAGGGAAGAAGGCCGCATGAGTGGAACAGGTTCTGGTCCTGTTGTATCAATTAATGTGTGTCCAACCCACTGATTCATATACAGATAAGGTCAGTCCATCTGCCTGTGCAGGCTATGGGCTTGGTTTGCACCGTAGCCATTTGAGATTGGTAGTCCTGTCATGTACCAAGAGCGAAGAACTTGAGGCCTAGGAGGTGGACTCTCAATCTGACCCAGCAGTCAGCACAGAGAAAAGGTAATATGTCATACAGTTAATCTGTCAAAAATCCCATTAGTAAACCAAGAATCACAGTAATAAGAGTTGCAAATAGTTCATAGGCTAAACTATGTTCACACAAACAAAATGTCTGTAGAACAGCTATGACTAGTTAGTTAATTAAAATGATAGATTTACTGTAATTTATGAGTGAAACTAGATTCTAAATTCACTGAGTACGTAAATGATTGGAAATGATTAATTGTCTTTTATTAAATGAGAGGGAGGACTAGAGAGTGCTATGTTCTGAGCAACTGACATGTGATAATGACTGCTCCTGCAGAAAAGCATAATAGACAGTCATCTGAGTCACTCATTAACATCTACCACTGCCCTTTCTGTAAATTATAAGTCATTAAAGCCCACTATCGCTACTCTGGAACTTAAATAATTTTTAACTTATTGAAATGTTTTATTTGATTTTACTGTAGTAGTCTTAGAGGCTGAAACTTATTTTGAGCAGACTGGGGAAAGTGAACCTGATCTAGAAAGCCAAAACCTTGTTTTATATTACTGTATTGAGGGATAAAAATTAATTTTAAGTGTTTCATTGTCAATTCGTGTCTAGATTTGAAAGAGAGGTGTCTGCTAAGGAAGGCAGGAGCCTCCCTTGGAATGGAAAATGTAAATCCCTTCGCCCTGAATTATTATAATTTTGAAATTAAGGGGCTCTCAGGCAAAGATATGAGAATAGGAATAACAGTTCTTTACTAGTATATCCAATAAGGCAAAACCAACAACAACTCTGGCATTAACAACAAAACAGAACCAGGAACCCAGTGACGGCCGTCTCGGTCGCAGGCACTTCCCCTTCGGTGCAGTTCCGGTCACAGCCGGCAGGGGCGCTGGTGGCTCCCGGTGCGCGGGGCAGGTGCAATGGTTCCGCCGCGGCTGCAGGGGGCGCTGTGGGGCGAGCTCGGGGAGAGTGCAGGAGGGACGGCGTGGACGGGACGGGACGGGATGGGAGAGAGTCGCTGCACAAACCCCAGGGACAGCCCAGCCCGCTGCCCAGCGGGACTCTCAGGGGCAGCAAGCTGGGACAGCAGAGAGGAGCGAAAGTCCCGGGTTGGTGGAGGAGATGTATCACACTCTGGAGCGGTAGTGGGAACCCCGGGACGTCTCAGCAGGCAGGAGGTGCGGGTCTATAGGGTAGCAAAGGCTGGGAGCAGCGCCGAAGAAGCGGCGGGGCAGCGGCAGCCCGGCTCCAAGCAGGGCAGGGAGAGGCAGGCTCCGGATCTCAGGCACCCGGGCAGATGGTAAAAAGTGCCTCCCTTAGTAAGGTGGGTGTTAACAAGGTCCCAGTTCAGTGGCTGCTCTCATGAGCAGAGGCTCACCCCACGGCAGAAGAAGCAGGACCGGGCTGAACTATGGCAGTGTCAGCGAATTCCCTTCCCCAAGCAGCAGCTCCAACCGTCCTCCTCCGAAGCCGAGAGAGAGGGAGCTAGGGGCTGCACCTAACCCCATCTTTTACCAGGCCAATTCTCGGGGTATCTCTGCCCCTCTCAGGGAAACTCTCAGATAAGAGAAGTGCAGCCAGATGCTCTCCTCCCTTGAGCTTGGCCATTTCTTTTGCTTTCCTTAAGTACTCAGTCGTTACTGTTTCTTAGCAATTTATGGGACAAAATTCCCTATGTAAAAAGAAACAAAAGTAAAGAATTTAACCCTCAACAATTTGCTTCTTGGTTTCACTGCAAAGAATGATGGTTTTCCTGGCAGTTCAGTGCTCTTACATGTATTTTCTAAGAATAGAGTGAGATCATCACCTCTTTTTTTTACAGATCATCAGATGCCCACGAGTTGGGGGAACTTTGTGTTGGGTTGAATTTAAATCAGCAGTTTAGATGTGAAAGACTCAATATCTCATTAGCAATCCCTTGATCCACCCAGTTCCCCTGGGTGCTGTTCTAGAATGATAATCCAAATCATTCTTCAAATCTTTATAAGCAATCAGTTTTAAGTGCAACTCTCAGAAGATAAGACTTCCTGCTAGTTAGTTTTACTTAAAAAAACCCCAAAACACCCCAAACCAAAAAAAGCAACACAGGTGAGCTAGGGGCTTTGATCAGCCAGGTATTCTTTTTAAGTCAGATTTAGTCATTTTAGATTTTGTTTCTACATGTCTTATACTATGCTAGGGAGTAATTCAAATATAGTATTTTAAAAAGGGTGAAGAGCTTCAGAATGAACCTCTTAGCCAATTTAGATTGGCTCGAGTGCTTGAAAGAGTGCAATAAATCTATTCTTTAATGTACAAAATTATTTTTATCCTGCCATAAAGGTAATTTCCAGGTACCTTAAACTAACCAGAAAAGGGATCATAGATTTGGTTTAATAAACTATCCTTCAAAATCTCCTTTAAAATTCAAAAATCCTCTGACAAAGCACTGAGATTTTCTGTAAAGGTCTCATTGTCAGTATCTCACAATAATAGTTTCCTTAATAGAGTGCCACTCATGTTGCTTGTTCTCTCTGTTATGTGGTCAGGGCCTTTGTGGGTCTTTGCTGAAAGCTGGATTTGCTGGTGTCAATAGTAACTGAGTTTATTCCTTTTCCTGGAACAGTAATGAGATCATCCCATCAGCTTTGTGTTGTGACGTGATTAAGTTTGCACTGTGACTCAGTTACCTTGTCCTGGAGGACAAAGTTGTAAGATTGGTGGGCATAGGAGCAAAAGGCAGTATCTTGTGGCAGACATCCAGGTGCTCATTCTGTATCTGAAAACATTGTGTTTTTAAGAGAATACAGTGTAAGAGTATGTAATGACTTCTTGTTTAACAAGAATCTCTCTGCCTGCATTTCTGTAAATATTTAAATTATTGATCTAATCAGGTTAAATGTAAGGGCTGTGACATCTAATTTTAAGGCACCCTTGTTAATGGTTGTTGTGCAAGGGCAAATGCAAAACACTAGTGTAACTAGATGCAAATTGGCAAAAATGTCTGAGGAATTTTCACTTGAAACCTCTAAAAGAAAATAAATTGCTTTATTAAGTTAAAAATGTTTTATTTGTAACCTGTGCATATTTATTATGAATACCTCCATGTGATAATAGTGCTTAATGATTTTTTTTCCATAGTCAAAGTGAAAATGAGAGGGAAAAATACCCAGTTCACAGCCTGATTAGATCATAGCTGAAAGCTGGGTTGTGGGGAGCTGGTTTGTACACAGTTCGATAGGACTATCTCTTCAGCTGAAGACAAGGCTGCAGAAGTGATGGTGTTGCAAGCCAGGTGTGAGGTTCACTGCCTGATCTGTGTGAGCAAAGTTTGTCAGAACCTTTGCATTCAATAGGGTTGCCTTTGGTCAGTGCTATCCATTCCTTGAACGCTACGGTCACCCACGAGATAAAAGCAAAAATGTATAAAATAAGAAAATGTTTGGTCCCCTGCTCATACTGAAATACAACGTATTTTGAGATAACAAAAGCTTTCTCCCTGAAAGACTTAATCATGTAGTTCAAGATTGAAGTTTAACTTGTCTCAGCAAGCATTTCATGGCAAAATAAACATAGCATCACAAAGCTGGTTAACATTCAGCCACAGCTGCTGGACTCACATTTATTAATTTTTTCCCTAGGACTTGTTCTGCACTTTTAGAGAAAAGTCCCTAACTTCCCTAATTTTTTCTCAGTAGACATTGACTTCTAGGCTATTTGTTCAAGATAAGCATCAAAATGAGAATGCAAAGGTCAATCTCTGCTGTATTAGAGAGTTAAAAAGGGAAACAGTCAGTTTGCCTTCTGGAGAATGCTCTCCAATCCAAATTAAATTCTTTACTTCCTATGGGATAAGGGTTTTCTTTGGAAATTCAGCAGATTTTGTGTTTACAGGACTGACTCTGCCTTTGCTGTGTACTCTGCTGAAAGTTTTCTTTTCATCTCCACCTTTTGATGACAAAGTCTGTGAGCTCATGCTTGAGGCTCTGAGACGGTGGCTGCAGTGGAGTTTCTGCCCTGCATGGACCACCACTGCCTCTGCTTCACTGTCCTGCCTCTCTGCTGTCCCTGCTCCACAGACCTGGAAACCTGTCTCAGCCCAGCATTTGTGCAGTCACACCATCATTGGTTGTGCCAGCTGAATTGGGAACCAGAGCAAGTGAGATTAAAACAGGGATCTTATTCTCCCCTTCCTGCTTTGGGGACAGGAACCACTGGCAAAAGAAATGGAGCAGACAGTTGGAACAGGGATTTTTTTTTTACTTTTTTTTTTTTTTAACTGTAGCAAATAAACTCAGCAAAACCCCTTTGAACAACATAACTGAGGACATAACTAATCTAAATCAAAATATGTTTTATAAAAATAAAGATGCATCAAAAAATAATCCATCATGGTGACATCAAGGCAAAGGAATTGAAGAAGCTGTTGCTTGCTCAGTTGGAAATTAATGCTACCTTTCCTGAGATAACACAGCCACCTGTATGGGCTCCCTCCATCTTTTACAGCACAGATTAAAATAGACCACTGTAAATCACCAACAGTGGTGGTTCAAGCCAGCCCACTTAACACTGCCATTTAGTGAGTGCATATATACTTAGATTTCACATTCTAGCTAAGTAGTTGGTAATCTCTTGAACTGCTTTAGCTGAAGTGCTTGTGATTGCATGACTTTTTACTTAATTGCATTGTTTTAATTTAGCTAAAGTTTGTTTAACTACACAATGGAGAAGATAAGCTGGAGTATCTGTGGTAACAGTGCCAGACGGAGCTTTCTACATGAAGAGGATGAACAATTTAAACAGATATTTTTTGACTTCTACACTTATTTCTTGACACTGTGATATATTCCTGCTTGCCTTGTCTCACTTTGGCGATCACAGTTGGGCATTTGCATTCGGACAAAATTGTCCTTGCCACAGCCACAGCCTGCACAGACAGCCAGTCTTATTCCCCTCATTCCATCTTCTGTCAAGTATTATGCAAAATTGTCATGCATCACCCTTCTTCTTATACTGCCAGGGATGAGTTACCAGCTACTTGAGTTTTATCCTTAAATAAAATTAGTGTTGGTCTTCCGTGACTTCTTTTATTAACAGTAAAGCATTATGTTACCATTCATGCCAGTAGTTAGTGGCATCATGATGGACTCGTGGTCTTTGTATCTTTTTCTTCTATTGTTGATAAAAGAGTGCCAGGTTAAAGATTGTGATCCTTTTTGGTCCCTAACATAATAAGAGCACTTCATGCATGTGTGGAAATGGCAGTTGGTAAGAAAAGATGAAGGTGACTGCACAGCACTGTGTTGAAAGAGAAAGGTGATTTATCTTCTCTTTCCAAGTTTCTGCTGTAAATCATTTAACCTTGCCTTAAAGACCGGTTGTTTTTGCAGTCACAGCAAAGAAACTCCACAGTGTTTGTATTCATCTGTATTTTGAAATATAAAGGACAGTAAGATGGTATTACGTTGGCGATATCTTCCAGAATTTCTCTTGTGCACAGGAGCTAAAACTCAATGAATTGAGAAAAGCTTAGAAAAGCTTCCCCAGGAACCTTTTCCTGCCAGTCCTTGATGAAACTCATAGTCAGCCAAGTGTGAGTTGAGGCAGAGAAGAAAATTGATGTGAACTCATCAAATCAGTTGTTTCTTGATGTCACTGAAACAGCAGGGCTCATAAACGATGAAGCGTGTGGAGTCCAAACACAAGTTAATGAAAAGGCAAGTGTTGACAAAATCCAAAACCCGAATGTACTGACAACTTGTGGTTATCTGCAGTGTGAGGTGCAGTGAGGGAGGATGACCTCTGAAGTAGCTGTGAATGCTTACTCACATTAATGCTTACTACTGAACCATTCATTCTGTGTTAAGTATTATGATGTTTATTTGGAGTAAGTAGCATAAGTCTGTAAGTATATGTGTGTCTGTGTTAAGTGCAGATTTGGACTGGCATTTTGGTTGATGGTTGTTGTCACAAGTGACATTTTTCAGTCAATCTGCAACAGCTGCTCTTTAATGACACTGATGGGAATGAGGAAATCAAAAATGGAATCTGTTCTTAATTTTGGAGAGCACCAAGAATGAGAAGTCTTTATTCCAGTGTCTGACATACTGCAAATTCAAGTTCCTGGGGGGAAGCTACTTACCCATTTGTTTGGAACATGTTTGCTTTCTGAGATACCCACCCAGCGATTGTTTGAGTACTGGGAGCCCAGTATGGTTATGAATAGGTACAGAAGCTGTCTAAAAAGCAATACTGCCATGGTCAGCAATGAGAAATAGGCTCTTTTCACACAGACAGATGTTTGGCTTTGGGTTGTGTAGTGAAGCTGGCAGTTCTGAAACCTGCAACCTGTTTATTCAATTCGTAATTCGAGGCCTGTGTAATTCCCAATGACTGTCACTGTTGTTTTCGTTATGGAGTCCTAATTCATTGTTTCTGTGGGCACAAAAGTATTGCTGGACTCATTTGGTGTTTCAGTGCACTGTAATTTTACATAGTGCAATGCTGTTGAGATTGCCAAGCTGTGTCATCTGTTGGGCTCATCACTATTACTTCCTTTTGACCTCCTCTGTGTAATTAGACATGGATGACTGACTTGCTGCTGTAAAGATACATAAATGCAACTGGACTTGTTAAATGAAAAACAGACGAAAATTATTCTCTCCGAGGTCAGTGAGAACCAACGAGGTAGCTGCTTGCTCTCTGCCAGACAGCCAGAGCCATCTGTCACATGACAATAAGCAAGCATCGATTTCAGAAGTCCATTTGTTTTTATGACAGTTTTTACAATTTTATGTAAATTGAACCATTATATAAAGCATAATTTTCCTCAGAAATTGGTGTTTTATAGACTTATATCCCTGTTCAGTCATTTACATTCCTAGTTGCATTTTACATGAAGCATAAATACACTGGTCCTTTTTTCCCCCAATAACAAAAATCTTCAGAGCATTTTTCCATTTTTCTGGGTTTTGGTGGGGGGAGGGGTGGTTTTGTTTTTCTCCTGTATATGCAAGACTACCCGTGTTTGGTACTTAAGGAAAACCTCAAGATGTCTGAATTTTATGTGTCCCTCAAAATCAAGTCTGTAGGGGCTACAAAGGAGCTAATGTTTGATGCTTTAATATTTAGCTCAAAATCATAGTTCAGAATGATTTTTCTAACAAGATTTTGCTACTCTTTTTATTCTTTATGAATGAGTTTTTCATAATCTGCATTACTTCTTATTTTAAGTCATCATACTCCTGCTCTACTTGGAATAGTAAATCTAACTCATCAAGCCAAGTTGTAGCGATGTGTAATTGTTGGAGTCTTGTGTTCAAGTCCAGATTATGACAAATGTGAGCTTGAGCCATCTAATTAATTTCATCCTCCATGGAAGTTGATCAATGCTATATAGAGGTTCTGCTCAGGGGCAGTTAGGGATTTTGCATACTAGATCAGACTTGAATTTCACAGACAACTTGGACAGCATCTGTTCACATCACTCTGCCTTCATCAAGGCATAGTAGTCTTTTATCTTTGTGAGGAGCATTTTAAAGCAGGACAAGGAACAATGTGAGGCTATAGGTATCATTTTTTGGAGGCAATATGCATTAAACTTCAAATTCCTCTCTTATCTGAGACTTCTTGGCTGTTCCTAGGGGTTCACCTGAGCATTGCTGCATGGCTGTTCAAGAGTTAGTGTCCTTAGACATAACAGCATTTATTAAATTGGTAATTGCTTGGTTGCTTGCATACTTCTCCTGTATGGTAATTGCCATTTAAAGGTCAGCACTTTCCAATATGTTCTAGGTGTCACTGGCTCTCCTAATAGTGAGAAGATGAGTTATCTGTGGTAGTGATTCTTACCCTTACAAATGTGCAAATACTTGAAATTATTTGAATTGTCAAAGCATGTATGGTGGGCTGACTTTGGCTGGGTGCCAGGTGCCCACCATGCTGCTTTATCACTCTCCAGCTGGACAGGAGAGAGAAAATAAGATGGAAAACCAGTCATAGTTTGAGATAAGGCAGTTCACTAAAGCAGAAGCGAAGGTTTGCATGCACAAAAATGTGTGAGTGAAAGATCTCGATTTAGCTGTACTAGATGAACGTGAAAAGAACATGTACATGAAAGTAAAGAAGGTCATCCCTGACCCGTGGAGCACATTAATGAGAGTTTGATATAACTCCAAAAAAACCTTTGCAGTTAGACTATTTTGTGATTTTACAGGGAGACATAAGGGTTGACAGATGCTGAAATTCAAGGATCTTATTCACAAATTGAATTATTAGGCCATAAAAGACAGTGTCACTGGAAGAAGAGTTATGGGAATCAACATTTAAGAAGTATTGGGAGTTACTTGTCAGAAGCTATTTTAGGAGAAAATCTGATTAAGAGAAAGACTATGAAGGATATTTGAACATGAGAGATTCAGAGAATGATGAACTTGAGGATAAATCTAGATGTGCAGAGAATCTGTGTGTTGTTTCAGTGTTTGTTCATAACTGCTTTTAGTTTGTTTTCTTACAAGACAACGAGGAGCTTCTATAACAGCTCCTAAAGGAACATAAATGTAGGAACTGGACTGTGGTAATAAATTCTTCCAGTGGATTTCCCCATTTCTTTTATAAGGAGAAAGTCACAAGAGAACTACCAGGGTGAGGTGTATCTGGGAGGTCTCACCAGTTCCAGCAAGGTAAGGACAGGCAGCTGTTTGGAAGCTGTGGGAAGAGGGACCAAGGGCTTGCAAGTTTTGTGTAAGCTTAGTATGTGGCCCAATTCTGCTAAAGCTGATATTTGAGGCTGGCAGGGATCATTGTTTGGACAGAGCGAAACTGGTCTGAAGTGGTACCTCGGGGAGTCATTGGCATGCAGGTGACAGATGAGCCTGTGTTTGCAGATGAGATCACCAGCAACAGGATGGCAAGTGCTTATTTCCAATGTCATATAGATGTTGGGCTGGCTTCTGAGCATGCATAACTTGTCAACACTGCAGCCCTACGTGGAAGTCTCCTATAGCACCTTTGAGCCATGTTTTGCCAGACAGAACTGCAGTTTACTTTTGCTAATAAAGCTGTTGTGGTCAGCTAGTTATATAATGGATGTAAAGAGGTTGCTCTATCCAGTTCTGTTAAGTCAAATATTTTAAACTCACTCATTAAAGAGGGTGAAAACTGCAATAATGGATATTTTCTAGATTACAGAGACATTTCTGAAAGCAAGCTGAGAACACCACTTGCAATAAAACAGGACTTTAAAAATCAAACAAGACAGAGAGTGCCTTCTGTTCAATAATTAGCCTGCAGTTTTACGAATCTTCTCTTATGTTCAGACAATGCCCCTTAGAGTTGGTAATTTTACAACAAACACAGAGCATGCCTCTGTGTGCAAAATGTATATGCTGAAGGGCAGAGAATAGCCTCAAAGTGAATAGGTGTCAAGAAACATCCAAAATCAATTAACAATTATCTATCGTGTGGGAGACATTCCTTGTCTGCGTGCGAATAGTCCTCGAGCCAGTGTGGCGCTCAGACTGCCGGGAAACTGGGACGGTTCCAAGTTACCCGTAGGAATGGCTTTGAACTTAGAATAAACCTCCACGAAGAAAACAAAACACCTCGAATGAAATCTTGGCCTTATCAAAATCAAAAGGTGTTTGTTGGCTTCAGTGGAACAAGAATTTTATCCCTTTATTCCCATAAAGAAGGAAAAAAAAAGATTCTTGAACTCTAAAATCAGAGCTAAGCTGTCTGATGTAGTGTAGGTTGGTTTTTTTTTTGGTCACAGATACCTGCTTGTTTTCACATGTATTTGCAGGATCTGAAGGCCACAAAGTCTTTGTAATTGTGTGTCTGCAATCCCCGACTGCAATATGCTTGCCAAAGCACACCTGTAACACTCATGCTTTTGTAAGTTTCATTTCTTGTTTTTATGGTCCAGCAGCATTGCTCAGGCCTGTTCAAATGACTTGGCAATTAGTAACATAAATATAACTTGTCGGACTTGATTTGTTCTTCCCACACACACATTCTGTGTCTCTCTCCAGCTGGAACCATGTGTAGAGAGAAGACTAGCAAGGAGGCAATGCCAGGAAGGTTTTACCCTTTTAGAGTGAGCTCTCCTACACTATGGAGAGCAAAAATAACTTGTGGCCATTCTAGTGAGCGTACGATGTCCCTGTGAGCACACTGCCCTCGGATGTTCCTCTGCTACACCAGCACAGCCTGGCAAGAGTTACCATTAGTTTTCGTTAAACAACCTGTAAACTGGCTGCACCTTAGTGCTTTAGAGGGTCCTATCCCACAGACCTGCCTAGAGCACGTGTAACCAGTGTCAGATTAAGCACCTCACGAAAGACCACTGTATATATCTGGGATTTTTGTTGCTGGGTTTAGTTGTTTTGCTTTTATATTTTAGAAAATTGCCCTCATAGCTACAGTGCCTCCCTGGTAAATGGGAATTCATGTTTAACTTCTCCTGCCTGGAGAGCCATGTTGCCGATTGCCTCCCTGCCAAGTCCCTGTGTTACTCACTCCCTGTGTGGGAACCATCCAAACCTCCCTGCCTCTCCCCATCCAGTGGAAACTCTGCTGCAGCAACAAAAATGTGAGCCTCACTTGCCTAGAAAAGGGGAGAGGACTACAGGAGAGCCCGGGAGCCCGCAGCCTGCCGGGAGGGCACTGAGAAAAGGCATTGTGGTCTGTGCTGTCTGGACAGTGAGCTTTCATTGGCTGTGTTAGCAACCTGAGCTCCAGAGAGGAGAGTGAATTTGGGTAACCTCATTCTCAACAGGAGGTTTCCATGCCCTTTGGCAGCAGCACTTCCCGTGCACTGTGTAGGGTATCTGGGTCCCTGCTTGGCATTCCTCTTTGGGGGCTGATAATCAAATGTCATCGTCACAGCCTCTACTTTATAGACTCCAAATGCTTTATTGGGTCTGGCCCTTCATTCCACAAAGTTAGGGCTATGCTACTTTGTAAGAGTACGTGTGCAGGCCTACAGAAGTGAGAGATCCACCTGATCCATCATGGGAAATGATGAGTTCATTTATTATAATTCCTCTGGCCACTGCCAGCGTAGTGTGTATGTTTGGAGAGGAATTTATAATGGAATAAATGCTTATATTTAGTAAGTCCACAGCCAATGGATCTGTTAGTTTTAGTTCACCTAAATGAGTCCCTGGTTGCAGTATTTGCTTGGCTATTGTGCTCCTCTGTTGAGAAGGAATGGCTGCATATTTCTGGCCATGTCATCGTGAGCTGTGAATGACAAACCAAGTGACATGATTTATTTGATTACTGCAGTGCTTGTGAATAGTTCAGCATTGACAGCCTGGGAGGAAAAATATCATTAAATGCCCTGGGATAGGCGTAAGATGGGTCACAACACTAGAAGGTTTTCCCCTCCAGCCCAGGCTTTGTGCCTCATTTCTGAAGTTACTACCCCATTGACTTATTTGCTGGGCTGTCACATCAGCTATAGCAATGTTTTTAACACCACTATATTTTGTGACATTTGTTCCTTAAAAAATGGGAATAAGGTCACACTAAGCATCTGTGAATAGCCATCAACTTTCAGCCACCACCAGCCTGGATGACATTTGAAACAGCAGCTTTGGTTGGGGATGAAAGGCTCTGTGTCCTACTGACAGTGCCTTCAGCCAGTCAGAGATGGAAGTAGGAATGAGAAGTCTGAGATGCATATTTAAAATAGCAGGAACAGCACTTATTACGAAGACAATTATTTGAAAGAATGTCTAGAGCGCAAGAGGAGTGTGCTCAATTCTTTAATGTTTTTAGTCTGGAAACTTAATTTTTAGTATTATGTTTCATGTCCTGTGTAGGGTCCCTGTTAGTCCATAGAAAAAATATATTGTTGATTGTTTTTACTGCAGTTTTAGCTGAAGGTACAAATTCCATTCACAGAAAAGCTTCCAACAAGGGATAAGTGATACTTTATTCACAGCATGTGTCAATATTCAGGTGATGCTGACGTTGGACCTGTGAGAATCTGGTAGTTCTGATAAATCAACCCACAGCAGCTTCTGTCTTACCCATGTGGCTGCTCTCAGCCTGTGCCAGTAAAGTTGTGCAAGAACTGAGTACCTGTAATTAGCCTAGTTATATTAAATTTTGGTGAAAAAGTAAGGAAGTATTGCTTTAAGAGGCTAAAATGTGTGTTTGGGAAAGAGAAAGAAACAGTTTGTGAGAAAGAGGTACATTTTGAGGTGTCTTGCTTGTATCTGTGTATACAGGCATGGTAGTAGCTTAGAAAAGCATCTGAGTGTGCAAATGGTGAACGTCTCCAGCAGCTGTTTATTTGAGAAGATGATACTTGAAGCTGAATATGCTTCTAAGACCTTTCTTCAACCAAGAAAAAATTTCAAATAAAAAGATCACTATTTTTGCATTATTTCCCAGTTTATTTTACAGACATGAAGTTTATGGTTCTCTTGAAACCTCAACAAAGAGTTTCTTTCTCTTAAAAATGGTGAGAGAGTAGTTTACTGTCTAGGCAATTTCTCTCAATTGTAAATTACCGAATGTGACTTAGGACTAATCAGAGAAAGCAGTTCAGCATTATGACACCAACCTTAACAGAAGTAATTGTCCCTTAAGTTTCTATGCTTTCTTGAAATTTGAATTGCAAAAATACCTTCTTAGAGCAAGAATGCAAAACTCCTCAGTTTATTAGTGAAGTAGCTATTTCAATGGAAATGTTCTATGTTATAACTTTTCCTGCACTCATCTTTAGCAGCACCATAATATCTGAACAGTTTTCTTGAATTTTTGGAAATACAGATCATTATATATTAACCATGGTATTCCTTATGGCTCATCTTTGTTTAACAGGATTGAAGAGAGGAGAGCTGCTGAATGGTTGTGAGCTTAATAAAGAAAAGTAATTTTGAAATTCTTGTTAAATTGCAGTGAGTGTACAACTAAACTGAGATTTAATTATATTTTTAATTAAAGGAATAGCTATTGATTATGTCATTGAATCTGTGTTGCAGCCAGCCCTAACAAACAGCAGTATTACAAGAGATCATTAAACCAGTTGTTAAAATTCCAAATGAATGAGAACTAGAACTGGTGTGGATAAAAGGCACAGCAATGGTGGGTAGAAGAAAAAGATAGCAAAGTGAAAAATACATTAATTTCTCAAATTTTGGTGAGCGGTGGTTTTATGTCCTGTCATAATTTATTATATATGGAAAAAAAGGAAAATGAAACCGAAACAGTTTTTAAATAAGAAACATGAGTAAAGTTTCATCTTGAAAGTGAACAGTGATTCAGATAATGTTTCTCATGAGCTCCTGTGAAGTAGAATGTAATCTGTCATGTGCAAGAGACCTTCCAATTGCTCAGGGAGCAATCGGATCTACCCAGACTGAGATAAAGGGCAAATAAGTGCCAGCAATCAGAGCAGTAAGAGCATGGGAGTGCTGACAAAAACCATAGGCAGCTGTGGCTGAGCTGGCTCCTGCGTGCTGGCACCTCACCCTGTATTCAACCTGCAGTTTTCCTGCTACCACAGGGTTGGTCCCCTCCCAGGCCCATGGAGTGGGCGCCTGGTGGTGGATAGGAAGCATTTTTCTGGACACTGGTGATGAAGAGCTGGTGGGGAAGCCCCAGCCGGCGCTGTAAATCTGTGCAGCCCCGTTTGGTCTGGGCGAGTTCTCTGTGGGCATAGGTGGCACTGCCGACTGGACAGGTTGGTTCTTCACCAACACCCCTCGGCTTATATGAAGCTGGTGGTTGGCACTTTCAAGAAAATGTGTTCTAAATTTGGGTTATAGTTCATTTAAATGGACTGGAGGCAGCTCATGCCGATCCTTTCCCTCCTTGTGCTACCACTTTTACTGCTGAAAGGATCTTATTGAAGCATTTATTAGCCCAGGGAGTAGCCCCTGTGAATGGATACCATGAGAGCCCATTGCTTGTGGTTGAAAGCTGCTCTGCGTAGTGAAGTCTAACAGGGAGGTGGTGTAGATGATCTCATGGGTGTTTCTGTTTCAGTCTTTTACAATTTCTGTACATATAAAGCCATTTTAATCCTTTCTATTCAAATGCATTGTCTGCACAGAAATGTGTTCTTAATAGTGACACAAGGCATGCTGCAGCATGGGCAGGCTTATAGTCAGACCCCATAACTCAGCTGGACTAAGTTATTGTTTGAAAGAGATCATTTTAGAATGAAACCTTTTTCTTCGTACCAGATTTTATAGTTGAGCATATTTTGAATGTTCTCTGTATGATGCCGTTGGCTATTTTGTGAAGAGACTGTGAGTGTTGTACAAATGTCAGCACCCAAAAGTTAGGATGTAGTAGAATGAGAGATATCTGTAACCTTTATTTGACCTTGTATTTTTGCGGAGCATGATTCAGTCCTAGTGACCTTCCTTCCCTGTGACCTCATGGCTTTTTAAAGTGTGCAGGATGAACAAGGGGCATGAATGTGGAAAGTGCAAGGAATGTGGCAGTGGCTGGTGAGCTGCAGGAGTTGCAGGGAAATGTCTGGTAGAGGCATGAACACTCTTTAGGAACAGGAAGCAATGTCTTGTGATGAAAGTGCTTTTCTCCCTGTATTGCTCCTATTATATGTGGTGGTGTTCTCACATTCAGGACCCAGATTACAAAACATTTTCTGTGTCTAGCAGGTAACAAATAGAGAAGAGTGGATTTACGAAACATTTTCTGTGTCTAGCAGGTAACAAATAGAGAAGAGTGGATTTCTGAAATATAAACTGAGAGAATCAGATACAAACCTCAAGAGAGTAAAAAGGTTTAGTGATCTGTCATCAGGAGTTACCACTGATTTGTGCTTAGGTAATGGCATCACTAGGTTTCTTCCCAACACACAGGATATGTTTTAGTTTCCTTTAGGCAGGTCCCTGGTCCCTGTAACTGCTAAACTACAGGATGTTACGATTATAGATGTAGTGACACTGTTGTTGCAGAATCACTGCTGATAAATTATGGTGGGATGGCAGCTGTAAATACAGCTTCTGTTGTGATTTAAGAGGGCGATGTGAAGGCATGTTGCTCAGATGCTTGATCAATGGTAAATAGGGCCAGCCATAGCACGCTAAAGCTTACAAGTTCTTGCCAGATTTTGGGATTAGAAGTTATTGTTTCAAGCATTAACTCCTCCGGTATCAAAATAATCAGCTGGTCTGGTCCTCCCCTTTGCCTTTCTCTTCAGCCAAGATTTTTTTACCTTTGCAAGCAGGAACTGACACACAAACCAGGTTTTTTAGTAATTTTGTTGAGATACAAGAGCTTTTCAGCAAGCTGCCAAGTATTCAGTGTCTGTTCGAGCTACAGTGCATGAGGCTTCATGTCGTGTTCCCCATGAACTTCCCGTTCACCTGCTTTACCGTCAGGAAATGTGTGGCTGTCTGGAGCTGTGTAGTTGTACTGCTTAAGGCTGGAGAAACAATAAACCAGTCATTGCAGATTCATGTAATAAACCACACCAGCAGCAAAATCAGCTATAATCAGGATTCATTTGACACAAAAGGGCATATAGCTTTGGTCACTCAGCCCCCTGCTCTGTAGGTGACAGCCCTGTGCAGGTAACACTCCTAATGACTGATGAGGGGCAAGAAAAATTTCCATATGCAGTTGCCAACTTTGCAGTGATTTTAACCTGGCTTCTCTCAGAGAAACCGCACACATCCTGATCTGAAGGCTGGTAGAAACTTGGTTACTTTTTCTCTGAAGTGAGAAATGAAAATAACTGCCTCCCCAGGATATCCCTGGGATTCAGACTAAATGGGGCTTGTGTTTGCATTGATGCTAAGGATGAAATCAGGATTGGCAGACTGCGATATGTGAATTTGCACATATACAGCGACTCAGAACATGGGTGAATATTGTTAACTAAGCCCAGGCATTTTAGATGGTCTCTGCCTAAAATTCAGTAAAAGGGACTTTATCGTGGGTCTCTCCAATGTCACATTCCATTTACAACTGTAATAAATGCTGTAACTTGTTTCCTTCTCTCTTATCCCACAAAAATGACAGAGAAGAATCTTTTGCTAAGCCTTTGATAAAAGTTCTTTCTTTTTGTTCCAGATAACTTCAAACAAGAAGCACTTGGAGAGCCTGAAGAATGATGGCGATGCTCTTATCCAGGCTCTAGAGAGCCTGGCCCAAACTGCCAGGTGAGTTCCCTCAGGCTTTCAGGAATTTCCAGGGCTGAGAGCACTCACCCCCTCTTTTGTCTGCAATGGTCTTCTGTAATTCTGTGCAGTAGGAGCTTCTCAGGTTTCTGTCTGTGGCCCCCCTCCCTGCACTGCTCTCCTCCAAAGTCCTCTCTGTCAGAGCCTGAAGCATGCTTTGATCCCCAGCTGTGGCACAGTCTGGCTCCGTGCGTGTGTCGATTCTGTGGATTTATTTTTTTAAAATGTGTTATTTTATTCCAAACCTTGATCTCTATAACCGGATACCTGTCAGTGGTTCTTGGCAGAGTGGGCCGCATGCACAATGTGACATTTGTGCCCTGTGTTAAGGTAGCTGTGGTTGATGCACTTGCAAGCTGATTCCTTTCAAATGTTCGGCTGAAGAACAGAACTGCTTTTGTTTAAGAATGCCTGTGGCTTCTGCGGAAGGCATGAGACTTAGGGGAATGCCATGGCCTTCTCTGCAAGAACAGAGGTGCTAGTCCCAACAAATTGGCCAAACCTTAGCTCATCTCCCATAGACTTTCCCTTATCTCCCCCTTGGACATATAAATGAATGAATGAATGAATGGCTGTTCTCTGCCTCTCAAAACAAATTTTATACTTCTGCTGTCGGCTGTTAGACTTCATTTCACTCCTGAACTAAAATTCACAGAGAAATTGTAGTTCAGAGGTCAGTTTTTGAAATACTAAGATAATCTTTTCAGTGCTCTTTGTGCTCCCAAATGCAGGCTTTTGGGGAGAATTGGCTCCTCAACATTATGGCAGAGTGTACCGTATGTTGAAAGGAAGCAGGAGTGTGGGCAGACATGGAGAGGAAATGTTGGGATGTGGTGAGTGTAAGGAGATGCACACCTAGGACTAACCAAACCTGTCGAGAGCAGTCAGCATCCCTTTCACACACTCAGCTGCTGACTCACAGGGTTTTGTATGACACATTAAATTATCTCACTAAAATAAAATGTCAGCTCTCCCCAAGGGAAACACAGGCACCACCACTGAAAATGAGAGTGGGGGAAGACGGGGTTTTCTTCTGTTAGAAACAGCTTTTACTCTGTTTGTAGCATTTCAGCATTAGATGCACCAGACAGCCCAGTCACTGTCTTTGAGTTCTGCTTTTCTGCCTTCCTCAGTAGTCTGTTACAGTCTGTACATTTCTGTATGCAGAAAAACACATGCTACAGAGCCCAGATAAACAGCACTCACTCTAATTTAACACGAGATGTTCAGTAGATCAAATTCCAGCTGATGCTATTGAGGACTGTTCTGATACATTAAGGTGACCCAGGTTCCTCTGCTGTGCTGAGCTCCTGCCCTGGGACAGCAACAAGGCAGCCCCTGAAAACTCATGGATTTCATTTCCCTTCCTCCCCTTCTTTAGGGAACACATGTCCCTATCCATTTGCCTCCAGAGGAGACTGAGAGGGATTCAGCCTAGTTCTTGGGGCTGTAATGGACTTAGACATGCATAAACTGGCAACAGGCAGGCAGGGGAAGCCTGGAGTTAGGAAGCTTTATCAGACTTAGCTAAATGGACATTTGTTTATGGAAGGTGTAGGTATTCTGCCTTCTCCTCAGATTTCCTTATGAGGCATTTTTCCCAGAATATTCCTTGTGACCTAATAAACTTGGTCTCCTCACCTGTGCTTTGAACCTAGTGAAGGAGCCTCTCTGTATCTCCTGCAGAATTGGAAATGTTTTAGAGGTGGCTACAGCCAAGATCCTGGATCTAAGCCATCCTCGGGGTAGTCTAAACTCCCAGGCCCTTCCACCCACATATTACCACTGGTTTGAATAGTTTGAGGAGTGTTTTTTCTTTGCTCATTTCTTACAGACAGGTTTCTAATCTCTCCCTCTTCCTGTGTGTCAGAAGGGGGATTCCAGCCAAGCAGTCATGTGCCAAGAGAAGGGCACTGGTTGGATTGAAAGCTGCTTTCAGTGCTCCCCCACTGCCATGTAGCAGCCATGGATTGCCAGTCTCTCTCTCTGGTGCTTCCAGAGCTAGTTGGAACAGGCAGTTTTAAGAGTGACATGACCAACTCATTTTGCGTAGTAACCACCTGGAATGAAATTCATGCTTTAAAATGTGGAATCATGGACATTTATTTTTCAGTGAAGACAGTTGCTAAGATGAATTTGTTTCAGACAACTGAATTTTCTGATTTAAACTGCTGCTTATTAAGACATTGGCTTATGTGATGTGAACTGATCATTTGGATTTCCTGGTTAGCTCTGTATTCCCCAAAGTATGGAGTACTTGTCATTAGAGGCAATCAAGGAAGTTGCAGATTGATCCGCCTAGTGCCCTTTCTAAGCTAGAGATGAGAGATCGGAGTCCATAAAAAAACTAAAAAGACTTGATTTCTGAACTAGGAGTAATGTGTTAGAGCCTCTGTTCCAATGCTAAAACGTGTTTCTGGAGAAAAAAATAGGCAAAATATATATAATAAAACCTTAGGTGAGGAAGCAAAGAGCACCAGTGCAGCGCTGTGGTTGGAGGGGCAGTCACTCCTCCTTGCAGGAGGCAGGCAACACCTGGAGTGGAAGCGCCTGCCTGTGCAGAGTGGCACTGCAAGGCAGAGGGCTGTGTGTGTGTGAAAATACATCTTTCAGCTGGAAGTGTGTATGTGAGGAATCACGGGATGTATGATAAATTTTATCTGCTTTTTTTTACAGAGGAGGTTGAGTGAGGTGGCAGTTACTGGGAGTTTGAGCTGAAATTCATTTCGGCACAAGATTTGCTACAGGGCAGAATCACTGGTTACATGTTACTGCTTAACAGAAAAGCAGGTAGAGAGTGCAGTTAATGGCTACACAGAATCCTACAGCATAGATAAAGGCAAATGTGGAATTAGGACAAAGCATTTTTTTCTCTTGAGGACGTCTAATAAGTGTTCCTGTTTTTAATTCCTAGCTGTCACGCTGACATTGCTGTTGCTTCCTTGGCATTTGAAATTCTGAGAACGGTGGGACGTGAAAATATCAAGACTCCCAAGTGAACCGTTTTTGACCAGCCTTCTGAAACACGCAGGTTGTGTACCCTGCTCAGCACCTCCGTCCTGCCTGAACACCCTCAGATGGGCTGAGCAGATGTAACTCATTTAGCAATCTGAGCTGCAGTGTATGCAAAATTTGGGCTGATTACATGATGTAGCTCAAGTATCTGATAGTTTGAAAGTGTAAATTAAATTAATAGTAGAGTTACTTTGCAATATAAAATGTTTCACTGTCTCAGGCTGTTGTTAGAAATGCTCATTTATCTTTTGGACCAAGTGACTGCCTTGGCTGTTCATCTTAAGGGGTCACCTCGTGCTTGTTACTGGCTCTAGAAAATACCTTTTTATCAAGACACACAATATTGTTCACCTCAAGCAACCAGTACCAACCACTGTGATCACAAACAGGCCGTGGGTATGTGGCACGTAAGGATGATAGATGTTACCCAGGCTTCTACTCAGCAGCCTTTTGTGTGCCCCTCCTTTGCCTAGCACTGCACAGCTTAAGCTGCACGAGTGGAGTGTTGTTCTCAGCTGCCAACGCTCCTGGCTGCAGTTCTTTGAGAACAGGTGTGATGATGACCCTGGCAGTTGGTCAAACCCCAGTAAAAGTTGGTACCCTAGAAAGGGTCTGCTAGAGCTTGCAGATCCCAGCGTGAAGAGTTCTTCTCCACATGCGCCGTGGTTGATGTCTGTCAGTGCAGCAACTCCAGGTTGCTGCCGCACCCACTGCGCGCAGGTGCCTGTGAGAGCTGCAGCTACACTCCTGCTCTCGGACAGCCCTGTTACCCAGAGTAGGTGGAGGCAAGCAAACAGCCCCAGGTAAACAGATTTCACCTTCTATGTTTTACAGGAATTCTTACATTACTTCAAATACCACTATCTTTCATAGCTTAACAGCTGGAATTACTAGAAACAGGCTATTATTTGGTGTAGTGTTTCACAGTAAAAGTCAAGAGTGTGGCTGAGAGGAACAAAGCTGAATTCCTTGGGTGAGACCTTTCCCTCTGCAGCAGAAGGGGAAACAGGCTGGTGTGGCTCCCTTCAGCTCTCAGCATCTTGAGCCAGGAGCCTCTGCAGCCAAGGCGTGCTCTGATCTCCTGCTGGCAAACTGCTGCCTGCAGTGGAAGTGCCGGGAGTGCTGCTCCCACTGAGCTGGTGACAGCTGCACGGTGCACATGTGCGGTATGTGGCTGAGCCAGCAGTCTCAGAACCACTTTGTCCCCTTCCAGTCACACAGGTGCTGCCTCAAGGGAAGCCAGTTACACACAGGTCTTGTTTCACACAGCAGCTGAACAGTGAGGACACCTGAAAAGGGCTTTAAGCCACTGAACCAGCTGAGAGCTCGTGGGCAAAGGATCTTTCACCGACCCTTAGTGATGGGGCGCCTCGGAGGGGAACTGAGGCAAGAGGCTGTTAGTCCTTTTTGAAGCCCAGAGTGATGTGGGGTTGGCAGGCCTGGCACAAAGTGGAGCTGCCTCACATCTGGCTAGACCTGCCCCACGCTGAGGAACCTGCCAAAGCAAAGCAGGGGAAGACTGGTGCCTCAGAGGATGGCAGCAGGAAACATCCAGGCTATGAAGGGTAATTATGCCAGAGTTGGATCAAAGAGGTAAATTATTCTTGGCTCTCTCCACTAAAGTGGTTGTGCAAGTCCAGGACTATCTCTTAACACACAAATATACTTCGTGATCTGAAATAATTTGACACAGAATGAATTAAAAGTTTACTTTAATTTTGAACCATTTTATAACTGCATTTTTCTCATGAAGCATCTGTATCACAGCAGGCTACAATAACTTTGGGATAAAAGGCAACTGGTAAACTGTCCAATACAAGGTTCCAAATAAACAGTTCTTACTGGCCCCTACCCAGACATATCCCAGATAAAGTTTTTGATCAAAAACATGAAATAGATCCACCTGCTTATTTTAAGCATATTAAAAAGGAAACTAATTGGACCATTTCTATTTGTCTAGTTTTTTATACAAAAAGGCTACACAATGTTACACTTTATTCAGAATACAGTTAGAGCGATTATGAATTAGTGTTCTACACCTTTACTCAATCCTTAAAAATTAGAAACTGCTGTAGCATATTCACTATAACTTAATACTACGAGAGACTTTAAAAAAAACTAACAACAATTACTGCAAAAAGAAAGGCTACTTCCAAAGCAAGCAAGGTCAGTACCATTACAGAGATTTAAAAAAAATAATAAATTTTTAACAAGCAAGGCTAGGGTTTGATAAATTCCATCTTGCAATTCATTCTTGTGCATTCTTCGTTTCTTGAATCACTCCCAAAATCCATTTGTATTATTACTCCTCGACCAAAAAGGACCAGAACAAAAAGTTTACTTCAATTGTTCCCATAGGAAACTCAGCTTGGTTAGTGTGTCAGGCACTTTCTGAGATACTAGCCCACCCCTCGAGCCCTCTCAGCAACTCTACAGGCCAATCAATGCAAGTTCACTCAGATGATACAGCTGCAAAGAGAAAAAACACAGGTGTCAGTGCTCCCGAGTTGTAAAGGGCTGTTGTAACACATAAAGACTGCATGAAGCCGGTGCACAAGACATTACAGTTAATTACTTCCACACTTCACGGCAGAAGTCAGTTTGGAGTGTGCTGATTGTGTGTTTCCAGAGCATTTATTCATTATTCTGGCACACTGGGACCCAATCGAGCCAATCCCTCCCTGCCAACCAAGTCCTCAGTCCAGTCAGCTGTTTTTCTCTTTTTGTTTTGTTTTTAAATTCAAGGTTGGAGCTTCTTACCTAAAGGATGATTTACAGGTCAGTATCGAACCAGGCCAACTGATTACTGTCACCTGGAGGCAGCCCATCCATAAGGTCCTGGGCATGGCCAAGATCTGGCAGACCATCAACTGGGTAGTCAGCACCAGGGTGGTGGCCACCCATTTCATGTTCCATCATAGGGTCCATACCCAAGGCATCCTGACCGTATCCGCCAGAGTGGAAAGAACGGTAGCTAGGATCTAAGAAAGTTAAAGGTGGCAGAGGGAAAAAAAGCATAATGTTAACAGATGTTAGATGCATCAGAAGCTGCAAGTATCAGTGTGTGAGGAGATCGTGTAGCCATCTAATTGTTTTCTAGTTCAGCCAAGTTCAACACAATCTGGTGCCTGCCCTTAACGGCTATTCCATTGTTTGGAACAGCCTTCCAGTAGGATTCTGCAGACAAAGCACACTGCAGTCAGAAGCACGAGCAGATTCCAGCCAAGCCATTAGTCTGCACAATCAACAGTACTAAAACTCAACAATACTGCAGCAAAACCAGGCTCCAAGACTGTAGACTTGCTTCTGAAAGACTAGTCAAAAATACCTCAGAATCCTTAGGGATAGGCTTGTGTTCAAATCTATAGACACATACAGACTAACGCATTCAATACCAGCTTTGTTGTTTTAAAGAAAAACTGCACTATTGGAATTGTCAAGTCCATTTGTAAGGAATGTAAAAGATTTCTGGAAACAACAGCTCAGTGGGAGGTGTTCCCACAGGACTCAGTCAAGAGACACTGGTTTTGCATGTTCATCCAGCTCCCATTTCAGCGCCGCCAGTGGTGTTGCAGAAACTGGTTATTTGAACTGGCAGTTCCCCATCCGCCTGTCAGTTTCCAATACCTTGCTGAAGAGTAAATTCACTCTTCACTCCTTTGCAGTTCTCCTTTAAAATCTATGACTTGACTTCATCCAATTGAAAGTTTAGTCAAGGGGAACAGAAGACACGTACCATCTGGGCGATATCCAAGAGGCTCTCCCTGGGCACCAATATCCAGTCCGAGATCCGCTGTCTACATGTACGCAAAGAATTACAAAACAGTTTTAACATCAGGTCTTTCATCCAGCACCAGTAATTCTGAGTTTTAGACATTGTGAAGCTTGCCCCAAATCCCTTCAAACAACTCCTCTATAGTAAGCACTGCAGCACTGCTGTCAACATGAAATGCTTTTTTAGCTAAGTATCTGCATCCAACACATAACAGCCAGATTTAGGAATCCACAGATCACTGGAAGGAGGGTTCTTTCTGGGAATGAAAAAGATGGGGTAGGTCTAGGAACACTCCTTAGGTACATCTGTCCAGATCCTGCAAGTCAGATATTCCCAAGCCAGCAACAGAGCTCTTAAGAGTTCTGAAGGAACCTCTCCCATTTGTTCAATTACAGAAGTAATTGCCTGCCTACAGAGCAATTGCCTGACTCCAATCTCAAAGCGATATTTCATTTTAGCTTTTTCCCCCCACACATTCTTGTGGTAGATACAGATTTTAGGAAAACGGAAAAGTAAGCACTGAAATAGTATAAATCAAAGGCTACTGCCCCTTATGTAGCAGATACATGCAAGATAAGACAAGCTAGGTTCCTGAATCTTAAGAATTTGTGGGAAGACAAAGAGTGAAGCCTTCTCTGTATCCCATGCACACAGATTGACTTCATTCTCAATTTACTGTGCAGTCCATTAAAAATGAAAAAAGCAATGTGTAATAATGAGCTTGCAAACGTATTCAAGTCTGAAATCTCAGTTCTCAGGACAAGTTGCATTCCCAGCCCAAGATTACTAATCCTGCATTGTTGGCTTGATAGAAGCCTCACAGGATATGTTTTATATTTATGCTTCCCTCATATCACTCATGTTTCTATTTTTGCATCCAGAGTTCATTAGATTTTGACAAGCAATACAGAAAAGTACAAAGTTCGTGTATACAGCTTTGCACACTAGCAAACATAATGAGCATTACACACTTCAGCAGCAGCAGAGAACAGACTGTTCCTGTCTGCCAGGGAAAAAGCAGCTTGAAGGCTGCTTACCACAGGTTCACTGCACCTGAACGCAGAGAGAGAGTAAAGAAGGTACAGCCACCACACAGCTGTGTAAAGCTGGGGCTGTATCACTGATGGCATCTACACTTCACTGGTGGAAGGAGGGAGGACATAGAAGTGAGATCTCCTCAGGGAACTGTTAACACAGAAGACAGAACTCACCTCGTTCCAAGCCATTGGCTCAGTCCGGAACAGGGAGCTTGTCAACTCAACCGAAAGTCGCTTCTTATAGTCCTGTGGTTTGTCCTCGGACATTCTGAACAGCACTGCAGCTGCATAGGTTGCTGCCAAAAGGAAGAGTGATTTTAGCAGAGGTCAAGACTTCTATCAACTCTTTTAACACAAGTACGAAGCCAGCCTGGAGTTCACTTACCAACACCCTCATTCCTAGAATGAAGCAGTTCTGTTAAAGGAGCAGTTGCACCTTCAGCTTCGATTGCTTCAGCTGCCTCCTTGTCTTGAGCCAGTTCACAAAGTACACCAGCAGCTACTCTCTGGATGTTCTCAATGGGAGAGTACAACAACTGCAACCAAAACATGAGGTTTCTTTAGCTCTTCCACTTGAAACGAGCTCTTCAGCACACCCTGACTTAGCAGTTCTATCCAGGAAGTGCAAGAGCTATTTTACTTCTTTTCCTAATATGTACTGTAGTGCTGTCTTGAGCTCTCACTTACCTGCACAAATAGTGGAATGGTATTTAGACCCCTGATTACGATTCGATTATGAACATCACGTGCAAGAATGTGCAGGGCTCCAGTGCAGCCCTCGACAATTTCTTCCATACGCACACCCTCCTAGTTAGGGAGAGAAAAGGCATTTTTGATTTTGAGATACTGTGTGCTCTCTTCTTAAGTAACTGTCAAAAAGCCAATCAGCAGTTTCAACTAATCAACCAAACTTGTCCCCTGCGCATACCGCCTTTCCCTAAGTGCTGGCCTTCAAACTTAACATCCCTGCTGTGAGTCAACCCAGTTTACCCAGTCAAATTCAGTACGTGAAGCATCTCAGTGGAACGCCTCCGTGGTTTTTATTATGAACTTCCCCTCTGATAACACCATCTTTTTTTCTACAACCTGGATTAGCCTGGCAGTTACTAAGCTGGAAACAGCAGTTACCAGTAACAGAGGTCCCTTCCTGCCTCTGCACGAATTAACTACACTCCCATACTAGTAGATGCTGCTTCCATTTGCTGTGCTAAGCAAAACTCCCTTTGTTAATGTGTTTAACAAGATAAAAATAATCAAATTGAGACTGATCTTGTCACACTGACCTGGAACCCAAACAGGTAACAAGTACAGAGCCTGCACAACTTCTCAGTACTTTTACAGCTCTAAGCACCCTTGCAAATACGCAGTAAGCTGTGATAGCATTCTTAAACCTATTCTTCTGAGAAGGAGGTGAGACTTCAGGTTTCCTGGTAGACAATTACTTGCCTTGCCACAGTAGGCAGTACCAGAATTTCTGTGAGCTCTAACATTCAGAATTAAATGCTCAAGAGGTTATTAAAATAAGAACCAAGGTTTTGGCATTCTTATTTATTTAAGAAAAGTCTCACATCTGCCAAGATAGAGCTATCAGCACCCAGAGAATAATTTGAACTAGAGCAAGTAAGAGAACAGTTCTTTAGCCCAAGTACTACTGGGCTGAGGTGCATTGACAAATGAGGAGTTGGAGAGAACTTTTAGAGATGCGGTGTCAGGGGAGGGCACTCACCACGAACTGCTGTTGTGTCCCGCCCATGGAAGTGCGTCGCTGGGTATCCTGGTGTGCTCTAACCAGCAACTGCACTAGCCTTGGAATAGCACCTTGTTCACGCAGCGGGGCATGGTTTGCAGGACACAGAGCCAGGTTTCGGATCAAGCCAACAGTAGCCTGCAGGTAAGGAACGGGTGGGGAATAAAAGACCAGGAGTGTGCTTGCTGTTAGTGATTTCCTTTTTTTAATCAGTTCATCTCAAATGCTTAAATCTCTAAGAGAAAACACTAAGTTGCTCAACTGAAGCAACTTCTCCAACAGACAAATTGCATCCCCAGTACCTTGGAAACAAAGTATTTTTCACTTTTAAAGTTATATTTTAAAAAGCAACAGTTTTCAGTTTCAGCTCTGGCGGCTTTTAACCATTATTTACCTTGATCAAAGGCCAGTGTGAGGGTGGGTGCAACAGCTTTACCACCACTGGGAGTCCATAATGGAGACGAACTGCATTTTGAGCCATCTCTGCTTCTTGGTGTCTGCTGGTGAGGTGACGGAGTGCACAAATTGCAGGTTCCGTGATATCCTCCCTGTCTCCAGCCCGGAGAACTGTGCGCACGAGAGCCTCGATGCCACCAACCTGGCACACCATCATCTTGTTCTTGTAATTGTTGCAGGTAAGGTTAGAAAGGATGCCAGCAGCACAAGTAACAACATTAATATCATCTGATCCTAAAAGCTGAACTAGAGTTCCTAGAAGGCCTTCCATTCCCTCCTGCAGAAAAAGAGGGAAGGAAAAGTTACATCTTCTTTCACTATGTTGACTTTTGCTCTTGATCCCTCAGACAAGCCCTTTACCTGCTTTGTTGCAGCATCTGACAGATTTCTCAGAGTCCAGAGACAGTTCTGGACAAGACGCTGGCTTGGATCTGTGAGGTGGAGCCCCAAAGCTTGCATCCCACCTGCAAGATGGTACAGATTTGACACCATTACTCAGATGTGACACCATTGTGACACCATACTCTGATGCTCACCTTGTGAGCAGTCACATCCTTCTCTTCCTTGACATCTGAGTGCAAAATCTCACAAGCTTTCAGATCCTTCTAGTCATTCATATCACAATATGGCTGAGCCCTAGCCCTTCTTCACATAGGAAAATAACAACCTCCTGAAATTCCCTGTGTGACACTGGGCCTTTTAAATGTGTGCATATTCCCAGGGATGTATCCTGAGATGTGGCACTAAGCCACTAATGCCACCCAGTTAACAACACAGCAGAGGTACTTAAAACAGCCATCCTTTTATACTTCTGTATACTAAAGGCCTCCAAACCTGGTTATGGACTTAAGGACCAACCCAAGTTCATTTTTTGATGCTGGCAATTTCTGGTTTTGGTGGAATGTACTGATCCCAAAGCACTATGTAGATTTTTAAGTTAGCATGAGTACAATGTACTTACCAGCCTCAACAATAGCAGGTTTGTTGCTGGAGCAGACTGACAACACCTTCAGCACCCTACTTGTGGTCCACAATAGTTTCTCATAAGTATAGGTCCTCATTATGTTTACTAAAGCCTGGGGTCCGCCACTTGCCAGAATAATCAGCTGAAAGACAGCAAAAATAATATTTGTCTGTCACCTCCTACGCCTGTCAGCAGGTAGTAAACGTTGCTGGCTTGCACTCCTCATGGTTACAGTTCCCTAAAAAAACATTCCCATCTGCTTATGTGGACTGCAAGTTTTACAGTCTTACTATAAGCACAGCAGCATTTCTGCAAGGTAATTCCTGTATCCCTCCCCTCTTGCAAGGTCAGGACTGACTGGCAAAAGCCAGTGGCATGTGCTGAAGATTCAGAGTCAGAAGGTCAGTACACAAGAATTACCAGGCCATTCATCACAGGCTTGCTCACTTTAACTATTTCAGCAGAAGAGGCACCTACCTTACTTTCTTGATTGCCATATGCTAAAATCTGAAGGCAGTCTGTTGTGATGGCCAAGAATTTGACATTTGTCTTGTTGAGCAAGGCCACCATTTTCTGCAGCCCACCAGCGAGACGGACAGCCATCTTGGCTCCTTCCTGATGTAACAGGAGATTGTGAAGAGTTGTGATGGCATAGAACAGCACAGAGTCCACTGGGGACCTAAAGAAGGGAAAATCCTCATGAGTACCTGCTCCTAGCAGACCCAACTGCAAAACACAAGTACCGCCTCAGTAGTGCACATACCCCAGCATTTTAACCAAAGCAGGGATGCCTCCTGATTTGAAGATTGCCAACAAGCCTTCACGGTGATGTGACAGGTTGTGTAGAGTCCCTGCAGTACACCGGGCTGTCTCCACGTCGTTTGTGTTTTGCATGGTACGTACGATGGCAGACACCATCTGAGGAGATCTCATAATGGCGTGGCGAGATGCTTCCTTTTTGGACAGCTGATGAACCATAACTGCAGCCTTGTTCACCACCACCTAACACAAGTGTTTGAATAAAGCTTTTAGTTTTAAGGTCATTGAAGGTGCCCCAAAAGCAAGCTTTATCCAGGCGAAGAATTCACTAACCTGGTCCTCATCGTTCAACAGTTTGGTCAGTTCTGGGATTGCACGAGTTGCAAGTTCAGCATCGTCTTGGTAGTTTATCAAATTAACAACAGCATGTTTTAACATCTGGGATGGCTCGGCCAGGCGCTGCACATTAGTTGGATGAGCTGCATCAAACTGCGTGGATGGGATTTGCATTCCTTCATCCAGTGTTTCAGGGAACATAGCTGCACGCACCCTCTGAGCTCTAGTCATTGCATACTGGCCATCAATATCTGAAAACAAGGCAAGTCATCATAACCTCAAACTAGGAATAAAAAGCTCATCATCCAGACTGGCAATAACTGAGTAGTTAGGTTTCTGTATTGTTAAACTGCTTCTGCAAGCAAACCAGTGTAATAGAAAAGGCCTTACCTGCAACTTGCTCCTGGGTGAAGGACTGAGAGAATCCCTGCTCCCACTCATACAGCACTTGTGTTGTGTCCACATCTTCTTCTTCAGGATTTCCCTTGCCACTCAAGGAGGGAGCAGTTGTTGTGGCACCAGAATGGATACCAGAGTCTAGATATGACTGCTGCTGCCAATGACTGACTGCTGCTTTTCTGTCTGGCTCCATTGCCATATCCAGCTCCATTAAGTCAGCTGTAAGAAATCATTGGTGAACAATTAAGTTTAGTTCAATTACTCCAGCATGTATTAATCCTCCAAGAGATGACACAGATTTTAAATTAAAATAAGCTGTTATAAACAACTACCTCAACCCAGCACTACAAGTGAGCAGCAATTTTAAACTGAGGCTTTACATTGAACCAATGCAGACACATAAACCTGAGGAACAGGCAGAACAATCATTGCTATTGTGGCTGCTCTGACCTTACAACAAACTTAAAACAAACTTGTCTGAAAGTTTGATTTCCAGTGTAAGGTATTAATTACTGTAATAGAGCAGATGTTATTCAATCCAAGTGACTTTGAAAAGTTAAAAAGAGAGGGATAAGGAATCTTCTAGATTCTAGTAACAGAAATTGTAATGCATTATGTACCTTGAGTTGCCATGTTCCTTGTTATGCTCCCAGAACTGTTTCCTGCACCTTTTCAGAGAGCCTAGAAAAGAGCAAGGTTAGAACTTATTAAACACTAATTAGAGCTAGTAAGACAGGATCTCACATTAGAACGCTGGAATTGCAAACTAAAACTTGGCACATCTTGCCATTTCATTACTACAGTGAGTATACTCAAATGCTAATTAGCAAACCCCCATGGACAGACATGCAAAGGAACATGATGTATCACCCAGACTTCTTCTGTCAGGTTATGTGTAAGATATTCTCTTAGAGTTGCAAGAGAACAAGAGTTGAAGACTGACCATGATAGAGCTATTTTTTACTGCTCTATCTTTGCGTAAGATGAAGTCCAGACATTACATTCCAGAGTTTGGAAATGCCACAAAGACAATGGCTAAATGTCAGACTTCCTCATTTCCCTGAAAGATAAACTACTTAGAAGATACTAGAAAAACTATGTGATACAGGGCTACAACTTGAATTTTCATGGAGAAAGCTGAAATGACCGTGTAAGGCAAGCTGCCATTATTTCAGTGGCACAAAGACTACCTAAGGAGTTATAACTGCACCTCCTCCTTTACTCTCTTCCCGTACCTTAAGAATAAAGGTTTCCTTCCTATACAAAACTCGTCCTTGAAGTTAAAACTAAAAATTGAACCAGTCTTATTAAAAAAAAAAGCTGTCCTTCAGTTGCACACACATTGAGTCACCAAACTCACTTTTATTTTTTGTACAGAAAGCCAAGATAATTGGCTTTTGGGCAGAAGGCTGAAATATGATCGAATGACCCATCCAAATTTTCAGTATGCACCTCCATTTGATATCACCAAGCTGTTTGGAAGTATTTGTACCATAAATCTGTAGCTGTCTCTTCACTAACCCAGAAAGAAAAATTTGAGGCTACAGCTCCACAACGGGTCACTTTTATTTCATTTGCTTCCCCTACAATCCCACACCATTTCCAGCACAGACACAGAGCTGGTGACAGCCTATTCTGGGAGCCAGCCAAGCAGAAACATTTGTAGTGGTAGCTTGTGCAGGGAGCAAAACCATCTCTTGCAGCAATCAGCTTTTGCTGTGCTGTTAGGTGTTAGAGCTGTGCCGATCAAAACATTCCTGCACAATGAAGTAAAAGCAAAGCACTAATCCCTGAAAGGGCAGGTCTGCAGTGCTGCGTCAGGAGGACAAAGTCCATTTGATGCTGTATTTGTGTAAAGACAGATTTCCCAGTTTAAGAGCTTCCTTCAGGAGCACCTTTTTGAAAATCATAATTAAACGGAGGACAGGCCTGCAGTTTTAAAAGTCTCACTGGACAGGTGGGACAAACCCATATTTGGCAGACTCTGAGCCAGTTGCAAGATACTCCAGCAGCTCCTGAGCAATCTTGGTGCTTTGCTGTACAAATGCCAGTGCTGTCTGTCCTGCTCTGCACTCCCACAACTTTTGGCAGCAACCCTTCCCTGGCTCTTTTAAAATGGACATTAGATCTGCATCTGCAGCAGATAAGCAGCATTAAGCTAATATAAGACATTACACAGCATACAATAAGCATCCTGCTGTGCAGCTGGAAACTCTAAACTGGTCCTACTCCACAGCCTGGAAGAGACTGGCCAACTCAGAGTCTGCCCTTGACAATGGGCATGGAGGATGTGCTGACAATAGACACTTTTTCCAGTCCCTTACCCATGGATTCTTCCACCATGCTGTTAGGAGTTTGAGAGTAGTAGTGGCAAGGGGAAGGAAGAACTTAAGTCATGGTATCAGTGCACCACTGATTAAAAAATTCTAATGAGTAGCTAAGTTGAGAAAGTGCCAATACAAAAGCTTGATAGT
Organism: Callaeas wilsoni; assembly: GCA_013398955.1. Lineage (NCBI taxonomy): Eukaryota > Metazoa > Chordata > Aves > Passeriformes > Callaeidae > Callaeas > Callaeas wilsoni. The sequence goes on along the minus strand of VWPU01015470.1, from coordinate 11,386 downwards.
TCTCTGCAGGTCTTCTGCATATCTTTGTGAGTTCCACTAACACTTTCCAAACAGAAAGAAGGGCATAGCAGTAACAGTAAAATTTGTCTTTGCTCCCTTGTAGTCCTCACTCTAAGTCAGATGTGACACTTCCAATAAAAAATTTGGCATGTTCTAGCTGCTATATGAAATTTTCAATATGCTTAGCACAAAAAAGATCTATTTTTGTCATAAACTTTCTCATCTCCTCCCATCAGGACCATGCTAAAAGAAAGATCACCAAACTAGTTTTGAAGTTGACTGGTTCATCCACCAGTCAATTAAGAGCAGTGACTATGCTTTGAGACATTTACTACCACCTGAGATTTCCATATGCAATAAGGGGCTTGGGTAGAACATTTATAATTTTCTCCACTGTTGAATTCTGCACTAATGAAGGCAACTGGCTTATTACACCTACACTCCGAAATTGCTGTTTCAATTTCAGCAGCCTGAAGAGATCAGAAGAGCAGCTCTACCATTAGGTAAAATCCAACAGACCAGAGTAGCCACTGAACAGCAGCACTGTTCCAAAATAACACTGACAAACATCTACAAAACAGCAATGAAGAATACTAAGTGCTCAGAAATGCACTACCAGTCAGTCATCCAGTCTTTGGAATGCTGGCCCCTGATCAACCCGCTAGCTGCATCTGCAAGTTCCAACATCCTGATCTGCATTTCATACACCTGTAACCCCCCCAGCAATTCCTGGTAGCTTTTTTTTATTATTTAGATGGGGAATTTGGTTCAATCCTAAAAGTTCAAACTAACTGCCAAACAAAAGTAGCCAGGGTTTTGTTTTAGGTTTTCTGCACTTAAACATTCTCTCATCTTTTCCTTCATGTTCTCTTCTAATTTTACAAAAGGGTAAACTGAGTCCAGGCAAGCTGCTGACTTTGTCTTCCTGTTTGTCACTCTCGAGGTTAACCAACACACCTACAAAGGGAGCGACACCACCAGGCTACGTACAAACATTTGTGCTGCTCATTTTCTTGACAGATTGGATCAATACAAGGTCAGCCAAACACATCTCAACCATCAGGAAGAGACAGAAGGCCTCAGTATATTTCACAAACAAACTTCAGCAGAACTGCAAGCTTCGCTATTTTTGAAGACTAGCAGGTACTCAGAAGTGGGAATTTTGATAAATATCGCATTATCCAGTTCACATGGATGTACTGCTAGGAGTGACAGGACTCTTCACTTCTCAAAAAGCTCCTCCTGCCCCATGAGACTATCCTCTTACTTAGCAAGCATCATCAGCTTTGGGTTTAAATGGAGGTTGGGGTTTTTTAGACTATGTATTAAAGAACTCGTGAAGAGCAATTCAAGACCTTGCACTAGGCTGTATTACATGGCATCTGCAAGTTTAGAAGGCACATGAGCTAATAATTTCAAACTGCTACAGAAGACAATTCAAATTTCTTCATTTTCAAAAGGAATGAAAGAAGTATTATTTCTGGATCATGTGTTTTTATTAGATACTAATTTCTGATTCTGGAGAATAGTTAGGCATATGCCAAGAAAGTCAACAAGCCTACAGTAGTTCTCAAATCTGAACAATTCTTTTCATTAAGACTGACTCATATTACACCTGATAAGCAGTTCCCTGCCCACCCCTGCCACCTTTATAAAGCAAGTCAAAGTTTGCAAGTCTGCCATCAATCCTTTGTTTGAGAGCAGTACGTTACTAAAACTTGCACGAGAAATCCAGACTGATCCATCCAAACACCATGAGTTGCCGCACACAAACGCACCTACTGCCCATGTCTTCCTGTTGTCTGTCTCATCTAGGACAGGCCAAGCAACGGCATCTTTAACCTACCCACCAGTTCTGAATGGTATGTTTGCTTACACAGAACAAGCAGATCTTCTTTATCTTCTGACAGTCACAACAGTTAAAAATGTGTATCATCTACACACAAGGGAGGAGAAGTACCTGTACTGGAAAATAGTTTTTCCTCCAAGCGCTCTGAAGTTACTGCAACCATTCCCAAAGTGTTACTGAAAGCATTCTTTGGGTCTGATTTTATAACTGGTCTTAGCTGCCTGCCAATGATATTACCTGTGTATCTGCTTTACAAAAATCCATAGCCAAAATATACAGGCAACAGCAGTTCCACAGCTAATAACACCAGAGAGCACTCATTTCTATGACCCAAGTCCTTAGATTTCAGTTCTTAATGTAGCAGAAGCTTCCTAATTAACCTTAGTTTTCAAGTTGGGAATTTGAAAAATACATCCAATTAAGGAATTAAAAAACAAATCACAACAAAGCAACCCTTTTTAATCTTCCCCTGGAAGTTGTTAGCCTGTTTTCTAGAAAACAAAATGTGGGGGAGGAGGAATCATCCAAGTAAGACAATACTGACAGCAGAAACAAGAGGAAAAAAGCTTTCGTGGTATAAAGGCACTTTAGGCAGGAGTGGCTGAACTGTCTCTAAGCAATTTTTGGTCTACTCTAAGCCCCAGATACAAACAGTCTTGCAACAGAGAGACCTACTTCTACTGATCTTAGTCTTATGAAGACAGGATCCAAACTGTTGTAAACTTCTAATTATTCCTTATCCAAATGTGGATAAAGTTCTCTCCTCCCATATCCACCCACAGGTTCTAAAGAAAACTGAGAATTTTTATCTGGCTTTATTGAGCTCTGGTAAAAGTACCTTTGTAGGTAATTTTGGAGGTCCTTCATGTACCAGATGCTTCTGTAAGATTGGTAAGAAGTCCTGTAAAGACAGTTTTGGTGTTGTGTGTTTTAAGGAATGTTAGAAGCTTGTGTTAGGAATGACAGCTGGAGTTCACAATTTTTTGTAAAAAATTAACAGAAGATACTTTACTTGAAAAGAGGTAAAGAATGTGCTTGAATTTCACTCTGAAGATCACTTTTTTAAAAAATTTATTTTTCTAGTACAAAGATACCACAGGGGATTACAAACAACGGTTTTCCTGAAATACATTTCCATATCCAGTAAACAAATACTGAAGAGCATTCCCATATTCTGTCTCAAATAGTAGCATTTGCAGTCCTCAGCCACCTTGTCCCCTCTAAAAGAAACAGCTACATACAGTGAGTGTAGATTATTTTGAAGTTAGTTATACACAAGTATTAGAAGGCCTTGACTATTGGGAAATTAGTCACCCACCAATACTGACTTCTGCATATCAGTGCTTTAAGGACTTGAACGGACAAAAGCTACTATGAAACTCACTGAAATGTGGCTCTTGAATAATGGTTATGGGCTGTAAATTATCCCATTAAACAAAGCAATGCACCGCTTGGATATTTTTAGAGATGGCAAAATTAAGGTTTACCTTATTATCAGTACTAGGAACCAGAGTATAAAATAAAACTTCATGTATTTTATATTAATGTCAGGCTTCCTTCTGCTTTTAACAGGGTGATTTTTAATAGTGGGTAAAAATGTCGTTCAGGTGGCTTATGACAAGACATCTTAACCTAGTGGAAGAAACTTAGACAGTATGTAACATCAAAAGGAAAGAAGTCAAACCATGCAGTCTCCTTCGTCTAAAAGGGAAAAAAAAAATCTATAGGCTTTCACAGTTTTAAAACTTTTCTACTTTTTTTGGGTTACATGGCAGAAACATTCTTCTATAGCCTTCACTACTACCTCAGAAGAAGTGCCATGGCAAGAGATGAAGCAGTATTACTATATTTAAGTGTTGTGCCAAGATGTAGCAACTTGAACTATTTCAGCAGTTCCATTGAAAACAAAGAGGTACCAGTAATCTTGACCTGAATGCCACAGCATGTGCCCACACTAAAATCCATCTTACTGATCCTGGACAGCAACTGAACAAACTAATTTATAAAATTTACCTTGTGGCAAAATTGCTCTGGTCGTTTCCCCAAGCAACATTTGCTTAGTTAGCATCATTCCCTCCAACCACTAAGGTATTCTTGCTTAGTGAAGTATTTCTCTTCTCTCCAGTGATAATCTCAGCACTCCATGTAATCCATCCAGCTCAAATTTACCCAAGCTAGAATACTTCAGACAACACATTCTACTGATGCCTGCAGAAAGTTAAAAGATGCCTTGCAAACAGCAATACATTCTATCTGAGATTTAGCTAATCAGATCATAGTAAATTTGGCTCTGAACCCAGAACATGCAAGTGTTAAAATAGTCTTTAAATTCTCTTATTATTAAGACTGAAAGTCTAAGGTTTGTTTTTCCTGAAAAACTTCAGGAAATTAAGAAATCTGAGTATCTGCTTTACTGATCTCAATGGTTATAAGGTTCCAATATCCAATCCTTAAATATTAAGGATATTTATGCTGAAAGAGGCAACAAACTAGCTCAGATAATCCACAGATTTAAAGCAGGAGAGGGGTGCAGATCTGCCAACATTCACTGCAAGTTATCTCTGTTTCAGACACTCTTCTTTGTAGCTTCATTTCCAATTCATTATTTCCTTTCTCCTTCAGGCATCCCAGATTGCTGTTACATCTATTGTTCTGGCTTCTCAGCCTTTGTCTTCTGCCCTTAGAAATTATCTAAAAATTCCTTTCTGTAACGAAGGCAGAAGAAGCTCCCTACACTAGCTTTTGTAAGGATTTTTTAATAAGAGTTCACTTCATGCCACTCACAAAATAACATGATGCCTTCTCTATTTTCAGTTATGTCCACAATCTAAGACCAAGAGTACAGAACAGAGTTTCTATTCCCATGCCCATCAGCTAAAGCAAACAACATGTAAATATTTATTTCTTGCTAGACTTCTCCAAGTTGATTACAACTGCTTGATGGAACTGAAATGCAGGCAGTCTGGTAGCCTTGTCTAGACTTAAACACTGGGTTAGCTGTATTTTAAAAGAGAACATATTCCTCAAAAAATGTTTAGTGAAGGAAGGACTTAGGTTACAAGTTCCAAAAAACTCAAGGCTTGTTTTTGAGTCAATACAGCCTTAAGCAAATGTGACAGAGGAGGGAAAAGGGCCACAAGAACTTTACAAAAGATGTAATGTTCCAGTCTGCCACATGGCACTTCCGGAGCACTACAGAGTGTTCTGGTATGACAGGACACTCACCTGTTTTACCTTTCCCTTCCTCCTAAAAGAGAAAGCAGGCTAGTAAAGAATCATACTTCCTACCCAGCTTGCAATGTTCAACAATTCCTAAGTTTCAAGTGCAGTTGAGACTATAACTAAGTGTAGCAAGAGCCACATTTTGTTTTGCTCACCTGAAGTACAGAAAGGAAGTACCAAGAACGTGGGTAGTTTTAATCAATCATTGAAAAGTAACTTTGCAGTGACTGACAGTTCAGGTACCAAAAGGTACCAGAAGTGGAGGCTGGAGGTTCCACCGGCAGATGGGTCTCTTCCAGCTGCAGCCCTGTCTGTGCTGTGCTCTGAGCAACTAACACAGCATGAAGGCGCTAACAGCTTGTGCAATTCATCAGGGTCTTCACAGGTACTAAGGTTTAAGTACCCTTTTAAAAACAACCCATTAGAATTCCCAATAAAACAAGAGCTAACAGTGATCTGAGAGCCACTATCAGCCAACAAATACCTCAGATAACTACTGTATAATATGATGAAAACCTGGAAGAGAATCCAGAACAAGCACATCAGGAAAGTTACTAAAAAAGAAGTAAAAGTTCATCCTGGCACCTATCTGCACTATCATTCTAAAAGATGAACTTTGAAACTGTAGAACCTGCTAGGCAACATGAACAAACATGAAGCTGGCAGTATCATATAAAGGTTCTCCTTTTGAAAGAAAGGAGATGCACAGTACTTCACTCTTTAGCACAGACATTCTAGAGAAACTTTGCTAGAATTACAGACTGATGGGACACGTATGTCTAAATGGACTCGGTTGGTAGCAGTTAGCTACCACCATAATTTCTTATTGGCAGTGCCCTACACAATTTTGCTTGATGCTGGCCAGACGCACATGGCTGAGCATCCTATGCAATGTAAAGAAAGCACCTCTTCACACAGTTGCATACTCTTACTTAAAATAGTACTGATATTGCAGGAGCTGAAATCACACAGCACTGGACCTTGTCACTTCAGAAATTAAGTGTTTGGATCCACAGCACAGTTATTTTGCCCTTCACCTAGAGAACATTCAGGAGTTACAAGAGGTCTGTCAACCCAATCCTTTACATTCAAAATCATGGGCAACTACACCAGCAGCTTCTAACAAGCTCTGCAAACAAAACACTCTGTCCTAGGTATTTATTTGTCCTTTCTAGAAATTTCTCATTGTTTCTAAGAGCTATAAGCAGCAGCTGTGTTCAAGTTGACAAATCATCAGGTCACGTGTGAAAGTAATGATTTAAGAGAGCTTTTCATCAGCAAGTATACCACAGCACTAGCAAAAACTTTCACTTTATTAGTTGGCAAAATAGACCTTAAGTACCTAAGCATCCTCCTGACTGTCCAAGACAGGAGCTGATGATAATCATAACTGTTATGATGTGAAAACTGCTTCAACTACAACTCTGGTGTTACACATCCAGCTTGAGAACAAAAGTAATGAACAACCTCACACAACGTACATGTCAATCTCCTGACAGCTACAGTTTGTAGCTCAGTATTAAAGGACTGGTATGACAGTTTCAAGTTTATGAACTCGCATTCAGTTCATAACAGAATTATCAACCCAATTACTCTTACGTCTTAATTGTTTTGACCAACTAAGCACCACCACCACAAGCAAGTAACCGCAAAACATTTACTAAGTCACTTCTGTTCAGCAATGGATTTGAGATCTTTGGGTCACTGGCGCACATTTCCCACTACAGTTCTGTGCAGCATTCACTAAGTTTGAGTATCCTCATGGCTAGGTAAAACATTGAGAGCAGTTCTATTATCACAGCTTAGAGAGCTCCTGCCTTTTATTTGCAGGACACAGATATCTACATTATGCATACTCCCATCTTCCTCGGTTAGAGATAAGCCAGTGTTTCCATCCAAGGTTTAGTCTGCCAGCAGGACTCACATAATAAATATGCACTGGTTTACAGCTTTTGGTCCATGTGCCCATACTTATCACTAAGATGACTGTAGTAGAGAGTTGGCAGTAGACAGGATCAAAATTCATTCTTTAGCCTTACCTAGTTATATACAAAAAAAAAAAGTTGCCATTGTGACCATTTAGAGGCAATCTGTGATAACTCGGACAAATATTATACCACATTTCATTTAACACTCAAAGTTCAGGAACAAAACTACTGCCAGCCCTCAAGTTTCCCTGCCCACATTTTTTGTGGGTTTTGTGTGTCAAAAAGACAATGGGTCTGCAGTCATTTAACACAATCATGTGCATCACTAACAACGGACAGTTACAAAAGTAACTTTCCCTCCTATTTGTGCATAACTTGAAACACCCGTTTCCACACCAATACAGGAACAACCCGGCAAACCATCTCCCTTCCAAACCAGGAACTATCTACCCATAATCCAGTTTCTTCTTAGACTGCAACCACATAGCCAGCCCTGAACTTGGATGTTAAACATTAATCTCCAAGCTTTAAGGAACCAGAGTGATTAGTCATAATTACACTGACACTAATGAAATACTCATGAATCTGAAAGTGGCTGTCTTTGCTTGTCTGTCAGAATAACTATGTATTTACAATAAGGCACACCAACACTCCAAAAAGGACTGTTTGAACAACAAACCTGCTAATGAAGTCTGACATTAAAAGATATGCCTTCAATTCACTCCTAATTAAGGCAAACTGACAAGGTAGCTGCATTTATCAGCACCTTTAGGATGCTAAGATTTCTGGCCACTGGAGGGCACCTGAATTGTTGCCAGGACAATACAGAACTACTTGCTACAGTTGCTGCAGAGTTGGCAAACTTCTCCAATTTATACAAGTCTATTTAGCCCAGTAAGTCAGCCCAGAAATGCTGGTTCCAGCAAATACACGTACAGTGCACACGGTGCATTTGCCAACTCCAGCAAAATCCAGCTAGCTCATACTGTTTTTTAAATGCAGCAACATAGAATATGAGCTTAACTCTTTCACCCTTCTACGTCAGTCCTCAAACAAGGCTCCAGAGTTAATTTAGTATTAAGTAACAGAGCAAGCACTTCACTTCTGCAATACTAATCCAGCCAATGTACATTGTTTCCTAAAGTCAACTTGCAACATAAACAAAAAGTTCTTCTGTCAAGTAACATTTGCATGTATACTTCCCAAGGCAAGGAAAGCACAGGATACATTTGCTTTCTCATCAGAGGTAACAGACTCATGAGGTCAGGCTGAGCTACAGGTATGTTTCACCTGCTCACCTCACCTACTTGGTGTTCCGCACAGACAGAAATGCCAGAATTAGACTTCCATTTAGTTCTCTCCCTTGCACTTGAAGTTACCTGTCAGTGAAAAAAGAAAAGAACAAAACCCCAAAAACCAAAACAACTTTTCTGGCTCCTTTCTTCTCATGAGAGGCAGCACAGGCTACACAATGCCAGCACAGTTTAACACATTACCCTCCTGGCCTAAAGCCTGATCACAGACTACAGTAACTTTTACCTTGAATCAAGTGCCAGAAATAGATATTAAAAGTTAACCACTGTCAGGCTGCCTTATGTTGGCAAGTCTAACCAATTCAATTGGTGCTTGACTGGAAAATCAGAAATATTGCCCTGCCAGAATAATAATTCTACCTAAAGAGACAAGAAGAGTCACACACAATACTTACTGCCAAGGAGTTGGCCATTTCTAGGTTCCCACCCAGGCACCCAGCAAGGCACTGGGCTCAGAGCCTGTAAGTGCACATTGTGAGGACCCAGGAGCAAGTCACAGCTGCCTGCACAGTTTCTCATAGGTTTAATCAGGCTTTGTGAAGTACGATGTTCAAGATAAGTAAGGTCAGTCCTGATTTTCCTGCCATGGTATGCAGACTACCACAGTCACAGAACAAGTTTTGCTGCAGGCAACTGCATGATCGCCACAACCCCTGCATTACCAGTTTAACTATGAATTAACGTAAGTGATTTTGATTACTGCTGTATTTGCACACCACTCTGCCTACTAAACAATACTCTGCAGAAACATCCTTATCTAGGAGTTTGAGATCGCACATTCAGACTTCAGTTTCTGAGACAGAAGCCTCCAATAGCCGTATTTCCTGCTCCATTCTTGCCACTTCCCCTTCTACCTCTGAAAGTACTGCAAAATCAGAACATCGACAGTACTAACTTCTTGCCTTAACATCCCCAAAACCTCAAGTTTAACTCTTCAGAACACAGTATTTCAGGATGCTAATTCAGATGTAGAGTCATGATAGGTGGACATGTGTTTCACAAGGAAATCATTATGTCTGAAGGGCTACCAGGTTTCACAGCCAAGGTTTGATAAGCCAGTTACTGACACACCGCAGTCAGAGCAAAATGCTGGTGTCCATAGTAGACATACACCATGCAAAGAGCCCAGTCTATTTATAGCTTAGGCAAGAAAAAAGAAGCTTAGGTTGATAAGGCTGTAACAGAGCATTTGAAGAACTGATTTTTCCAATCAAGCTTTACTTAGTATTAAATCCTTGGTCCTAGAAGCTATCGTGCATGGCATTGTCCTTTCCAACATGGTGTTTTTACTTATTTCTCCCCTAGACCTTGTGAAATGATCAGCCATACAGACCAAAGCGAACATTCCCCTGGATATCAGTTTATACCTAAACAGAAAATCTAAGCTAACAGATGAGCAAATATGACATTTCTTTAGAACAACCTCAGAACAATGAGACACTCAGTATGATTTTGTACTGAACAGCAGAATTTAAGAGAGCCCCAAACTCTTGCCTGAATACCTAAGCAGCCTCATTTGCAATAGTACCAGCCATTAGACAAACGACAGAGTAGTCACATACCTGCAGCTGTCAGCACCTTTTTATCAAAAGTGCAGGATCAACATTAGGTTCCTGGACTGTTAGGTACTGAAATTCACATTATAACTTGGGCCAATACACACCAGTAAGTTTTGCCGCTTAGGCTTTCTTTCTGGAGCCCTGCAATAGTACCTTTTTGTCATTCAGAAGCAAAACCACAACTGGGAAGTTGCTGTCTGGTGTGTCTGAACTTAGGATCAAGAAAACCCCGATACTCTTTCAGCTAGTTTTCTCCTCTTTGCCTTTACTGGAGTCTCAGCACATAAAGATCCTGTTTTGCTAAAACCCCTCCTTGATTTCCGTCCGTCGACCTCAGCATACCAGCCCAGCCTCTTTCCATTCACCACTTGCATACTTTGGGGGATGGGAGGACCACAGATGTCTGGAATATACAGAGTGTCAGAACAATGGCTGCTCCATGAGAAAGAGATCAAGAAGTAGCTGATTACAAGGATCAACACTGCTATTCCTAAAGTCACAAGTTGCTCACGGTACCTTCATGCAGTCTGTCCTTTCTTTCCAGAAGGGATAATCTTTAGAGAAGGTTTTTGGGAAGAGATATAAAAAGAAACTGCCCGACGTCCTACATCGAGTTTTAACTAGGGAAAAATTCGAGGTTTTGCTAAATTTAAGAAAAGTTGCTGCTCTAGGAGCAGCTAATCATGCACAACAGAGATGAACTAAGCTTTGTTTTTAAAAAAAAGGAAAAAACTCAAAAACAACAAACCACAAAACAACACACCTGGAGCCCCTGTTCCTAGAGAAGTAAGTGCTCTAGATAGTTCTGAGAGTAACCGCAAGTTGATCCCCACACCTCAGGAACGCGTTACTTTGGGAGGCTGGAGCAGCCGTGATCCCCCCAGCCGGCCACGGAAAGCAGCGGGCTCTTCGCCTCGCAGCGTGGGAGCCCCCACACCGCCTGGAGCCCAAGCCATTCCCTACAAGACCCTGGTAAGGTGGGTGTTAAAAAACTTAATTTGATTGCTCCCAGCTCCGGGGAAGCTTCATTTCGGTGACACCAGAAGCAGCAGCATAACCTCTCCAGCAAATATGCAATGCCACTAAGACCGAAACCCCGCAAGGCAACAGATTAGTTATCTCCCGCTGACTGCAGTGACCGTGATTAATTATATTCGGTACAAATAAACCCGTACCCTGCTCTCTTTCCCCTCCTATCGCCAAAGGGGATCTGCAGCCCACCGGCGAGTTAGTACTCCCCTAAAACGGAGGTGGAAAAGGAAACCTTTAAAACAATAATAAAAAAGGGTCATTAAAGTACTCTGGGCTCTGCTGCAAACGACAGCAGAGCCGGGCGCAGGGACTCGCCTTCTCCTGCAGACCAGAGCAGCCACCCCCTCGCCCCAGGACGAGCTTCCCAAGAGACACCTCGGGAGCTGCAGCTGCCGCTCCTGCAGCCACGCAGCTGTCCGGACCTCCCAAAAACAAGAGCCCTCTCTCTCTTCCTTTCCTGCCCCCCCACCTCTCTCCCACCCC
>VWPU01015469.1:15050-77395 GCA_013398955.1 Callaeas wilsoni | reverse complement strand
CCGGCCCCGCCGCGGGGCTCAGCGCGCTCTCGGGAAACCAGCGGGACAAACCCGCTCGAGGCCGCCGGGCGAGGCCGCCGCCGGGCCGCGCGTGCGGCTGTCCCGCAGCAGGTGTCCGTCCCCGGTGGAGGAGGAGCCGCCGGCGGGGCCGCGGTGTCGGCGGGCAGGTGTCGGCGCCTCCGCCAGCCTCCATCCTCGCCCCGGCCCGCTCGCTTTCCCCACCCCCGAACACACCCTGCCGGCGGGGGAGGCCGCCCGCCCGCCGCGCTCCGTCTGCGGCGGGAGGGTTTTCATCCCGCTGCGGGGAATGTAGGTCAGAAACTCCTGTGCTCCCCCGGATCGTGCAGCCCCGGTGACCCCGCGGCCCTGCCCGCGCCCCGCGGCGCAGCCCCAGCCCCGCGGCGTGTTTACATCGCTCGGGAGCGCGCTGGGAGAGCCCTCGGTACAGCGTTGCTCTCCTGAGCCCTGGGTAAAATGGAAGACAAAAGCATTGATCTGAACTCGTCATGGCAGGGAGCTTTCTGCTGGTGTTTCTGTTCGTTTGTTTGCTTTGTTTTTGTTGTTTTGTTGGGGTTTGTTTTCTGTCTGAGTATTTCAGCATAACTTTAAACAATATAAAGCCAATTCAGTTGTTAGGAAGAAAAACCTAGACTTTATTTTTTGCTTGTTGACTTCCTTACTCCATTTCTAGTGAAAAACTTTGGGTATGTTTGTGATGGATAAGAGTATAGACAAGACGTAGTGAGCAGGCAGTTGTGCAAGCTCAGTGTTGTGACAACAATACCCTTTGTTACCGGAAAATCCTAGGGCATTAAAATGGAAAAGAACTTTAAACGTCGAAGTTAGAGGGTTTTGTGGATTTGTTTTTGGTTTTTTGTTTTTGGGGTTTTTTTTTAGTTTATGTACTTTTTGTGTATTTACTATTGAGGTCTGGGGTAGAACTGGGTAACCCGATTTGCATAGGCCAGGTCCTGCCCACACAGCATTCCTCTGGCTTCCCAGGGATCTGCAGTGGCTGCTTCCAGCTGTGGGACCAGGGGCTCTGCTTGACCTGCTCGGTTCTGATTGTTTGTTTCACCTTTCAATTCTTGTGTCTTACCTCGCTATTATTTTAGACTTCACAATCCGAATATGTTATGAGTATTTGACCGTTATTGTTTAGTGGTTTTATTTTTCAGTTGAGTGCATTACTTTTGTCTGGAAGTATTTTATCCTAACTATAAAGATAAGTATGGAGAGAGGGTGGTTTGTTTGAAGTACTTCAGATGACAAAACACTGCATTTTGTACTTCATGGTAACTGTACTGCTATTAGTTTGTGCAATTAAATAACACTACAACACACAGTGTTTACTTCCATGTTAATGAGTTCTCATATTACAAAATACAGTAATTTTTTAGGTTGCAGAAGGAGTTTCCTTCAGAACCTCACTCTCTCCCTTTGTTAGTGTTTAAAAATGGAATGCTGCTAGAGCCGTCAAGCTCAGATGTTTAATTACTCAGTATATTTAGCAGCAAAAAGCTCTGTAATGATACAACTCCTGTAACTAGGAGAAAAAATTGTTCAGCATTGACATACTGCTGGGAAAGGCCAGGATTCACATACCGTGAAGAAGATTGATAATATATGAATACTATACAACTAATTAATTATTAGAAACAACATTTGGTTTACTATCAGTGAATGTTGATTGTACTCTATTCGTATGATACGTGGCAAGTAAAAACTAAAGAAATATGAAATGCGATGGAGCTTTAATATGTCTGAATTATTTATTTGCATTGTTGAACTAGTTTTCTGGTTTTGCATGTTAAGTGTCCTCAGTAGCATGTATTCCAGACTACAGGACACTGAAAATGAAGTTGTTTGAAGGGGTAACGGAAGAATATCCAGGTGATGTTATGCCCTTGATCCATGCATGGGGCTTATGGAATTGTGTGGATCAAGGGCATGCTAAGGTCCCTGAAAGAACAATGAAGGGTAACGCAGCTTCCCCTGATAACTATACTTACTAGTTCATGAAGTGTAATTTGAGACTTCTTGCACTGTCTGTGGTCTGCACAGTAAATGCTGTTCACCCAGCTATGGCCCTTATATCCCTCTCATTTATTGTAGCTTTCCATGTATAGTCAATTATCTCTAGTACTTGTTACTTCACTTAGGCAATGAAGTGGAATAAAGCCACGTGTATGTGAACACCAGTAGTAGATGAGAGCAAATGTTTTGGAGTGCTTTGGGCTGAAATTGCAGGTGAATGAAATCTGAGTGCCGGTGGTTTCTTAAGCTTGGTTACCAGAAGAGTGAATCGGGCTTGTGTAGCAGGGAGGGCAAGATACACGTGTGGGTATGCAGAATATGGAAGGGAACACTTCGGTGTACTGTGTTAGGGGTTTATTTCTATGGCCTTCTGTTCCACGCTCGCCTAATATGCATTGCATTTTGACTTGGAGGAGGAAAACTAAAAGTTGTCCTTTGGTAACAAGAAGCTTAAGGGTTCTCTACCCATTTTAAACTTTATTTGTTGTAAATGCCTTTATGGTTTTCCACAGGGCACAGCAACCTACAAGTTCTGACAGTCTTTTAGAATAGTAAAATAAGTACTTTTCATTTGAAATCTGGAGAGAGACAATTATCGGTTGCCATAAAAGTTACTCTGATTCCTCATCCAAATATTCATTTAATTATTCTCTTCATCATTTGTTGGGATTTTTTCAGCTGCTCAGTTTACAGTAGTTGAGAACTTTTGCAACGTAGAAGTTAAAAATGTCAACATGTAGTAATTTTTTTTTTTTTTTAAAGGCCACAGGGAGTCTTCCTTAAGTTGTTGCAATTAATGTAAGAAAATGTTAGCTTTATTATTATTTATTATCTTGGAATAATTTGTGAAAGCAGCGTGAAACATAACTACAACATATCTGAAGTTTAAAAAAGGTCGCATAGCTTTTTAATTCAGCAACTGAATCTGTTACTTTCAAAATCATTATTGATTTTACATGAAACAGGAATGTTTTAACTTTACTAGAACTACTTTCTAAACTAGAATGAATGTCAGTCCTGCAAAACTATATAGTTTGTAAAAAGTTTTGTGTGTGTTTTACTTCAGGTAACACAATAATACAGATTTTTAAAGTAATTATGATGTATGGCTCTTAATTATTTGCCCTATTAGATATGCAAAAGAATTTCATACATGACAGGAAGGAGTTTGGCTATAAATTAATAGTAATCCCGCTTGGTGTTCTGTTTGTGGTTTTTGTTGCGTTATTTTGTTTCCCTCATTGTCCCTTCCCCTTTTCCCCCCACAGATTCGAGAGTAGTTAGTTGTGATGTTGTCTGTTTGTTTGTAACCACCACACTGGATTAGAGACCAGGTGATCAGAAAACACTCTTTAGGGACTGGAAGATTTGTAAACTTTCTCTACTTCCAATAGATCTTGATGACATGGGCTTGGCTTCTGAATTTTATTTGCTGGGATTCAGATGATCTTTGCTGCTTTTTCTTTGGCAGTATGTGGTAGCAAATTGCTCTTAAAATGTATTTTAAAAGGAAACTACATGATTTTCAAAGCATAACTCTGTACATGTATCTTCTTACCTGATAGCCAGATCTCTGGCTTTATTAATCCAGCATGATTTTACTAACTTTGACTTCTGTGGTCTTTAAATAGCCAAGTACAGCATGTGTGATGTGTATTCTGCATGTGAGTTTTATGTTCATTCACTCCTCCTTCTCCTCAAAGTGTTCCCTACAGTATCTTTGGTATGACAGAGTTCCCATTATAGTCAATTCTTTGCTTTTTAACTCTTATAATTATTCTTTAAGTAGTGCTTCTTTGAAGTGTGCTTGACAGGAAGATGCAGCCTTCTACTTTTTCCAGTAGACTTTAACCTCCTCTGGGTACATTTCTTAAGAACTGAGGGGGTTTTTCTTATTTTTCATGTGCATTCAGTGCTGGGTCATTCTGTTGTATTTTCTTGTTGAAGACCAAAAGAGACCACAAGTGTATTTCTTGTTAAGACTAGATGAGGCAAGGCTCTATCACTGCTGACCTTGCTTAGATTAAAATTGGTAAAGTAGAGGTGAAAAGCTCTGTATCCATTGCTATCCCAAGTCGCTTTTCCAGAGACTCTTGCTTGAGTGTTTTTGATCAGAATGTAGTTTCATTCAACAGAGAGTGTCTTTTTTTCTCTTCCTCATTATGTTTAGCTCTCCAGTTTTGAAATGGGTAGCTTTTGGAGCCTTGTTCTTGGATCAGAACATCAGCTAAACTATGTATTGTATAGAGAGTAATTAACAATATAGATTGGAGTGATGCTGGAATGGTCTGCATGAATAACATCTCTAAACAATGCATGTAAAGCTTCTTTCCCACTATACTAGAGTTGTATCATTTATTAATCAGGTAGATTTCATCAATAAGAAAATAAGAAATAGTTGTAATTACTTGCTGAAGAAATACCTGAAGGTCCCTCTGCTGTAATCACCAGCATAAGACTACCAGTAGGCACTATGTGAAGAGAGGCACCATCTGAAAATTCTGCTTTAATTAAAAACAAAATGCTTATTCACAGCTTGGACTAGCAAAGAGATAGGTTATCACTCATTAAAGATAGCCACATGGTAGCATAACAAAAGGTCAGAAGGGTCTCCCAAGTGATAAATTGGTTTGTATTTAGCTGTTGTGGTTAGGCCTTTATTACAGGCTCAGACTACTTTAAAGACAGAGCATTTTAAATTACTTGGCATTCCCTTGTTGCTGGGTTTGTTTAGTGTTTGTTCATCTACCCATCCACGTTTCTATAAGTGACACAATCAAAAGTAATATCTTGAATAATGCTGAAATTTCTCATATTGTTTCAAGTCACTTTGTTCCTTAGCCTAATTAAGGCTATGCTGTGCTGCAGAAATGAGGCCTCTCATTGGTACAGGGAGCAGAATGCAAGGATGCAGCAGTGCAGGTTACAGTGTGGAGCAAAGGGCTCTGCTCCACTCCACGCCAGTGAAAGTTCTCCAGGCAGTGAAAGTTCTTCTGAAGCTCACACACCCCTCCTTTGGACAGAGCTCCTTTGGAAAGGCTTTTGGATGATTGTCAGATTTTGTGTTTTGCCTGCATCCTTTCTAGACATCATAAAGGACTTGTTTGTCCAGATGCTTTTTTTCCTAAACTACAGTGGTTGGTTTAATAAAGAATATTGTTTCTGCTACACAGCAGATGAGTTCCAGATCCGATCTGAGTAGACTGGTTTGTTTTGTTTTATTTAATCAGTGCTTCTAGCATTTAAGCTTGCAGAGTTTTCAGTGTTAGGAACCTTGAGTCAGTGGGGATTTTTCTTATAAACTTGTGAAATTTAGGGATAGAACTTGGTAAAAAGTCTACCCTGCAGTGCTGCTCTGAAGCTTTGTCTTTGTTTCAGGTGCAAGGTGCTATTTCATATGCATTTCTTTCATTTGCAGTTCTGCTTTTCTATCCCCTGCCACTTGTTTTCCTGCCTCTGTGCCTTCAAGTGTGCTGGAGTAACTATTTACGAGACAAGAAGGTGAACTGAATTTGAGATTGATCTAGGTTAAAAATAACTCTACAGAAAAGGGAAAGCAGAAGGGACTTTAGTTAACCTGGATTTGGCTTCCTGATCCAGTTCACTGCAGCCACACAAGCAGTTATACCAGTGCAGTTGGGATATGGCACAGAGAAGAGAGTGGATAGCAGGCACTAAATAGGAGCTGCCTGACCTACTGCTGTTGCCAAAAGGAGAGCTGTGGTTTCAGGCTCTACTGCAATTATTTTCCTACCATAAGCAGTTTCTCCACTGTGAGGTAGAAATGCTTCCTGGGAAATGGGAAAGAGAACAAAGTAGCAGTGGAGCTCTGAGGAGGTAAGTGATGTGAGGAATATGTTGTCTTAGAGTTGCAAAACTAGAAGATAAAACCAGTTTCCTTTTTTTTCCCTTCCCCTTCAATGGTTGGGAAAGGATTACACACATTTTATTTCTTTGTGTTATCCTGGTGTTCAGGAGGGCTAGTCATGAGCTAGGACCCCATTTTGTTTGAACAAACAACATAATTTGTTCTCTGAAACCCATGTGTTCTGTTTTGGAAAATAAGGTGAATGCTGACAGGAAATGAAAGTGAGGCTCTTAGTTTGTGTAGCAGGAGAACTGGGATACAGCAGTTTAGGGGGTGTGCTGTGCAGGGAGCTAAAGGGAGGTACTGCCCTGCCTGTGGTGTTGGGATCAGCAGCCGTAAACAAGAGTTTGTTCAGGGCTCCTTTGAGCCTCTCTTTGGCATCTCCCTTGCTGTTTCTTCTGCAGCTCAGCAGAATCACATCCGCTAAGAGTAAGATTTCACAAAACAGCTGAGCACATCTGGTGACTTGCACTGTTGAAAAATCAGGTTTTATTCCTAGACCCTTCACAGGTCACAGTTCAAGTGTTTCTCCAATCCATTGTTAAGGTCTTTTACATAGCCAGAAAACAATGCAGGTTTTATCTCTTTGGGTTATCCATAATTATTTTTGCACACCAGATCAATTCACTGAGGTGTCAGATGGCAAGAGACAGATTCAAAGGAAGTGCTGAAAGCACCATTGGCAATTAAATGGTCAGGTGGAAAGGAAAAGAAGTCTAATTTTTTAGCATTGAGCTCTTTAAGACCTCACGCTGCTAACTTCTTGGAAAAATTATTACTCCAAACTACCACTTTCTCATCTGCAGCTGTTCATATAACAGATTACTTCAAGACTTCAGGTTTTTGGTGAGAGATGTTAGCACCTAGCAGTTAGACATCTAGAGCTATATTAAGGTAGAGAAAAATAGATCAAAACATTGCTTGTTTCTATCTCTACACTTGCTATATGGATCTTTAAGGCAATAGTATTTTAGAAGAGGATTCTTTTTTTCTGTTTAAGTTTTTCATTTTGTGTTTATTTGTTTGGTTGGTTGGTTTGTTTGTTTTACAATTTGCTATTCAGACTAAGATATGTAACAAAGTTTTTGTTTCTTCCATTAAGTTACTTTCTGCTTTTCCCTGCCCAGAAGGAAAAGGTGTTTGCTGACTTCTGATAGAATGAGTTCTGGCACATATTCCTTGTTATACATGTAGTAAGGGTTAGGCTAACTTCTTAACATTATGCTATGCAATAAAGGTGTTTGTTTTGTGTGGGTTTTTAAAGCCACAGTTTTTGTGACTTCAAAAGAAACAACCAGTTTCTCTACACTGGGATGTCATCTGTCTGTAGTTTTGAGCAATAATTTTGAAGGTTTTAGAAATACTTTTCAGTAAATCAAGGAGGCATATAAATAGACTCTGCATGTAAGAGCTAAATGGGTGTCCAGATTCTGAGAAAGCAAAAATCTTTTCCATGACATAGCTGATCTTCACCAGAGAAAGCCTGATGAGCATTTTCAGCCAAGTTCTCCCCTTAGGAAGGGCAGAGAGGTGCTGTTCTACTTGCACTGACCCTTTTCTCTAGAGACATACAGTATTTCTGTGATAGACTAACACTAAAGTAGCAAGGTATCTTACCTGTGATACTAAAACAAGAGATGTAGGAAATCCTCCTTTAAAATGTTCCTAGGTGATGAATATCTAAACTGTTTGGTGATTTGTAAATGTAATTGTTAGTTTGTTTTTCCTCTGCCTCTTGTTAACTTGTATCCTTTTGCTAAAATACTGTAATATTGAAACAGAGGACATCGGGAACTTTTTGTTTCTTTTATTTCATTAAGGTTAAGCTGCTTCCAGGAAGTATGTACTTATTAACATACTGCACTTGCTGCTAGCACTTGTCTGTAAACGCACAGATATCCACAGCTGCCATGTGGCTCAAGAAATTAAAACAAAGGAAAGTGGATTTTTGGCAAGAAGAAGGAAACCTGAAAGATAGAAAAGACCGTTACTTTGCCTGTGTCCAGAATCAGTTTGCTTTTCCCTCTCACAAAATGACATAATTAAGGGTGTATGTACTCTGCGACTTCAGTAGTTGTGTTGTTATAGTAATTAAGGTTAGTTTTGATTACTATAACATTAGGCAGTTTGAAATTCTTTGTCTTGTAGCAAGCAGCAGTAACAATTTTATTGTGTATGTAAATTCTGATTGTTAAGCATATGATAATCTAGCCTTACTTTGCACAGGGCAAAATTGTGATTTAACTGCACCAAAGTCTATCATTAAGATAAAGTTTTTAATGCAAATTACCTATATTCAAGCATTTTATTTACTGACCCATAGATTAACGTGGAGGATGGAGGTTTTGATCAGGGTTTCTCCTTGAAAAACCGGGTAGGTGGTGAGAGAGAGAGAGGAAGAGCATTACATAGCTAAAATCATGCCAAGCCCATTTGAAAGATCATGGTATTTTCCTCTAACAGGTATGGTGAAAGGAGGCATGTTTTCATTAACTTGTTGAGGACTATTTTATATTGGGCAGTTTTGAAAAGTTCGATGCCTCAGTTGTATGTTTGTTCCTTGTGAAAACTTGTCTAGTGAGAAGCACACCCTGCAAATCCCAGCACTGGCCTTCTGCTTTGGGAACTATGGATTAAGCATTCTAAAGCAGTAGACTGCAACAGTCATCCCGTGTTCAGGCTGGATTCTCTCCATTGGATGAAAAATCTACCTTTTAGTGGTACATGTTTATGTGAACTGAACTTCAGAGAGAAATTAGGTGCTAGATCTTTTAGCTTAATATAATGGCTTGTATGAATATCAAGTTGCAAAACAAGCAAGTTATGAAATTTGTTTAAGTGTACAGCAGCCTCATGGGATGTGGAATTGCCTGGGAGATTGAGGGTGTGTAGTGCTTTGTAGTGGTTCTTAGGGTGTTTCCTGGTTCTTTTGCAAATTAGCAATTTTTTTTCCTTTGAATTTCTTGAGGATGAATGATCAGATGCAAAACTGACACTAAAAAAAATTAGCCTCAGTTTTTCACACAGATTGCACTAATACCTAAGAAAGTTCAGTTTCTATCAAAATTTGGTCTATTGTTATGACATGCTTTCTGCCAAAATGATTGCTCTTTTGATACCACCTACCTCATCATCCAACTGTTCATTTAATATTCAAATGCAGAATTTATTTCATTTGCATATTAACTTAGGTTTTTTATATTGAACTCCAAGGTAGGACTTTCTTGAACTTTAAATTAATGTGTTCAGAGTTTGGGGTTTTTCAATTTCAATTAACAATTTTCGCTTTTAAGCAATACTTACTACCACATGTTGGTGATGAACATCAAACACCTTGCATCTCAGGTGAGCACTCAGGAAAAGGTTGGCAAGGATGGAATGATGTTCATGTGAGGAATTATTATGTAATTGCTATGTAAGTGACATCTTTCATCTAGAGTAGCTAGAGGGCATAATCTGTAAAATTGTGGCATGGGGAGTGAGGAATGTCCTACGCCTGCTTTTTTCTTGCTTTTTCTAAGTAGCTGCTTTGAGTCATTGTTTCTATTGGCTTTTTCCTTAGGAACAGATACCAATTTGTTCCTAATAAAACATTAGAGCCCTCCTTGAGAATGAGAAACTGCTGAAAATGATGGAGAGAAAACAGGCAACAGCAGGTAAAAGAAGGAATGTGAATTGAGAAATGTAAAAACGGAGAGCCAAAGGGAGCTCTAAGGAGAGTGCGGTTTGGGTCTTGTCCACATACTCCCATCCCAGAAAAGGGAGCTGATGAATGCTGACCAGAGATGCTCTGCTTGAGGAGGTCAGACAAAATACCATGGGCGTCGAGACATCTTGAGAAGTTTCTTCCACCTTATTGCAGCTTGGTCAGAGCAGTAGAGTCTCTGATGAAGAGATCCTGCATCAGGTGGAGCCTTAGAGAGGAAATGTATAAATGTAAAGGTGAAACAAGAGCATCTTAATAAGAAGTTTTGGAGAAGCTGAAGTAGGGGTTGCCATTACTCCCACTTGGGCCATGGCATACATGTGTTCCACCTCATCCCAGAGGGAACTAGCTTTCAGGACCCCAGGCAGGGCATTATGGACGTGCTCATATCTTTTATTTTTCCTGGCTGGACTCTGGATTTAGCCCGAAGTACAGGCTGATCCACCTGGCATCGTGCCTCTGCTGATGGTAGGAGATCCCGTCCCCTGCTGCCTAGGCAGGGCAAATGGTGAGAAAGTGAAGTACGAGGGCATAATGGAATTTTCCAGGATGAGGTGTGCAGATGAACAGGATGCCATGAAGCCTACCGAAATACTGCATGGTGAAGACGTGTATCTCACGGGACAACAATCTTTTGCTGGGATTACTCTTGCCTCAGTCTTGTTAGTTGAGTTCAGCTCTTGCTGCAGAGGCAGAGAGGACACCCATGACTACCTTCATGCCAGATGCCCAGAGGTACATTCTGTGGTTTTGCTCTGCCAGAGGTGCCAGGTATACTTGGCACATTGTATAGTTTCAGCCAGTTCTTGTGGGGTTTTGGGGGTTGTTGGTATTTTCATTTGGTTTGTTTTTTAGAAGCAATTTTATAGTGTCTGCTGGGCAAGAGTTTTCAGAGTAGAACCTGATTTTTGCTGGTATGATATTTTTGAAAAAACCAAAACATGTTTGTACTGTCTCCAGCTTGAGGTTTGAGGCTATAATTATGAAACATTCTTCAACTTGCTGCTTATGGAGTACTTACATGACCAATTTTCTTTGGCAGTAAAGCTGACTTGAAAAATGCCTGCCCTTATCACCCCTGCTGCTCTGCTCATAGCTACAATTCACTGCTCCTCGTGTGCTGATACAGCTGTTCAAGGCCTGCTCTGAGTCTCACCACGATGGTTAAGACCCTTGCTATCACCTGGCGCTGCCGTTTTAACCCTTAATTTCATGGACCGATCTTAAAACACCACCCCACCTTGTGTTGGGCTGATACAAAGGAGGGATGCAAAACGAGGGTGAAATGGTGCTGCAAGTGGCTTTTGCCTTTGAAGAAAACACATTTCACTGAAGGGAAAAAGAAAATGCTGCTGTTGCATGGTGTTGATATCACCTTTTGGATATGTTAACATGAGATGGTTTTTAATTTGAGGGACTCTTTGGAGCCTTCCCTTGATGCAGAGATGCTTCTGACTGACTTTGTAGTGCTGTGCATCACCATGCCATTCTCAAATACTATCAGCAAGATTCGTCCCATTTTTTGTTTACAACTGAGACTAAAATAATGTTTGTATCATTTTAGTTCTGTTAAATGTGATTACCCTCGTGGTCGTCAGCACAATTTATTTTGACAAAGTTATCAAAAAGATCACCAGCCTTTCTCTTCATATTTTAATTGCTCCAGAATGTACTCAAGTATTTGTTAGGACAAATAATGCTGGAAGATGACTAAA
This sequence comes from Callaeas wilsoni, assembly GCA_013398955.1. Lineage (NCBI taxonomy): Eukaryota > Metazoa > Chordata > Aves > Passeriformes > Callaeidae > Callaeas > Callaeas wilsoni. The sequence continues at coordinate 66,069 of VWPU01015469.1, read as the reverse complement.
ACATATACACTCCTTTTATATACAGCATGTGAGTAGGGAGTAGCAGGAGGAAGAGGAGACATACAGAACTGTGCAGCAGCACAATGAGAGATGTGAAAGAATCCAATACCAAAGTTAGCCTAAATGGTATGGTAAATCTAGAGGTGTAAGCATTGGAAATTTAGTATGCTCTTTGGCAAAAATAATGAAGGCATCTCTTGCATTTATCTTTTCTGCAGTTGAACTGAATTTTTGCACTTAGTGGTGAAGATACTGATTTTCTGCAGGATGTATTTTTCATTTAAAGTAAAAATAAAGTTCATAGCCTTACTGTCCCTTCTTTCAAAAATAACTTGTGGTAGTTCTGCCTTTCTTTGTGTGAGAATCATTCCAAACAGAAAATAGTAGTTGGCTGGTTTTCCACAGTTCTATTCACAACACTATAATTTTCTCCACCAACTAAATTGACTCATTCATTTCCACTAATACATACAAACTTACTTGTTCTGCTGCCAGTCTTGTTGTTAAGAGGACTAGCGCAAGACACAGTGGCTGAGAAAACAGAGCAGTAGATGTTCAGTATGGAAAGCGTGAAAGTGCAATCCTTTCGCATGCGGTCCCTTTGGACCTGGATACAAATTTTTCACCAAGAGAACTGTCAGCCACTGGAATAATCTCTCCAGGGAAGTGGTGGACTCCCCAACAGCAGGATACTTAAGGTTCAGCTGGACGGGGTGCTGGGTCATCTTGTCTAGAGCATGCTTTTGTCAAGAAAGGTTGGACCAGCTGAGCCTTGAGGTCCCTTCCAGCCTGACAATCTGTGATTCTCTGACGTGTTATGGAGAAGCTGAGTAGCAGAGCAAATCTTTTGAGCTTGAGATTGTTTGTTTGATACTTGTGCAGCACTGGAGAGGGGTTTATAGAAAGTGACTGCAGGCTGGGAAGGAGACAATAGATAGGTACATTTTTAAGAAACAAAGCCAGGGTGAGAATTTTGATTCCTCTCAAATGGTACAAACACAGTTGGAAAGTCTCAAGAAGGCAAGAGTTATATGAAAAACACTTTTGATTTCTTGTTGAATGTGCGTTTAATAAGGAAAAGGAGACATTTAGTGAGTTTGGGGAAAATGTATGCTTCAATTGCGAAAGATGGAATATATTCAGTATAAGGGTGTAAGCCACAGCATTGGCAATTTTCTGAGTCAAAGTAATAGTAAATACTGAAGAAGGAAGATGTGAGAAAATTAAGAAATAGTATTATTAGTCCCTCTTAAGTATTTGCTAATGATACAGGTATCAGCTATAGCATTATAGCGTGAAGAGTATTTTTCCTCTTCCAAAATACACTAGTGTCATGTGATTAAAAAAAAAAAGGAATCATTGACACTTCTCTTGATGTTGCTCCTCCTTGGGACACTTCTTTCCCTGCTGATAAGAGCATAATGGAACTTTATTGCACTCCAAGGATATGATGAAACACTAGCTCTCCCTGTTTGTGATTGCATCAAGAATTATTCAATGAAAGGTAGCATTAAATTTTTTCTGGTGTTTCATCACATGGCAGAGTGTATTCTCTCATGAAAGATTAAACTGCAGATGCTGCTGACATCTGTTATTGTTTGGGAGGTTCTCATTTCTTTGTGTATTTGTAGGAGGGTTATCTCAATCCAAATTACTTTCCGGCTGCAGCATCCTATAAGACAATATGTAACCACAACAAAACCAGTATTTCATTTTTATAGATGTACTTACTGGGGTGGTTTTGTGGTCCAAACACCGAGTAATTGTCACAGCACTGGATAATTTAGAACTGAACTTAGAGGACTGCAATGTGAAGTACTAAAATACTGTTCTTAGACATCATTGCTGTTTAAAAAGTACTTCCAGCTAATTGTTCTGTTCAAGTACTTCTTCACTGGTGATAGTATTTAAGAAGGGATGGCAAAGTTAGAACAATTTTGAAAGATGACTTACAAGCAGATATAAATCTGGGCCTTGAAATTTTTACAATTTAAGATGGCAAAAATGTAGTCCTAATGGTAGCCTAACATTTATAGCTGCTTTATACTGAAGTATGCATACTTAATGTATAGATGGAATTCATTTAACTGAAGGAAGAAAAGCTCTGAACAAGGGCAAGAAGAAATTTTCCTACCACCACCACTTAATGATTTTTCAGGTTGGAGAAAGTGAGGAGAAGGATAACGGTTTTAATGCAACAAATATAATTATGCTCTAGGCAAGATCATTGTTTGTAAACATTTTACTGCATTTTGACAAGTATGATGTTGGTGAGAGATACATTGGAATTGAAGTTAGAAAAATGGGAAGAAATCTTAGTTAATACATTGACAGTTGAGTCTTAAAGCATTCATGTGTTAGTAGTTTAAAATTCTGTAATATATATGAATATTCTGTGGACGTCGTATGTGACATACAATAGGAAAGCAGATACCAGTTTATCTTTCTACAGGTAAATGCACAAAAGAGTTGAGGTGATGGCCCGCTCTTGTTCCATTCCCATCTTAGTCACCAATTTTGATAAAGTGCCCAAAATAAGAGGCCTACTTCAAGAGAAGGTCTTTTAATATGTCATGGGTGGCTTTTTTAAGCAAATGTATTTGATTCATTTATAGAAAAGGAAATAAAGTGTATTTGAAATATTTATTCTCTTAGAGATGTTTTTTATTTTTCCATTTAAATCTCGGAATGTATGGGTCATAGTGCTATTCCAAACAGCATTAATTTTGATCTGAAGGTAATGATGTGTATGTAAGTCTCCTGTAAATAGGCCATAAATCATTTGCAGTCTGTGGTGGTGGTGTGGTAATTATATTTTGAATTTGAGTGTGTGGTTAAGGGTAGAAAAATTTGGACATTTATGTTCAAAGTTGATTTTTTAAAACTATGTCACTAATAGGTAAGGGATCTGCTTTTCTTTTGTTGTTCTATTGGCATATACTAGCATGGTGCAATTAACATTTATTTCTTATGTCGATGAATTTTTTGACCTCTTAATAAGAGCATTTTTAAGAAGACTTTCACTATAAGAAACTAGAAACAGAAAATCTTTTTAAAGTGAAATCTTATATTCTGGTCCTCTGTTAGACAATGCAAGTATAGCATCTTCATTAATTCAAGCTACATGTTGCAGTATTACTTGTTGATTTATTAACAAAGAGCATCTAGCTTAGGAACAAATTAATTTGTGAGGATCAAGACAGTTTGTCTTAATTCAGTGTTTCTATTTTAGTACATGTAACAACATAAAAGATATATCCTCTTTGCTGTTGAGCATTTTCTTCACGTTCTTTCCGTTGAGTGATTTTAATGACAAACACTGTTAGGATTCTCACTAAAAGAAAATACTTTCTTGCCAACAAGTGTTTATACACGATGCATCTGTCTTCTATTTTGTCTTTTGTCATCTAAAGTCTGGTATAGGCAGTGCTGTGGGCTAGCAAGATTGTCATTCTTTATGAACTTTACCCCTCAAATCCTGCACCTATTTAGGTAATATTTAAAAAAGAGAAAGGACATGTACACCTTGTTGAAACAAGGTGCCATGGGGTGTTTTTTAACACCTTGTATTTCAAGAATATATTTTTATCTCATATTACAGGATAATTAATAGTGTTGTTTTAAATAGTAAACAGTGATGGCTATTGCAGATTAAAAATTATTCATTTTAATATTTTTGACTACTAGATATTAGTTAAAATTTGCTTTGCTTAGAAGTAAAGGTTACATTATTTCAGTGTCATTTTCAGTATCTTACTTTGCTTAGTAAGAGTAGAATTATTCAAATACTTATTATGCTGTCTGTTCTTATTATCATATTTGTGATATTATGGGCTGGGTAGATTTCTAGTGAAAGTGAAGGCTGGAAATGCAACTTTCCTGGTTTTGCTAAATAAACCAAAAAGTCCACCAAAACTCAAAGCAGCCGCATTGATATTTTCGAAATAAAAGAATGGGCAGCTTACCAGTGGAATATTTCAGGAAGGAGAACTTGTGTACCTGTATATCATTCGGGGGAGATGAGTGTGTGTTGTTTCTGAGGGGAGTCTAAGGCACAGCAAGAAAGCCCCAGAGAGAGTTTGAGCCAAACAGTGGAAGATGGCCCATGAAAAATACAGCAAGGCATTTTTTGGCTGAGCATGGCTAAAGAAGCCTTGTTATGGACTTCTCACGTTTATTTCTTTGTATGGGTAGAATTTTATACATTCTTCACAAATACCCAGGATTGAATCAAGGTAATCTGCAGAGAGCAGCATTTCACCTATTTCTGTTCAAGTGATGAGTGGATGATGGAAACAGGTAACCTGCTCAGGTCAAGTAGGGAACAACGTGCATTTGTGTGAGGAGCATGGGGTTGGTTGTTTTTTTCTTGGCTGGCGGAGCTGTAATGATATGCACTGTCCAAAGGTTCTTTTGCTGTATCACCTAGTTCTTTGCCTTCATTTTATGGTTTAGCGTTTCTATCAACGGGCCTCAAAGCTACAAATATATGTGCAAAGAATACAGAGAATATATGAAAGAAAAGAAGGTAAAAACCAAAATGGCATCAGGCTGCGATATGACTTTTCAGCTGATGCGTCATTTTCCTTTCCTGGGCAGTTAAAAATCAGTATATGCTTTCTCTAGAGAAACAGCTCCTCAGAGTTTGTGATTGCACACCACCAGACATAAAACATGCCACTTTATTTTGCAAAACTGATGCTCTCTTGCTGCTAAGAAAGTTCGTAATTCTTATAAAAGTTTATAAGCTTTAAACAAACTCTGGTGAAACTATTCCAGTTCTGTCAGGCCTCTATTGTCCATAATAAAGAGTCATCTTAAAAAGAATTTTTATGGTTATATAGCTCTGATAATAATTGAAGGATTCCTTGCTCAGGCAAATTAAAATCAATCTCATGATGGGGAGGGGAAGGTTTTTATTAAGGAATTGAACTTATTTCCCTCATTTCTGTGTATGCTTCTTACGAGTCCTATTGAACTTCTTTCAGATGTAATTAACATACACGCGCAGCCTCTCTCTGTTTTTCCATTACACCTTTTTCCCAAGCTGTCTTTCCACGTGGATCTATTTCAGACAGATTAGTTTTATGTCTCCATTATGGTTTTGTTCAAATTGGAGTTTTTACAATGCACACATTGCTTTAAACTATTTTCTGTTGAAGTTCTATGGGAAAGTTATTTGACTTGTTACTAAAAGTTTAGCAGTGCAGTGGGTAGAGAATAAAATAAAGCCTTATTTTCCTCCCTGCTTGTTTTCTTCCTGTTCTAATAGTTTTTATTTCTTCTCTGTGGAAAAGGCACCCAAATAGTCTTTCATCATTGTGGGGATAAAAAAGCAGCAGTACCTACAGCTGAAAATCATATAGTTTAAGTAACTTGTCACAGAACAAGGATAGTGTCTGCTCTTCAAGGATGGTGTTCAGTAGCCTTTGGCAGCAGCTTGTCCTGGTGCTGCTAAAGGCTGCTTTATTCTGCTTACAGAGTTCTGTAGATCTTTCCAAAGGAGCTCAACCAATACATTTCCTTCACTGCCTAATCCTGAATGAGTGCCAGGACAGTTCCATACATTGTTCTGCAGGAAGTACCAGTCTGAGGAAAAAGGAATAGATGTCTGTATCTGTTGTTACAAAGAATTTGTAAACAAGGGCCATGCAGAGGTTATTAAAAGAATACTAATTCTGACTTTTAAAAATGCCTTTGAATGCCAAAATGGGAAATATAAATAATGTCTTTCAAGCATAGATTTGTTTGAATTAAGTTATGTAGACAAGTACTTGTTTCTACAGTTTGATTTGTAAATGTCTTCCTATGAAAAGGCAGTAAATTTTACTAGTCAGTTATTGTCTTTACTCATAAATATTCGTAATTAATATGAGAACAAGTTGATAGCAGTTTAGTTGACTTTATCCAGTGTCACTTGAATTCCTGGTTATTATTTTTAGAATGTACAATAAAGCTAAGAGGTAATACAGTAGCTTTTTCAGTGACATAGTTAGTAGCTTGCATATTTTTATGTTCAAGTAAGAGGAATTTATTAAAAATTTTGGGAAGATATCAGTGTGTATAAATATTGTATCTCCTTTAAGAAAGACAATTTGGGATCATAAGAAGGGAACAGGTACTGTTGATAAGCCTTTGCTCCCTGGAACTCTTAGGGAGTTCTTTTTTCTAAACTCAGAAGTACTCCTAAAGCCCTCATCAGAAGCCCACCCATCAGTGTTTTGTAAGAATAACAGAAATGTGTCATCCACTGGTATCACGGTATGAAAACTGTTTGTAGATAGTATTCAGCTCTTATCCGAGGTCAAACTGAACTATTTGTTGACCTTCCTACTTAGGCTTGATGCACTGAAAATCTGGGCTGTTAAACTTGAGAGTCATATGATTGTCTAAATCCTTACTTCTCATTCGCAATGTTCCAGAAAAACAAGGCAGAGGCAATGCAATCAGGCTTAACAGTCCTATTGCTTTTAACCATTTCTGAATTTCTCTTGGGGAAAGTGTAGCTTTTGGGAAAATAATTAGCTTTTAAAATCAGTTGGCACTACTAAGCATCTTTCATCTGTAAACTGGCAAGTGACTGCAAATATTTATTAAACAATTAACTCTTTAGAAGACCTAGGCATACAGCAATACAGTGAAGTGACTTCTCATAATTACCCTAGGCTTATAGTAACACTTCTAGTAACTTAAAATAACATGTATCTTCATTTTTTGCCAGTCATACATTTAAATTGGCAGTCTGTTACAGAGAGAAAACTATACCTTATTTTATGGCAATTAGTATATCAATTTACTTCACGTTCTCAAAGTGCTTATTAATTTTAGCTCAAAATAGATCAAATGTACCACATGTGACTGCTGTATCATAATACTACATATCTATTTTTAAACCTAAATGGACTCTGGGAAAGTACTTTGCAAACTTTTGGCTTCTATTGCAGAGCAGGTTTCCCATGTGCTCCTGGGTAAAGTGCCTCCTAATGGGGTCCTGGAGTATCCGTTGGACTTTCTGGCCATGTTTCAAGCTTTTATGTTTGTTAATTTAAAAACCCTGAAATAAAGTCAGGCGAATTGTGTAAATTCTTTTTCAAAATGAGCAAGCTGGGGAAACTTCATCCACTTCATTTCAGTCCTGAAAATGTTCAGATACTGCAAGGGAAAATGAAATTTATACTGGAAGTCATGAGCTCAGAATCATATTAATGGTATTTTGTTTTGAAAATGTTTTCTCTATGAACTTGTATTCAACACCAAAGAAAAAATTGTTTTCCTGTGAGTGACAAGCTTTTCAAAACTTATTAATCTCTTATTAAAAATAAGTCTCATATTAAAAATATGTCAACTATTGTAAAGCAAACAGTCTTTACCTTTCTTACTCCGCACTCATGGAGTCATGGCTCAGAAGTTACGTTTAAGTTAATATTTATTTTGTAACAGCCAATTGGGATCTCTTTATCGCCACTGCACGTGTTCCAAGTTAAATGTTAGGACTTTTCTGTCAGAATCTCACCTCACCAAATCATCACAGTCATGAAGATGGATAAAGAGAGAGTCGCCAAGGCAATAAAGAATTTTAGTCATTTCTAGGTTGAAGGCAGCTGTAGAATACAACAGATGAGTCTTAGGAGAGCAGGTGAAATGTTAGTCAAGTGAGTGGTTCCATGGCTCTGTCAGAGCATGCAGTGGTGCTGTACACTGATGGTAGTTGCACTTTTGAGCATAAATGGGTGTAATTGCCACTTGTAGTAATTCAGTGTGAGAGTTACAAAGACAAAAATACCAATGGCAGGCAGCACCATAGATACCAGTATTTAACAACACATCATAAAGGAATATTAATTATTTTTGCAGTCTGAGCTGCATCGTAATTTGAGGTCCAAGGGAGTACCCTTAGGTGACACAAACTGACAAATGCAGTCCATGATAGACTTTAGATGTTTTCATTGCTTAGCCTGTGAACCAAGGAGCAGAAGTGCTTTTTTCAAGTCGCTTTTCATGCTGCAGTCTTGGCTGAAGAGATAGCTCCCCAAGGTCAGATTTTTTTTTATTTTATTTCATATGAAGACATCAGTATATTAATGATGCTGCAACCACTAAGTTTTACAGCTTAAATACCTTAATCAGTATCTGCAACAACATCAGATAAAAATGAAGGATAGCAAAACAAGATCTAGCAAGCATTAGTTTTGAGGAGTTCATTTTCTTAGCATGCCCAAAGTGTTATCTGTAGTTGGGTATTCATTTCCTGAGTCAGCTATAGCCAAGTCATAAGTTGCTAAAGTACTGAAGAATGTTAAAAAAGTGGGTGTTTCATCTTTCCTTTATGCCCGGTTGGCAGTCAGTAACTAAATAAAGCTTTCATTTCAGTTTGAGAACTGAAAAGAGTTGAGATAATAAGATTGTGTTAAATCAGTTTTTGGCCTTTGACCTTCTAAAATGAATGTCTAAAACAGAGTTAAGGGTGAAGTTGTATATAGACATGGAGTATTGTCCTTTAAATTTAAATGGCTGAAAAATTGGGATGGCGAGGGGTTAGGCTATTTTCTTCTCTGTGTACACTGATAGGCCAGATCTTTTTATCTAGAAAAGTTTTGCCTACACTACACTCTCGGAGGCTTGCATTGTACAACTTTTTTTTTAATAGCATGAGAGGATAAAACTCTTCTAATTGTTTGAGAGTAATGATGAAGATGCCTTTTCTTGCTCTTTAACTCACCCTCAAGCTCAGGTTTCGCCTTCACTCACCGTAGTGGTTTCAGATGCAGAGCCCCCACTCTGTCCTTCCTTAGCTCCTTGTTTCAGTTTTACCTCTGCCTTGTGCCAGCTCCCTAATGCAGTCTTGCATCAGTTCTCAATTCTTTGCCTGTTAGTCCTTCCTCTGCTTTTTTTTTTTTGCCTTTTCTCCTCCAGTTCTGTTGCGAAATTCTAATTTTTGACTGAGTGTTGGTGACATTCTGGTGTATTCTAATACTGTTATGTTCCCCACGCTTGTGACATAGTTGTTCCTGAAGTGGACACTTAATGGCAGAAAAAAGAATATTTTAATTTTAAGCAGTGTTTTAGTGGCTCACTAATTACTTGTAAGCAAAGAAGCAAGCCTAATTTCCTCTATCTTTCATATTTCAACCTGTTTTAGCAATAATTCAAGTTGTTAGTGTAAATATGTCTTGAAAATATCTATTTCACTCAATATGTTTTCTTAGGAGGCCTGAATTCGGGGTTTATTTGATTTAGGACAAAAATCAGACCTTATTAAATGTGTCTTTTTTTATGTGTACTTATAATTCTCTTATTTTTTAATATGTCAGCCAATTTATATTTTTTTACTCTCAAAAGTGTGGTATTAATCCATCTTGTTTGATGCAAAAAAGAAATTAACAACAACGTTTGAACTTGAGGATGGCAATTTTAGCATGAAACATCAAAATAAGTCTTATTTTTAATTTAAACAAAAAACAGTCAATTTTATTTGAATTTTTTTCCATGTGTATGGCTGAGTTTTCTATTAAATTTCAGGCTACCAAGTATTTTTAGACTACATAAATTAATGAGAACAGATGGAATGTATGATTAGAAGTTTTGGCATATTGAGCAGTCAGGCTGAACTGAAAAATACCTGAATGTATAATATGTGGAACAAACTTCTATCAAAGAGGTGTTTGCAAAACTAGAGGTGCAAAAGGATTCTGTGAAGAAAGGCAGAGAGAGCATGTGAGCTCAGGCTCCAGAGCACACTGCACAGGACGTGAGTGAGTGGCCTCTTGTCTTGCAGGTGGCTGTGTCTGGTAATTGCATCTCTGGATGTGTGTTCACTCCTTTAAGGCAGTGAAACAAATAATTTCAACAAAAACTGTCCAAATGCGAGGAAGGAGGAGAGAGAGTTTTTCAAAAGACTATGTAATTTATATATTCATGTAGTGATGTTCATATATGATGTTCGGAATTAAAATATTTACCTAGAGGCATGAATTGCATATTTTAATAGTATTGAGAAGAGTTTGTCTTTGTAAAAAAGGAGAAGAGTTAAAGGTTCATACTGCGTTTGCTGCCCTGCTATTTTCATACCTATTCTAGGTGACTGCAAGCATTTTGTTATCAGGGTTGTTAGTTACAGTTTTGTTTGCAGTTCTCCTGAAAGTATGATTTTCTTATCTATATTCCTGAGCTGGTTGCTTTAAGTAGAACAAAATTGGCACCCAGAATATCAGCCTTTTTTCCTGTTTCATAGGGTGAGTATATATGTACCCGTTTTTCCTTAGAGCAAGGAAGGAAGATAAACTTTGTGTTTCAGCATGAATGGCAATGAGGCTGCAAGTTTTCCAGCGATGCATAAATGCATTGTTAGCCTTGCACAACTTTCCAGAAAAATCATGTATCAGCAGTGTTTTCAAAAATTGCAATAATGCTTTGCCTTATTTGGCTGATAAATTAAGCTGCTATTTTCTTCTGAAAGTGTCAACTTTACAGAGACAAAGGAATGCAAATATCATATGTTACCTAATAATAATATATAAGCACTCATTTTCCCTCAGATAAGTATTCATTTAGGCTTTTATTTCTTGTCATTTAAGTATTGGGCTTTTTTTAATCGTATTAGAAAGGTGAGGAGAGGGCTCAGTTACTGCAATTACTAAGTTCATTATTTTGATACTTTACTTAAATGGGTTGCCATGTGTTTCCTTCCACCCACCCTCCCAAGAGTGGAGGAAGGTGGATCTTATAGTGGAAATAAGTTTAGAAAAAATTGCCCAATGTAGTGCAACTGTTACCTCATTTTGGCAGTTGGCAGTTGTCTTGGGTAGATTTTAACTTGAGAGGAATTGGAAGAAAACCAGAACCTTCCCACATGCCATGTGACTCCCAGAAATAACAATTCTGTATTGAGCTTGTTAGGAAGAGCTATGAGCATCTGAGACTGGCTCAAAGTGAAACATGTTTGTTCTTCCAGGAGGAAGAAATGAAGCCTCTGGCTAGTTACAAACTTTTAAGCATTTTTTCTCAAGATGGTTCAAATAAATTAAGATAAAAACTCAAGCGATGTCTTCCAGCTCTGCTAAATTAGAGAGTTTTTTATTTCCCAGAAATAAGAAGGGCCTCTATGACACTATCATGAAATAGACTTCACCCATTCAAAACAGGAATATTCAAAACATTTTCTTTACTTTGGAGTAATCATGATTAGGATGGCCTATCCTATGATGTGACCAGTGCCAGATGAAGGATAACATTCCCAGTTACTAGCAGGAACCCCCAGATGGTGAAGCCTGTTTGGCAGGTGATCTGGTCTCCGTGTGTGCAGTCTGCGGTGGAGGTGTGCGCTGGAGCACACGGTGGCACAGAAGAGTCGCAGTATCCTTGTTCAGGAGGGTATGGGGTTGATTGCCACCGCTTTGAGAAGCTGCTTTTAGTGGCAATTCACAGTATGAAATACAGTGATTTTCAGAATGCATTTTTAATTACTCTTTGCTCTTACTTCTCTTTAAAGGTAAATACAAATACAACTAATGGATGTTCTTGTATCTAATTAAAAAGTAGCTACAAGGCAATTTACTGTGGTTTACCTGCCAGTTAAAAGTTTATATTACACTTAATTTAAAATTATTTCTTTATTTAATTTAAATAGAGTTACTGTGGAAAAGTTTATTCTTTGTGAAATCTAACGGAGTGAGCTCTATTACAAGTAGCCAGTATAACAAAAACCCATTTATTAGAAAGAAAATATTTGCTTTTCAAACAAATTCAGAATTGTTAAACTTCTCAGAATAAAAATATTATATATTATCAAGCACTCATTTTTAACTAAAAATAAGAAAAAATGTTATGTTCAGCACAGCTTGTAACTTATTCTCTATAAGCTGGTGAAGGAATCACTAGTTTGTTTTGATCTTTTAAAAAAAAATCTTTGATCATGTTGCTTTGAAAGGAAAAATGAAATTGAAAGGCTGAGGATACAGTATTACGGAATTATGTCTTTGCTGACATTCATATTGCATGTGGAGCTGGCATACCATGTGAATTGTTTGACTTTGTTCAGACAATTACAAAGATTGGTGTATTTTATCCATAAAAAAAGAAGAAAAGAAACACTATGCATTTAATCTTGTAGTGTTTCTTTCCTGGAAAGTGCTGTCTGCTTTCCTGTGCTTTTAAACAAACATAAAAACAAATTAAATATACTTGTAGTCGTGTATTTATCTCATTCTTTGTAAATGGAAGGGTGAAAGAGATGTTTTGACCATTCTGTCAAAGTTTTAGTTGGTTTTGGCATTTGTTGTAAAGTAACACTCAAGAATGCCACAAGGTAATGTGGACTGAGAAGCAAAGTGCCTGTTGCTTACTGGTAAACACATTTCATAAATAGCCAAAGGCAAATGTTTAATTTTAAGAATTTTTTTTTAACTTGGTAAATTATTTCTGTTATATCCAAACATAAATACTATTTAAGAATATGTTCAGACTAATAATAAATAAATATGTTAAATAAACTCAATATAAATTAGAATTTATAAATTAAAACCCATCACAAATAGAGGAAAAAAGTACAATCTGTGAACTTTGTTGCTGCCTCACTAAGAAAAATAGCCAGTAATTAGAACGTTGGTGTGTGAATTACTTCCCCTCTAAAAAATCTGAGATATTCGGTTGTGTTTATACAGCACATTACAGATGAATGACTGAGTACCTCTAAAATTTTCTGTTCAGTATTACAGTTTTTGTACCTCACGCTTCGTTTGGTCTTAGACCAGCAGATGGCATTTGTTACTCCATTTAAGTGCAGACTAACATATATTTTGTAAACACAGCATAATTAACTAAAGTATATAGAGAAATCTTGTTTTCTGAGGTGTGCTTCTGATGCCTCTGCATTCCTGCAAGTTGTGGTAGCTGAGATTCCACTTGCTCAGCCCAAGGTGTATCAGGGGCCTATAGCAAACCCCGAAATGCCCTGTTACGCATTCTGCAGCCTCTTGCCCTGTGGCCAGCAGCATCCTCTCTTCTCTCCAGGGTTCAATGGCCGCGTTCCACTCTCGCTGCCGTGGGGGACAGGGAGTGCTCTCGTGTTCCGCTGTGTTGTAGGGTGTCTGCAGCGGAGCGGGCTGGTGGGAGTGGAGGACCAGGACGCTGGGACAGCCTGCGGTCCGCTGAGGCACTGGAATACAGGGGCTGTGCCGTGGTCAGCACATCTCTGCGGCACACGGCCAAATGTTTTGTGCTACAGACCGTACTTCGTGAAAGCCACTACTGTATTCTAATTTGCGCTCTGTACTCCTTTGGTCTATGAAAAAGCACTGTCCCTTCCAACAGAGTTACTTTGGGTTTGCTTTCTTTCTTATTTGGATATTTTTCTAATTGAACCTAAACGTCATATAATCAAGGAGCACTCCAGTTTTGGAGTAAAACAAAGGTATAAATTTAAAATATTTAGCTCAGGGTGGAGTCATTTGGTTTTGGTTATTTTTTCCCCTAGGAAGTGTGCTGGTGATTTAAAATGCAGATTGGCTTCCTGAAAGCGTTACTAAAATGTCTCTGGTTACTCTAGTATTTAGCATTCTGGTCTTTTACTGTACAGTACAGATCCGATAGTGAAGTGTAGCTACTAATATGGTGAATAATTTTTGCCTACAAGACTTCCGTTTAAGTGAACATTTTACTGCTATCCTTTCTCTTACTTCCTCCCATTATCCTATGTCAAAAATTGTCTGTAAATATGACTCCAGATCTCTCAGGGTTAATAATAATTTATTATGTGGGGCACTATGATTCAAGACACATAATGCTTAATGTGTCCTAGGAAGGGTGTTTGAACCTAGGTGTGCCTCATATGGGGCAGTTCCTTACAAGTTCCTTTAGCTAAGTAGCTAAACCAAAGAAGGATAGACCAAACCTGTAGAATGTGGGAAAAGTAGAGCTCCTCTACCTAAAGCTTCTTGTAGCCAAGATCCTTTCCACAGCAGCTTCTCACCTGCAGGAGCCTTTATGATTCCTGTGAGAGCCAGATCTTCAGCATCCTTGTTCTGATGGGAGAATGGCCAGAATGGAAGCAGGGAGCTTCTCCTTGAAGCTGGCCAGATATTGAGCAAAATGTCTGTGTGGTTCTTCTAATTCAGGAACTTCATCTTACTCATTTCAGATCAATAACCCAATAAATGCTCAACATTAATGAACAGTAGTAATTAGTTTGATGTAAATTAAGTGGACCAAAACCTTTATTTGCTGTTAGGTTTTTCAGAGAGGCAGAGCAACTGAGTTCATGCTAAATGTCTTCACATTTTAACCTTGGATTTTAATTTAAAAAGTCCATACACTTACATGTTTTTTCTAGACCTCATTGGTTCAAAAGCAAAAAACACCTTAGTCCTGGCAGACTATTTTGTGTAAATATAAAAAAAACCACTTACATAGGTACTTTCTCTTTTGCTGCAAAGTAACAGAGTTTGTACAAAACTTCTGGTTGGCTGTCAAACTATCGTAAATTGTGCTAGAAAGTAACTACAGAGGGTTATTTGAGCAGTGTGTGATTCGGAAGGGCATGGACCAAGCAGGATTCACAAGCACTTTCAGATCTCCTGTGCTTACGTGAAAGCAGCTGTTTCAAAGATGGTTCCCGACTAACCTTTGTTTTATTATGGAGCAATTGTGCAATTTTTATTCACATTCTGCCAAGGTCGATGTTGCAGTCTGAGCCGTTGTATTGGCAAGCATCAATGAGCACGGCACCTTGGAGGAAGCTGTGAGACAAGCATGGAGCACGGTGATGTCTTAGGAGAGAAATCCAGTTGTCTTTGGCAAATTGGACAGTTTTGTTGAAGATTTGGCTTTTGTACTGAGAGAGTTCCCTGTCCCCTGCTTGTCAGCACTAGATTTTGGACTATGACTACAAGGTATTGATTTCAAAAAGACCAGATAATGTGTAGGTAGAAATGAGGAAACTTGGTCTGCTGCCATGGTATGTGTCCACAGAAAATCACATCTTGGATGATGAAATTTGTCAAATTTTGACAAAAAAACTGATGGGAAGAGTAAGAACTTTTAGCTTACATATGAAAAATCAGATGCTGAATTTGACATTTTTCTTTCTTTTTTTTTCTCCAAGTTCTCACTTATTTTTTTATTCATTTTGTATCATCATGGTTAACAAGTAAACACTGCTGTTTGACCATGGGAGCTTAAATGAATGCTTCCTGATGAGAGCTGAAGGTATTAAATGTGTGCTGCAGTTAAACTGGTGTACAGTAGATGCCAGTAGAGACCTACTGAGTCAAAATAGAAATATGACCAATGTTTCCATAGCAACAACTTCCTCCTGGCAGTCCTATTTATAGCAGTGCTGCAGTCCCAGCCTCAGTGCAGCTCTCGGAGGGACTCTCTAGGAAGGGTTAACCTTGTTACAAAAAATGTAGGCATAGAGGTGCACTGAGACCGTATGGGTTTGCTTTCTTGTGTTTTATTAAACAATGAACTTACTGATTGTGTTTATTTTCTTTATGTACATTTGGAAAAATCTTTGTTTCAAAATGGAGAGCCATTAAATCTGTAAGCTGTGAGCAAATACTGCTCCTCCTTCCGTGTGTTTAAGAAGAAATGCAACCCAGTGGAATAGTGCTGGATGTACAGTGAAAATCAAAACACATCTGCTTTTTCAAGAGTCTTTTTCTGTCTCTCTTTCTACCCATAATTCCTTCTGAAATATGCATGCCTGGCAAGGCTCAAAATGGATTGTGTTCAATTACATAATTTCGGATGAAAATGTAGGGGGGTTTTTAAGTTAGAAAAGGGCTATCTGTATACTTTGTTTTACATCCTTTTCTCTCAAGATTTATATAGCAACTGGAAAATTACCACACATATTGCCTAAAGCTTATAGCACAGACACTCTAGGTTTTTTAGAGTATATATTGTGTAACAAATTTGAGAGTCATTAAATGCTTATAAACTTTTATATTTTCTAATTCAGAATTAGACACATAAACTGTTCTCTTTTTATGAAATGCGTTGGCTGTGTCTTTCAGCTTACAAATATGTTATTGGTCAATAAGAGACCAGCAAAATTCGGCGAGATCCCCAAGCTCTTAAAAATGGAGGATCCCTCACTAACACTTTGTATCAAGTAATTGCTCATTCCTTTTGTAATACATAATAAATGCTGAAGTTGGATTTTCATCTTTCATTCTTGAAATAACTGATGCATAAAGGAGAAAATGTGTTTCATCAAGTCATCAATTTTTAAAGCAAATAAATAAACTTTCTTTAACCTCTAGGAAAAAAACGTTCTTTATTAGTCATTTATAAAGTTTAAGTAATTTTTTCCATTGATTACAAAAAAAAAAGGCAGAAAATGTTGCAGTATGTCTCTTTAATGCAGATAGTGGCCTTCTGTGAAAAAAAGAAATATTTCAATTTAAAATAATATGTTTAATATTTCAAATATGATAGAAAATAGTATTTTTATTTAGAGAAATAGAACATGAAACCAGAAAAATACGGTTTCAAGATTTGCAATAAAACCTAAATTTTATTTAGCTATAGGTGATCTGAAATTTGTTTTGTATTGTAAACCCATTTTTCTAGGTATTGTCAAGGAATAGATTTAATTGTTTTAAAAACTCTTGTTCTTGATTGCAAGATTCTCAGGGTTAACCTTCATTAAACACTAGAGAATGGTGTTACTTGTACAGTCCTGCTTTGCCTGAATATAGAAAAATGCACACATTATCCTTTAAAAATATTTAAAACGATTTCTAAGTAAAGTTACAACACATGGTAACATGCTGTTACTCAACCATCTGGGTCCTTTGAGGAGAGGAGTGTTCTCTCTTTCTTAATCCTTCATTTTTAAGGCTTGACTGGTAGGGTAGAGTTTCTTCTTAGAAATTGAGAAATACTGTTTTAGCAGAGATTATTAAAAATAAATTGTCCATGTAGCTACCTGGTAGATTCTTTTTCAGCAAGGAGCTGGAAGGTCTTTGGCTGGGTTATAGTGCTGTGTGCTGTAACGTGCCACAGGGCATCAGCCCCTGGGAAATCTGCCCAAGGTTATAGGCTGGCCATCAGGAAAAGTATAAATGGCTTTGTTGCCTTTATCAGCTATGTTAGCCCTTGTCCTTGGCTATCATCATGATGTTGCTTTTTATAAAATTGTGGGAGAGTTTGTACTGAAATACTGTTTATCAAAATACCAGAATTTGCACATGCGGTGTTCAGATTCAGTTGAATGTCTTACCACTCTGAGTTTTTTAATGTGTTTTAAAATTTTGCTAAGATTTGGTGGCTGGAAGATAGCAAAAATAAAATTTCTGTCTAAAGGAAATTAACATCTCAGTGTTGACTTTGGCTGCAAGAAATTGGAACTTCATTATCTCTTACAGAACAGAAATTTCAGATTGTCTTGCATTCTGTTCTTCGTATATAACATATAAATTACTTGATGTGATAATTAATTGGAAGATCAGTGTGTCAATAAGATGAAAGATTAAGTGAAAGGAAATACAAAGTTCCGCCTTTAAAAATCAGGGACTTCATTTGAAGACACTGAAAGCCATGTGGGATGTGAGTTTGTATGGTAGTCTTCTGTATTGTCATTGGGCAATGCCAATCAATGCCAAGAATTTCGTAGGTTAGGAAAGTGTATTACTATCTGTGAGATGTGACCGGCACTTTCTTTTCATGTTTTATGTGTGCAGAACTTCTGTAACTGTGTACACTGGCAGTAGTCATAAAATTCTGGGAAATTCAGGCTTTCTCTTAGGATTTCTTCCAAGAATTCCTTTTTGGTAACCTGTTTTCACTTAAACCACTTACTTCTGTGATGTCAGAGGATGAGTATTTATGATTCTTTTTTTGTCCTCTGCCTCAAGTGTCCAGGTTAGACATTTGGGTGCATTAAAAGCTCTGAATTTTGGTGGGCAGGGTTTCTCTGTGGCAGTTTCCACATCTCTCCATGGACTCGAGATGGCTGGCAGACTGTAACTTATATAATCTGAATTTTGTAAATTACCATCTTTCAGATCAGAGAAACAAGATGGTTTAGTTGAAGACCTGTGTGAAAGATAAGACAACAGTAGTGTAAATAGTGTAAAGGCTCAGAACCATGGGAGGGGAGAGAGACAAGATAAGCGTGCCATCATACCACGTAGCTTTGTTTACTGGAGAAAACGGCCAAGATTAGAGACAGTATGAGTCTCTTGGAAAGATTCCCTCAATGCCCTAAGACTTGCGGTGAGCTACTGGAGGAGCACATCTGTACAATTCCAGAGAGGCTCTTCAGCTCCAGAAAGTTCACCATGCAGTGGAATAAGCATCTTGATGCTATCTTAAATATTTTTTGTATTGTTGTGTGGGAGGTGCATGGCCTTACTCCTTTAAAGTGTTCGGTTATATAGGGCATGTAACATATCCTCTCTGCCTATTTGTGACCTCTGGTAAGGCAAACAGATCCTCATGATCTTCACTACCTCTTGTTTCTGACAGCAGAGCCTTGAACCAATGGGATGTTGTGGAGGTCATAATTAGTCTTGGAACAGAGCAGGTGAAAGGCTGGAAGGCATGAGGTGGCATCCAGGGAAGGTTGCAGCACCAGACCCTGATGGAAGAGCAGCCTGGTCACCATTGAGATAGCTGATGCTCACCCAAATTAGCAGATGGCTCTGCAGAATGTAAGCATTTAGGCAGTTGGTTCCAAATTTTGAACAGGGGCTGGAGAAAGAGGTTACGTTTCCAGAGTATCTGGAGCCTGAAAGCACAGGGCATTCCTGGGCTTTGTGCAGAGTCTAGAAATGTAATGGGTTGTGCTGGCCAAGGCCAATCACAAGTGTAGCAGTGCCCATGAGGAAGAACGTTGCCAAATTTGTAAAGTCTGTCTGTTGGCATTTTTATTGTTTTATCATTGTCATGGGCAGTTTGTCAGCATGAGGGCTTTTTCTGAGGCACAGGGCTGTTATGAAATGGTTATATAATGTCCAAGGGTGGGTATCTGCTGACATTTGAAAACTATGCAGTGAGAAGTATGGTGGTGAAGAACGAGAGGTATGTCTTTAACACGTGTTGACTGTAAGACAGGAGACAGATTGTGGAAAAAATATTTCAATCTTTCTTAAGAATAGCCTAAATTTTTAGAAAGCCACATTGTAGATGTGCAGAAATGTATATTTCCATTTTCACAAAAACGAATATGTAGTATCACCTATTGTAAGCATGCAAAATGACATAATTTGCAAATTAATATAATGTTAAATACAGCTTTTGGTTTATTTTACTTATATTTTCCACCATTAAAAGTTACCCTTTCTAGACTTACTCCACAGTTGAAAATACTAAGATTTCTTATGAAAGAATGAAATCTTACCAGCAAAAATTTAAATGCGTTTGGTTCATCTGCAGAGTAAGTAGAACCCAATTTGGAAAAGTATGATGCGGTTGTGCTTAAATGTGCAATAGAATTCAACTTCTTCACTAATTTTATCCACAAAGGAGGAAAATATTATGGTTTTTTCCTCCAGTAATAAAATAAGTTTATTCAGTAGTGTTGCCAGTAACTTCTTGCTTAGGAAGTTGATTAGTTGAAAGCATGAGATTACTAATGATTAGATTCCAGCTGGTAATGTTTGCTATGATGATGTAGTACTCCATCTTAATAACAGGGGAGGAACTGCAGAATAGTTACTTTTGGTTTTTTTCACACATGGTTGTGGTGAATTAAAAAAAAAAAAGATCTATCTACTTTCTGATCTTTACTTCTGAACAGGTTGTTTGTAGTACTCTAACATAAAGCATATACTTAAATATGAAGTATAATGCATTAAAAAGTTATGAGAACACATACTAGAGAAATTATCGTTTGTTTTTTGAAAAATAAAACACTTTTCGATTTACATGAAAAGAGACTTTTCACTGTATAAACCAGTAGATCACAGAGCTTTCCTTAACAGGAAGTAGAAGAGAGTCGTGGTTAGCAAACACTGCAGGCAGGAAGCTCGACACATGCATAGCTCTTAGTGGCGCTGGGTTGTCCAGCTCCCTTTCGATGCTTTCTCGTTGGCTTCTGTGAGAGTTGCAGGTGTGTGGAGATGGCAGGGCACAGGGAGGTCCCTGGGAGCCAGGGCACGGGGACAGCCACGGCGCTGCAGAGACTGGAGGGGTTCGCTAATCGCCTCTTCCATAGGCACTCCAAGAATGGTGCGCATGAGCAGAGAGCGGCTCTGGAAAGTGAGAGCCAGCAGTGCTCTGAGTTCACTGTCCAGTGGGACGAATCAAGTAAGTGTGGGGAGGGGTTTGTGGCTTTTTTAGGTATTTGCTCTTCAGTTTGCCTCATGAATGAAGTGTGAACACTGATGTGTGATACGTTCTGGGGCAATTTTATAATTCATTACCTCAAGGTGTTAATGGGAAGAGGAGCATATTGTATCAGGCAGAGGGAGATAGGGGCTGGTTCATGGACTGGTGGCTGGCAGGAGAATTCATCCCGCGTTCCTTCTTTTCTTTCAAAGCACAGTTGACTTGTTTTGGCAAGCCCCCACCCTAGTTCTTACTTCTAAATTACTTCTTTCATTTTCAAATTAAATCAGTGAGTTCAGCAGAAATAGAAGGTTCTAACTAAAGACCAGAATGCTTAACTTTGAAATAGGCAGACATTGCTGCGCAGATTAAACTTCTAATTAAAGGGATTTTCATCATTCATACTTTTATTTTAAGGGATATATACATCAGAAATCCTCTGTATAGTGGTAAACAATATAAAATTGTGTTTGGTTTTAACTATTACATATTAACTTAGTGTGGGAATGCTGATTAGCTTTAATTTCTTAATTAGTGAACAGTTTACAGTATTATTTGTATGGATTAAAAGTTTTCATGGTTGTATTTTGAGTAATAAAAGAGATTTCAAAAAAATCACAAATAAATTGACATTTGATTTTCTTTTTAATTTTAAAGCTCTGTAGTATTTTGCAAAGCAATTCTTGTCTCTGGCTAAATACTCATTTTAAAATGTTACAATATGATAATTTATGATAATTTTGTTCCAAATTTCAGATTCATTGATGGATTTGAGATAGCATAATTATTTCAGTTGAAGATAGGCCATGTTGGAAATGCTTAGCATCACAGTGTTACCATGAAGAAAATCAGTATTTATACTTCTTACTTGAAATTTAAAATATTATATGAGTAGGGAGTGAATCTATTCTCAGAAGATAAGCAGTAAACATGGAAACAAAAAGGTGTTAATGCAGTGATCTAAAATAGATTAAATCTAGGTCTCCCAAATGAGACGGGAAAGAATTGACTCGTTTTGTTGGGAAGATAAATGATGAAAGTGCATAAATTCTGAGCTTTCACTTCTCCAAAATATTTTCAGCTTGATAAAAATAGGCGCATACTTGTGTTTATGTAGAAGCTCTTTTTATGTAAATAGCTATTTGAAAAAATAACCCTGAAGCATTTTTGTTTATGTAACGTGCAGGAAAAAAAAGGGTAATGACCTACTGACACTCACAAATTGCGACCTGTTTGTGTACAAGTCTCTACTTTTTCCCCCTTTTCGTAAGGCAGGCTTCCCAGCGTGACATGCTTGATGAGGAAATGGACTGTCGTGTCTCTTGATAAACATGGTGAAAATGGCTGTTCTGTGAATGCTATTTTAAGTCGTAATTAAGCAAAGCAGTTGCATGCAGTTTTCTGAGCTGAAGTTGCTGAGCTGGTAGCTGAATGGTGGGTGACTATGTAGCTTTGGTTTTGGGATGAAATTCGGAGTCTTTATCTTGAAACTCCACTTTCAATTTCTAGATTATTTTTTAAAAATAATAATATAAACTACTTAGATACCCGTGAACTGAGTCCACGTTTAAAGGTTCGCATTTTGCTACCATTGTAGCCAGAGTGATATAGAAGAAAAGGACTACAGTGGAGGAAGTATTTCTGTCTACTCCTGACTCCTAATTAGATCTTCAGAAAAATGCATCATCTGTGAAAATAGTTTTTAAAACATGAAAGAGAAACAAGGTGTTTGTGGGTTTTTGTTCATTTCATTTTGGTTGGTTTGTTCGTTTGGGGGTTATTTTGTTTTCTTGTGGGGGTTTTTTATATCCAAGAGTGCAATGTCATAAAGTAGCCTAGAGTCACTGAATTCAGCCTGTAGATTAATTTCACAGCAAATTTAATGAATAAGCAGTGTTTTAGAAACATACTAGTGTTTGTCTTGGAAGGATATTTGAATATTCTCAACTATTCTGCCAATATCACTGCAACTTAGAAACATTAGTGTAAAGTTTTAAGTGAAGCTACTTAGCAGACAGCATGAATTACTCTTGTGTAGTTCAAGGCAAAAGCATTCAAATTCCTGAAAAAAAAATTGGAACGTGACTTCTCAGAATTTTTGTTGTTTTAGGCTTCAGGTAGAATCCATTTGAAAAGGAAGTTAATGTATTTATATCTTCTGCTGTAATGAAATACAATAGCAGGTCTGTTTCTTTTCTTTTACAAACGGTTTCTGCTGAAGCTCTGGGTTTGCTGAAGGGAAAGGAGCTGCTGCTTGTTTGGGTGGACTTTGAGTTGTCAGTCGCTGTTGTCAGTGTTGTGGTTTGAGTAAATTGCTGTGTGGTCTATGGCCTTAGGGGATTTTCAGTGGTTAAGTTTGAAACTTAACATCTCTGCTGTGTTATTTTGATATGTAAAGCATATAGTTTCTCCGACTTGCCTTGAATGCTTGGTTGATGTATGAAATTATTGTGTTTTGTAATATCCTCAGAGTCCAGTAGGGCAGAGGTGACTAAGAGCACCACAAGCCTCGAAATCTGTTTTAAAAAGCTGACTGAGCACACATGTGATGGTACAGCCTGGACTGGTAACCAGGTCAGTTGTGCTGCACTGCCCAAGGGGGAAAGGGACATGATGGGAGCCATCAGAACGATGCATTTCATTCTTTGTTTAGAAGTCTTGACTGTGACCACTTGCAACTATATGGAACCTACATTTTGATTTTTGCTTTGTTTTCTTAGTTGCTTGTTGCTCTTTGAAAAATTGAAATGTGAAAGGAAAGGAGAATGAGGCTGCTTGGTTTTGAATGTAGAGACAGATCAGTGTGTCTTACATTCTTGAACCAATAAAAGTGTTTTCCAAATCTGCATAAGAGTATCAACAACTTGGATAACTGAAATGGTCAGGATAGTCACCACTAGTGCATCTGCCATCTTCATAGTCCCTAAATTGAAAGTGGATGGGTGATGAATAGTCAAAGGAATATAATTTCGTCTCTGATTCAAAATAATACCAGTATACTTCCAAATACAGTATAATGATTTATAGAGATTTGGCTGAATAGTTACTTACTTGTACGTGTGTGTAGAGAGAGAAAAATGCATGCGAAATATGAAATAATGTACCGAGCATACTGTATGAATTGCTTAAAGCTTTGGAATAACTACTAGTTGGGTACAAGTCAACAGATAATTCTGGTCTAAGGTTGCCATGGAAACAACCAGTGCTTGATATAATTGAGAACATCTTAAACCCTCCTGGTGTTTGCATGCTTTTTTCCCCTGCCATTTTGAGTTGCTTTAGACATGAATAGGTAGCATTGGTCAGAACAGTAGTAGTTAATAAGCAAAGCCAAATACCTGTGTCCTGAATATTGATTTTGATATTCTACTGGTATCTTGTGCTTCGTAGTTTTTTGCATCACAAGGAGCTCATAAGGAAGAGCAGCTCTCTGGATTCTGTGTGCTCTCTTTCTGGTTAGTGTGTAAGTGTGTTTAGAGATTGAAGCACTGATTTGGTAGAGATTAACATACTTCATCAACTGTTGGATTAATATTTGGAGCAATATGTTTCTGAAAACTAGCTCTTCAGCATGAATGGTAAGTCTTTTCTATTCCCTTTTGACACGTTTTTTTGTTCCGTCTTCACAATCAGGGAAAATCTACCAGGTTTCCCTTTCTTGTCTGCAGAGCTGCATCGACTGCTGATTTCTTTGTTTTTGTAATCGACTCACTGTGGATTTCTATGTAAAATTATTAGTTTTAAAGATTTGCAGTTTTCTGTTAAACAGTTTGCTTTGTGTGACTGATATTTAGTGTTTTAAATTTTATTTTAAAGCTTTCTTGTGGAAATACATGATTTGGACGATTTTGTAATTAAATATATACGTGTCTGTTCACTTAATTTTCTGTGCCACTCATAATAAATTATTTTCTGTGAATTGATACAAATCAGAGAGGCCTTCTGAAATTATTGTAATCATCACCTCAAAATTTTAAACAGGTTTTTGTTGTTTTTCATCTGAACCAGCTTATTCTGCTATGATTTTTAGTCTTCTAAATGCTGGGATGGCAGAATAGTTGAGGTCATTCATGGAAGTAAGGGAGGGGAGTCTCCTTTGAAATGAGATACTAGAATAGATCTAGTAAACTTATCAGGCAGGTATTTACTTTCCAAAACCACTGTGACTACTTATAATAAGGTACTTTGAATATAATGGAGTTATGAAGTGCTATATTCTTACTTGTAATATTACTGAAAGTTGTTTCTTAAATATACAGACTCTGTAAATTTGTTTCCTTAGAAAAAGATATCCTTTGAAAATTGTTTGCAAAAAGCCCAAATATGCTAGTTTCCGAAATAATGCCTTTTTGTTTCAAGCAGATAGTCTGGAGCTTTGGAAAATGACTTGAGACAGAGATTTTTTGAAAAGAAAAAGCAGTTAATCAAAGTATTTGGGGTTTGAGTGCCTCTGTGTCTGTGTGGTTTTGCTTAATACTACAAATTTAAAGGACCATTTTTACAAAGATTTCACTTGTGTACATGGCATGAGATAAAGACTGGGAGGAGTTATCCCAGTGCCTTATCTAATATCAGCTTGTCTATACTTATCTCATACAAATGTGTTGAGGTCATCTTCCCCAGAATGGAAAGCGTGCCTGTCATTTCCTTGGTGTACGAAGTACAAATGTCAAAACTGATACAGTTATTAAGGCAGCGTTTCAGTACTTGGTACCTGCTTGATGGAGATCTGTGGTACAGCATCATTCATGGCTGTTTAAGTGAATCTAAATGCAGGCTGTCCCTGCAAGCGGTGTCCCAGCCCCTGGTGAGTGCTCCCCACATCTGTGCAGGGATGCTGCCAAGTGAGAGCGCAGCATGGACCTGGCGGGGGCTTGGTGTGGCCACAGAAGCCCGCGGCTGGCCCGCACTTGCCCCACAGGGACACGATGGCACCCCGACATCCCTGCCACCACCTGCCCCTGCTCAGCCTCTGGGGGAGGTGGGGGGAAGCGACAGCCTCCCTGCATTTCCTCCATGTCACGCGGCCGCCTCGTCTGCTCGCGGAGAGGTCTCTCCTGGGGTCACAGAGTCTCCGCTTTTCACCACTGGTTACCAGGCTGGGTTTTCCATCACGTTTTCTTCTGTTTCTCTTACAGTTAGGTTGTAGCCTCTGCAGGAATTGGGATTTGTGGAAATCAGCTCTGTGAATTCTGAATTTTGGGTGATTTTTGTTTGGATATTCTCTTATGACTGAATCACAAAGGAATAAGTTTTACACAAGCAGAATGAAAAACAGGTTATAGTTGTTTGTAACCTCAACAGTTGTGTTGGTTTTTTTGTTTGCTTAGTGGTGTGGGTTTTTTGGAGAGTGGTGGTTCTTTTTAGGGTTGGGGGTTTTTTCTTTCCCCTGGGGGTTTCTTCTGCAATTTACATCTGTAAATTTTATTCATCTTGACATGCAGGCTCCCAGTTCCATTAAAAAATAGAAATTAATAGCTACAACTTTTAACAGGTGTCGATTCCCAATCAAAAATACCTATAAATGAGTCTAATTTTGACAAGGGAAAGGTGATTATCTTCTGCTCCATCAAGATTAAGTCTTTGCTGTAAACATTTCCCTATTTAAACCACTTATGCTTTTCAATGCACTTTTGTGGCTGGCTTCACTGCAGCAGTGTTACATTACACCATGTCAGCGAATAAAATCAGATGCTTTCCTTGTGAAAGACAGCCAAGATGCAAGTGAAACCTTGATGAAAAAATGGTGTATTTTCTTCAATTCCAAGTACAAGTGGCTAATTCTTTTTCCTTTTTGTTTCTTCTTTTTTCCCCCTGCCCAGAAAAGGTCTGGTTATATGATGATTTTTTTTTTTTTTCTGGAAAGACTCAAAGGAAAAGCTGTTTTTCTATTTCTTTGGACTTGGATTGTTGTTTTGAACAGCTTGAACAGATAAAACTGTAAGGTCAAGTAACTAATAGCCCCAGCTCCCAGGGGTGAAAGGTTTAGTCTACTAAATCTTCTATTTCACTAAGAATAGGCTTAATATTCTGAAGTGTCACTAATTACATTATTTGGCTACTGCTTTCCAGTACCACAAATAGAGGTAATTGCTGATACAGACATTTGCACTCAAAAGACAGTTACCAGATGTGTGTGGAGACAGATGGAGCAGTACATGGAAAGGGCGTGAGCCGTGCTGATGGACTCTGCTGAAATATTGTCCAGTTTTGTGCACACTAGAGCATAGCCAAATGTAAGGAGTGAAAGGTGAAGGGAGGTAGTGTAAATATCTTGGTTATGTGCACTGGGAACATTTCTAACAGCAAGGGACAACAAGCAGCAGCTGATTATTCCCGCTGCTCAAAAGATTGTAAAAAATGGAAGGATGCCATGGAATTTCCAGGTGCCAGAACCATACATCTTCCTACGTGTGTCTCATGGGACTAATGCTTTCTTCTTTGCAAAAATTCCCTGCTGATGCCCATTAGCCTCTGACAGCAAACTAGAGCAATTTCTTGGGTGTTAACTTGGGTTCATGTTTTGTCCTAGTTCTTGTACAAAATATTTGAAAAAGACAACACAAAAGCTGCTGTATTGACATAGTACTTAAAATGTATCCACAAAGTGACCAGTCCCTCACAGTGCTTGGTTTGGGGCAGAAGCAAAAAATGAGTTTAATAGAATCAAGGTTTCTTCCAAAGGAAAGCGTGTTTGGTATCTTGTAATCTTGAACTCTGACTTACTCTAGCTCCCATTACATTACTTACGTATATTTTGTTACCAGAAAGATTCGGGTTTTGCCCTTGTTTTTAGTTAACATCTCAAATTGTTTATATATTTGTTGCTGGTTACTCTGAGAGTTTCTCTTAGTCCTGCTGTTGCAAGCCAAAGTTCACAGGAGTTTCCCAGCTTTAATTATGGAGGTTCTTACAGGCAGTTTTGTAACTTGCGCAATGTTTTTGGTGTTTTTCTTTACTAATTTTTAGCTGCTGACAGATACCCCAGCCCAATAAGAATTAATGTTGTTTAATTTATTTAGCTTTTTTTTTTCAGGTTTTGCCGTTCAGTTCTGTGCAAGTTTTATGCCTGCCTTTATGCCAAAAAAGTGCTGAATTTACCCAGTTTCTCTCTAAAATCTCATTCTTTATCAGAATGGATAATAAACATTCTTACCTACTTTTTGCTTGCCTTAATCCTGAGGCAAACAAAAACTTGTTATTCACTCAATGTGTTGAATTGTGAAATGTGTTTATTTACATAAGACTTCCTTATTCAGGAAGCCAGTCTCTGCTATTTAAGGGTATAAATGAACTTCTCCTGCTTGGCTGGTTACTGCAGGCAACCCTTTCCTGTAAATATTGAAAGTATGTTCTGCGGGAGATATGTCAGTGCAGCGATGTGTCAGAAGCTCAGATCTTGTGAAGACATGAAGAGCTATTTTGCTGATTTACCCTGACAGCTGTAAAGGTGTCTTGCTGATCCCAAAGTATCTATATGAGAATTTGTGGAGTTTTATTAAGCAAAGACTGGGACAAGGTAGCTTATGGGAAGTGGACTTAGACATGAGTGCACATAGACTAAGGTTGGTGCATCTACTATTGTTTTTATGCCTTGTATTAAATATTTGGAAAAAATAAAAAGCAACAAAATAGTTGTTCTTCTCAAGTAACTTGTTAAATGCATCCGTACAGTGAACAGCCCATGCAGTTTTTTAGTTTGGAGTACAAGGAAGAAGTTAGTTTAGTAAAACTTCTAAAGGTCACTTTTAAAAGGAAGGGGTATTTGTGCATGAGTGTGTGTGGTATTATTATTCCCTGCTTGCCGAGAATTCATTAGTCAATATGCAGATAAGATCAACTACCTGCAGATTTATGCTTCCTGTTGCTAATAATCTAGCCATAAAGGCTGGTCTCAGGGATAGCTGCCTGGCAGTATGTTATCCTTTACAGTCACTGAACTTTTACAAAGAGGAAACGTGGGGCAGTGATATGGAGAGGGAAGTGGGTGCTGACCAGTTGGCGAGAATCTTAATGGTACAGAGGGGCAGAGAGCTGAACTAGAGGGAATCTGCAGCAGGTGCTGTAAACATTTTTCTTGGTAAGTGATTTTGACTGTAAGAGGAAAATCTGATTAATTTGTGTATTTGTATTAACTACTAGAATTTGCTAAAAACCTTTGCTCAAAAATTTGATACATTTACATGAGACTTTATAGTAGTGCCCTAGAAAATGTTGTTCTTGGAACTCATTCTTAAACTGTATTCTTTTTTTTCTCCCCACATGGTAACCATGGAAATATATGCACAGCAGGAACAAAAGATGTTTGAATTTTCACAATTCTCACACAGTTTTCAGTTTTCTTTGTTGTATTGTTAATACCTGTTATATTTCACACAGGAAGGTGGTCTTTTACACTACAGGTCCTGTGGTAGTTGTAACATTTTAGATTATTTGCTGGATAAAGTTCAGCCACAACTATAGAGAATTGTACTGCACAACTGCAGCTTAATTTCTAATTGCTTACAAAGTACCTCAGTGTATGACAATTGAGTATGTTACATGTTAAGATTCTTCAGATAGATTTTTTTTTCTGTATGAACAAATTTTTCAAGTGGGAAGTGTTATGTACTGCATTTGAAAGTAATTTTATTAAACACAAAATTGATTAATTTTAGATTTTAAGATAATAAAATTATTCAATACAATAATTGAAAACCAATAACTTCAAATTAGAATTATTTCTCAGAAGCCTTTTCAGCAGTCCAGTGTGGTGTGTTCATGGCCTTGCCACACTAGCACAAGCTGGTACCCTTTCAGAAAAGGAGCAGTTCTGTCCCCCGTATTTGCCCATTTCCACCCCACTTCTCCCTTCCCTCACCTCGGGAGAAGCATTCATGAGAAGAAGAGAAGAGGGAGCTGCTTCTCTGGTCATTCCCTGCCTTCTGCCCATTCCCTGTTAGTCTGGGCTGGTTCCCTGACCTGCCTTGGCAGTCAGACACAGGAATGCTTTTTCTCTTTCAAGGAAGGTCATTACAGAGAGGCAGGAGTGAGTGACTGGGGGGGACAGGACTGGCATGGGGGTTTTTTCAGCCCATACCGAACACTGAAATGTAGCCTAACAAACCAAACTGCTATTTCTTGGACTTTTAAGCCTCATATCACATGGATTGTTGCAAGAGAGGTAGCAGATTTATGAATGTGTCATCTCCTTCAATTAATGTTTCAAGGGCAGGAAGAAGGTATGAGTGAGACTCCTTTCATTAAGCCAAAGCCTAGTTTTAACATATTCCAGAACAAATTGAATGCCAGTTCTAACTGATCCATTTAGAGAATTGAAACAAAAACCCCAACTCTAATCAATCAGGTTAGCAAGGTTGCTAATAGCACTTAATTTGAAAAGAAAACTTGGGTAATAAAGAGGGGTGCCAGCCTGAAGAACCAAAATACGTAAAGCTGGGGTGGAACAGCTCTTGGCCACCAGGAATCTGCAGGAGGTTTTGTCACATCCTATACATGGATGCTCAGATGAAGATCTTCTGCTTGTCAGCACTGAGGAAGTCTTGCATATTATTATTACTTTAGGATTTGAATAATAGGTCGTAGGTTGGATCATAAGTTTTGGTTGGCTGCGTTAGGGCTTTTGGCATTTATCTTCTGTTGAGAGAGAAGTCACTTAATAAAGTATGTGTTTGTAAATTTTGATGAACATTGGGTCTGGGTTCTCTTTTAGATTAAGAAAGCAGAATTTTGCCTCATCTGTATATTTTTTTGTGGAAGATTATTCAACTGGGACATATATGCATGTACAACTCTGCTGAGCAGTGCTAGTACAAGATTTGATTGCGTTTGTGACTGGAAAGCTTTACTGCTTTGCATTTTACATTTGACTTTACTGATTTACATTATACATTTTGGGTGGGGGTTAAACAAAATTTCAGGGATTCATGTCCTGACTCTGTTACTTGGGTTTGGTTCTGTCTCCGCAGAGTGGCCCCTGTTACATTTTTTGGCATTAGCAGGGTTTACCACCTCTGAAGCAGTACTTTGCTATTTAAGAAAAGATCAAGGGAGGAAGCCTGAGCATTGGATTTGGAAATGAAATTGATTATATTATCTGTAATAAAAATAGAAGGAAGTCAGTCTGACTGTGGCAGTTGTGTGCAGTAGAGTATCTACTGCTCAGAATTCAACAAAGATCAGTGTTATCTCTGTAATCTGTCACATCTCTTGTGCAGGCTGTTGCTGTATAGCCAGCCAAGTAAAGAGGTGAACTGAGTTCTTTACAGAGCTCTTAAATGTTTCAACTTTGCTTTTATAAAATTCACAGAATACTGTTTAGCTCAAGATGTGAAAATCATGGACAGGATTAAAATAAGATTTTGCCTGTGTTCCAAAATTGAGTTGTAATGGATAAGACCAATTTGTATTTTACAATTGCTGCACATTTTTAATTAACTCCTGAATGTGCTCCTACAAAGATCAGATTCTAGTGGTTTCTTCTAGTTTTTAGGCACGACAGCTGTAACTGGTCTTAATTTACTGTTTATTCTGTTTCTTTCCCTTTTTTCCATGCCTCTCTTTTTTCCATTTCTTCCTCATTCTTTCCAGTGTTCCACAGAAATGTTTACAGTGTACAGTTAGATAATTAGTGCTTCCATTTTAATAGCAAGCTTATATTCAGTTAATAATTCTTACATGATCATGTATCTACTAAGAACTTTCAGGTTTTGTATTTCAGCAAATGGGCTCTTTCAGAACTGCTCCATGTGTTTGGCTCTTTGTTTTTGGGGAGTGTTGAAT
This sequence comes from Callaeas wilsoni, assembly GCA_013398955.1. NCBI lineage: Eukaryota > Metazoa > Chordata > Aves > Passeriformes > Callaeidae > Callaeas > Callaeas wilsoni. The sequence goes on along the minus strand of VWPU01015469.1, from coordinate 35,013 downwards.
TTTGGTTCTTTGGTATGGTTTGGTTTTTTTAACTGAAGGAAGGTTCTTACCCATTTCAGCTGGTAAGATGGTTTGCTCTGCATCACCTATTTTTATCATAATTAGTGTTTAAAGATAAATATGAAGTCAAAACCTTGCTCTCAAGGTCAAAACCTTGATAAATGAGATATTCAGTTGATGCAGTTCATTTATCTAACCTTAGCAGAAGCAAGAGACTCCTTGCTGGTCAGCTCTTCACAAGAGGGCCGGTGGCTGTGCTCACTGCAGTGTTCAGGCAAGATGGACTTGCCCTCAACCACGCTTATGTCACCTGGACTTTTTTCACCCACCATTTTCATATTGTGAGAAACAAAGTGTTTCGGTTTTGTTGACAGTCTGTTTCAATTATAGCATTTTTAGTTTGTGCTTTGAAGTGTTTTCCAGCTATTTAATTGTTAACTGGTGCTCACATTGCTTCCTCTGAGTGTATAATAATACTTAACACTTAGCTGTGTTCATTTTGAAACACTTGCCAGGGCGGAGAAACCTTATTTTGAGCCTTGTTATATTATTCCTACTAATCAAAAGAGAAATTTCAAAAAACTAAGACGGCAGGATAATAGTGTAAGAATGGGTCTTAGAACCGGAATCAGAAGCTTCTCACTGGCATCTGAAATATGGTACCATAACCACAGGATTCACTGAGGTATCTATATACATCTTGATAAAGTTTAAGGCTATAAATACTCTTTTTATAAAAATGAAATATACATATACATTTACCAGAATCTCTTCATACATATTCATTTTTCCAATAAATGATCTAATTAAATAGCCCATTTAACTCCAGACTTCAAATGATTATATTACAGTTTTGGAACAAAATTTGAATTGTATTTTGATAAAGGGCATTTTAAATACCAGACAGAGATTGGCATTTAGCACAGCAGATGGGGGTTTGTAGTGGTGCCCAGTGTTTAGTCTTAATCAGTTTAGTTCTTGCTTTCTTGCCGTGAATCCTAGCCAAATACTTTTTTTTTTCCCCCCTTACAAAAAATAAAATCCTGGCTTGCTGGCTCTTGTGGGAGATGTGATTGAGAATAACAAATACTGTGCATGTGGGAGGTGGGAGAAAGGCAGGGTAACTCATGGTAACTCTCAGGACTGCTCCATCTGTGACCCCTTTCCCTCTGCTCTCATTGCAATCCTGCAACTAAGATGTCCTCACCCTCTTGATTTTTTTCAGAACTTTTTTCTGATTCACTTGCCCTTAAACTGTTTTAGGTCAAAGTACTCGTTACAGTACTCATACCCTTAGTTAACAATTTTTTTATAAGCATGTTAACTTTTCATACAAAAGTTGATCAATAAAACAAGCAAACATTGTGAACTGTGTGAATGTACTAATAGAGAGCAACCTCCTCTTGTTTGGAGGTGGGCTCAGGGGTGTTTCAGTTTTGTGTGTAGCAGAGTTTTTTCATTTGTTTGGGCTTTGTTGGTTTGTTTGCTTGGGGCTTTTTAAAATTCTTCCTATGCTGGCATTACCTAGGAACCTCTGGATCGTGGGTTCCCCTTCCCTTAGAACACTGCTCCAGCAGACTTTCCTCTTATCCTCATGTTGCCTTGGTTCCAAGTGCGGCTCTCCACAGGCCACCTGTGAGACGCAAGGGAGTAGCTGAGATCTTGTGTTGTAGTGGTTGTAGCACTGCTTCTGACCAAGGTGACCCGAAGCAGGTGGAAGCTGTAAGACTGCTTCAGGTCGTTCAGTTGTGGTCCTTGGCCGTTATTCCATTTCTTCCCACCTTCTTCTGAATCTCACCAGATTTCCTGCTTTGGGTGTTTGCATTGCATAGAACCTGCCTCTCCTGCCAACGCCTGCTCGTGCTGGTCACAAAGGGCTGGGTTTGTGCTGTGTGTGCCTGCCTAATCCCTGGACAGCTGGTGCATCCTCTCCAGTTCCAACTGGTGTCCTTCCTGCCGTGTTCAGTTGTTTCTGTTGTGGTCCTTTTTGTGCTGGTGCTGTTACCTGTGCTTAGCTGTCTCCTTCCAGTACCTTCCTTTCTTGAACAACTCCTCCTGCTTTGGTTTCAGCCTCCTACGCTCCAACTTCTACTGTACCAGTAAACCCAGTCTGAGCAGGGTCTGTTGCTGGTCTGTGCATACACTCCTTGCCCCACTCTCATCTTCACTCAGCCATAGACAGCTGATCTTTGCTCTGCAGTGTTTATGGGAACCTGTATATCCACATCTCTTTCCTTCGTTCCTTTTTTTTGACAGTCTTACAAAATTAAATCATACCCGTATGGTGTCCATGCCGTGTCCCTGTGTACATTTTACTTTGCATACAGTAACTTCAGCTGTGCAGTTTAGACTCCTCAAGTTGCTGTTATTGGGTTATAGGACTGAAATCTGATTGAGATTTTTTTTTTTGGAGACTGCTTGCCACTTCTGTGCTATCTACCACATGCCATGCAATTCACACATGCTGTCTTCTGGAACAAAGTGCTAAGTAGTGGGAAGATCACCCGATTACAGGTTTTATTGTGATCCAGCATGCTGTGATGAAGATAGATACACTATTGTTAGCAACAGTTCAGTGGATGTGTATGTCTTGGAATAGATTAATTATTAAAGATGCCAACTTGATCTCCTGAAATTTTCTAAGCTGTGCTTATTTCTGTGATGCATCATCTTTTTTTCATACTGATTTTAGCTGCCTTTGGTGATTTTTTTCTTTCTTTGCTCAAACATTCTGTGATTTAGCATGAGTCATTCTGTCTGTGTGGGAAAGGGCTGGTTTATTACAGGGTCTGTTCTTGAGTGGGGAGGGGAAAGGGTGGAATGTATTTGTGTTTTCTATGTGTTTGTTGTGGAAATGCATAAAACTTTTTTTTCTTCTTCTCTTTCTTTCCTCTCTTCATCATCTCATCTGTGTGGGTGAATGTTCCTGCAAACCCTTGGGGAACCTATAGAGACGTTTGGTATGCTCATTCCTTCATTAGTGCCCAAAGTCACAGATGCTAGGTACAGTTTAGACTAGAAAAGCAAACAAGAGCCACATCATCACAATGTAAGGTGGCTAAAAATGTGCACTTGAGGAAAACCTCTAAGTCCTCGTCTATTACACCTATTTGTTTGCATCATCACAGTAATACCAATGGCCACTGCTACCCAGTTGGCGTAAATTTTGATTCTGCACTTGAAAGTAGAAATTAAATGTGTTCTCCTGTAGCAAGAGCTGCTGTTTTGTGCTTGAGAGATAACTTTCAAAAGTTCAAATTCCAAGTCATGTTTTGAGAAATGACTGAAGTGCATTCATTTAAATTGCCTAAGTTCTGTTTGAAAGCACCTGCGGAATTGTGTTGAGGTGTAGGAGCCCAGGTGACCTCTGAAAGTGAGAACTAGGCACAGTTTAATCTACTCTCTCATTAGGAAGAAACTGTGATTTTAATAAAATGGCACAAATCATGAAACTATTTTTAAAAGACAATGATTTTCAGATAAATTATTACCATTGGGTAGCTTTATTTTGAAAATGTATGTTCAGTGCTGATTTCTAAGAAAAGAGGGCCAAAGTAGAGTAGAACAAGGTAGGAGTTTTGTTGCAGGAGAGCTTGTGGCTTAGTGGTATTATAGAAATGAGAGATTTTTCGCACAAATTCTCAATTTGAATATTTCCAGCTGGATCGCATTTAGTTTATAAACAGCATTCTTTATTCCATAAGTAGAACAGACAAAAAAAGTGACTGTAAATGTCATTGTATATTTTTATAAATATTGAATAGTCATATTTTAATGTGAAATATGTGGAAATTTAAAATATTTATTTATATGAGCAGAGATGGCATGAGGGATATTTAAGACATATGTACTGTAATAACATGAAAAAACAGTGCCAATTACTTTGTGTTTTGGTTGTGCTATGTAGTGTTAATGTTCACTTCTAAGCTACAGCCACTAAAGTTTGAAGACTCAGCTTTTTGGTAATCTTAATGATTTTCCTAGATTTTTTCTTGTCATTAAGAGAAAATATTTGTGCTACTTTGACATAAATTGACATAAATTTGAAAAGCTATATCAGTATTCCTCACTTGATCAAGTCATCTTTGTTCTCTTAATGGAAGAAGAATCATCAAACATTAATTTGGACATTGCTAGTTTCCATTTTTTGTGTTGAAAATTATTTCATGCCACAGGAAATCCTGTCCTGTCTTCAAATTAGGATAATTAAAAGTCATTACATTAATAACCTCTAGAACTTAAAAACAAAGGAAATCTTTTCTACACACAGGATAAATATGTTAACATTTTTTGGTGATTAGCCACTAAAATATTTTTAACTCTCAGTTAGTTTTAATACCGTTTTAAAATAGTTTCTTTCATATAAACTATGTTTTTATTGCTCTTCTTAACCATAACCTTAGAATACTGAATATGTTCCTCCTCTGTAATATTGCTTGCTTCTCTTAAAATAAAATTGCTGAGTGGATATCATGCTTTAAACACTTTCCTAATGTTGAGGTCTGCCAGAACTTTTGACAACTTTTATGAAATTTTCATTTTATTTACTGCTCCATCAGAGCCAGTGGTAGTGGGAGCCATAAACCTCCTTTGAGTGCTTTGTGATAATCAAGTCCCATAGCACACCCAAGAAGGGGGGAAAAAAGGAAAAAAAAATAGTTCACAACCAGCCTTCTTCAGGGCTGCTGTTGTATCTACTGCTGCTGGAAATGTACCAGTATAAGAAGAGAATTTTTGAAGTTTTCTTTGTCAAAATTAGTATTCACTGAAAAGTACAAAGAAGTTCTGATTCATCAAGTGTTTTGTTTACAACCTTATAAACCTAATTTTTTGACTGTCAGAATGTAAAATACAGTTGCTAAAACACAGATTTCTAGATATTGACCAGAATAATCCTGGCATATTGCTGTGTATTTTTAGCAATTGCTTGTGGCAGAACGTCACAGTACAGAAAAACCACAGTTATTAATGTTGTATTATGTGAAATGATTCAGAAAACACAAAACCAGTATGATATTTTCTTGATTCTGTGACTCTTCCAGAACCACAGCAATGTCTGAAACACCTCCCATTAATGACTGTGCATGAAGTAATCTGCATTGATCTGGCTGAGCATTGAGATTCAAAAAAAAGAGAGCAGCTGAGAGATGATCTGAACAAAATATGTTGGTGCACATTTTAAACAGTCATCCAGAATTTTGCCATTACACGTTCCTTCAATTTCAATGGAAAATCAATATTAAAACCGCATATTCTCTGACTGTGGGCATGCCTAATGTGCAGTGTCGTTGTAGCCCTGTGCTTTGTCTTTGCTTGCAGTAATGCTGTCCATTTGGTCCTTGAGCTTGCAAACAGCCTTTAAATAAAGGTGATGAGGGGAAAAAGCAATGAGATTGACATTACACTCAAGCAGCTGAAAGAAAATGCAACATTTATTTAAAGAGATAAGAAGTCAATCTTTGTGGAGTGGCTATTTATAAATGTCAGGTGTTTGGTTTTTTCCCAGCTGAATTAAGAACGTCTAACATCACCTTAAAGCCTGCTTGCCTATAGAGTATTGTGAGCTATTAGAGCTGGTAAAATTGAACTAATTTGTGTAGAATGATGTAGTTGCTCTAGAAAGCTTAGATATCACCTGGAGATATGGTAGAAGTTCTAGAGACATTGATGCTTGCTTTCATCCATGGTGAAAATAGCATATTATGAATTGAAGAAAGAAGTTGATAATGAAGTTTACATATTTTGTTAACAAAGCATCTCCATTGCTCCCATGATGAATTATATCAATTAAAATGTACTTTTTTGTGTGTTTTCAGTGAAAGAGTTCCTAGCCAAAGCCAAAGAAGACTTTTTAAGAAAATGGGAAAGCCCCCCTCAGGTATCACTCATTTAAGCATTCAATAATTTTCTGTATTTTGTTTTTTGGATATTGTTATCAGTGTGTTGTCAGTCTGTAATGAGTAGTGCAGAAAACAGGAATAATTTTAGTGCAATTTGTAAAGGAGTTTTAGGTTTTTTTAATGCCAGCTTTGTCACTTTTCATTGAAGTTCATCAACAAAGATTCTCAGGTCTTCTCCAGATCAGAGCTGATGAAATGCTCCCACTGAACAACAATTTCTCTTATGAGAATGATGTTCACAATCAACATGGCAAGACTCAAAATCTATTGGCATGTTTTTAGTTGGCTTTTTTTAATAACCAGAAGCACTGGCACATCTGCAATTTACCATGTTAATAATTTCCGCCATGATAGTAAGTGGATTTAAGAGTATTAAGACTATTACATAGGGCTTGGGGGCAGGTTAAGGAGCTTGTTAGAGAGAAATCTTATAAATTTGGGATTTTGAGGAAGGTACATTCTTGTTCTTAAAGTAATATTTGAGATGCTATGGCAATGAGTGTCTCAGAAAATGTACTCAGAGATCTGCTCTTCAGCCAGCTCTCATGTAGAACTGTCTCTAGAGCTTGGGGTTTTTTACATGTTCTAATATTCTTGATCATGAAGCATGAAGGGGTTATTTATCTGCAATGTTATATTCATGACCTGTTTACTGCTAGATGTTTCCTTACTAAGCATGTATGGACAGCTGTATGGACAAATTACAAAAATGTTGATATAATTCAGTCAAGTCTTCTTCTGTTTTAATGAGTGCAATGTAAAATCTCATTTTAAAATTTGACAGGTATCAAATTATAACAGTATAGTTGGCTATAGTTGTCTTTGATAAATGTAATATTACTTAACTTTTTTCATAACGGAATTCATACAGTTAAAATTGTCTTGGGGTATTAGTTTGTAAATAATGTGATTGTGTCCTACATGTAGAATACTGCTGGCCTAGATGATTTTGAGCGGCAAAAAACCCTTGGAACAGGATCATTTGGGAGAGTAATGATGGTGAAACATAAATCCACAGAACAGTATTATGCTATGAAGATACTGGACAAACAGAAGGTTGGTATAATTTATAGCGGGTTTTGTGCTACAGAGGAGTTTGATGTAGATGAAGATCTGGCAGCTGTGGCTGAACTGAGTTGCACATAATGTGCTTTTTCTTATCACACTTGGATAGCAGTGATAATTTAAATGCTTTATTTTCTCTTTTAGCCAGTAGGGTCAGTTGTTGGGATTGTGTAGACTTTTTGCAATGGCCAGTATCATTAACAACAGGCTAAAGAGGCTCTAAGTAGCCTCTAAGTCCAAGGCATTAATAAAATGTTATTGGATAAATTCTTTGCTTAGATTTTGTAAGGTGGCGTGTACATTCTTTGGCAAAAAGCAAAATGTAGTGCTATAGTTCAAATAAACAAACTTTTGCAGGGCAGCTCAAAACTCTGGAAGACTCTTTAGATCAGAAATTCTCAACATTTTCATTTGTATACCATAATGGAAATTAAAATTGTCTTCTCAAATAATTTCTTTTCCATTCTTGATCCTATGAGGTATTTCTTTCTGTATGTTTAATTATGTAATAATCCTGTTGCATCCGTAGTCACCTTGCAGATAGAACAGGAGTCTCAGAACAGCTGTCACGTAATGGACATTTTCTGTGTTGAAAACTGCTGTAGTCTGAACCTGTATTGCTGCTCCAGCCTGATTTTTTTTTTTTAGGAGTTTATTACACTTATGATTAAGTAAGCAATGTTATTTGATAAAATTTAAATTTTAAATTATACAGTACAGAATTACAGAATGCAAAGAAGTATTGTAACAGAATTTATCAATACGAGTAGTTTTTAATGGTTTTGACAAGATTTTCAAAAGTGCATTATTTAGATTAGAAGATTCAAAGGTTCTCAATGAGCTGTTCTTAGTTTGTAAGACACTATACATAACTTTGCTGCTGTAGAACAAAGATCATATTAAGACAATATTAATCTGGCAAAGAGAACTTAATAATCAGCAGCTAACAAACTCCAAGTCAGCGTTGCCTCAATGTGGACTTCCGCACTTAGGCATTATTACATTTCGGAGTAATTTTGTGTAATGGAACTATGGTAGTGACATAGTCAAACTGTTTTGCCAGAGTTGCAGTTCCAGTATTCTTTACATGTGATTGGGGTCCTGGACCTTGAATAATGGGTCATTTAATGGAGGACTGCTTTATAATGGTCAGACAAACAGAAACTAAAACAAACTTAACTTTTAGTGTCAAATCTGACATGACCTTTTTTTTACTCAGAAAAGCTCAATTTTTTGCATCTAAAGCATTCTCCTGTTATAATGGTGTCTAACTTGTATTTTTTAAAAAGTCCATTTAAGTTAAAATGACATTCCAGCATAGTACAAATAAAGACAGCCCAGCCATTTCCACCCATGTGTTAATATACCTCAGCAGTACCTCAGTATGGCTGGTGGCATCCTGCAGGCAGAGCACCCAGTGCTGCATGAAGAGCCCACCACCAAATTTCAGATTTTCAGCCGTTTTTTAATTTGAACCCTTTTTCATGAATGGCCAAGTTGCCATCACTGGAGGAGTTTAGGTAATAACATCTTACTTCAGAAGTCTGCCATAAAAATACTCAAAGGTTTTTTTTAAAAAAAGTTAATTAAATTCATTGCTACCTCTCAAAATTGGAAAGTTATCTGGAAAAAGCCAAAAGGTCACATTTTTAACAACTGCAGGGGACTTGCAGCAAATGATTGACAGGATTATAAAGATGTTTGCATTCAGACATTAGTCTTCTGTTCATAAATTAGATGGTTCTGTCCATAATAAGAAGTCTTGATGTGTTCCTTTATGAAATATCTGCTTTTTCAATGTAACTTAAGATAATTATTTATTTATGGATTCTATTAGAAATATATTAGTAGCTTCCATTAATTGTTAAAAAAATAGGAGACGGTTTGGTGAGAACACATTTGTATCTCTTTGTTTATGACAGAAAACATACAGATGGCTGAAATTAGACAATGGGCAGGCTGCCTATAATTTTTCATTTCCATTTTACTTGAAAAAAGGGAAAGCATCCAGTGTATGTCTTTGTTACTCAATCTCATGCTTGATTCGTAGAACATGAAAAAAAATGTAATAAGATGCTGATGCAGCCGGTAGTTTTCTGTGTAGGGATGTTTTTCCTTTGTCTGCCTCGAGTTAGGAAGGCTGTAACATGCTGCTGCTTGGCTAGTTTAATTATGTAATTGTTTTTGGAAAGAAAAAGCCATGAACAAGAGCTTGTGCACAAACAAGCTGTTGCAGAATCTGCCATTACCAGTCACCATTTGGTAAATGGGCAGCTGACACTGGCCTGAGCCTGGGTTTGAGTGTGAACCAAGCCGTGTCTGAAGCTGCAGGTGACGTTCTGAAGTGTCAAACAGCAGCTTCAGCCCCGGGTATTGCTGCCATCCCCTGCAGTACCTCGCTGGGAGGAGATGCAGGAACAGGAGTGAAGTCTTGTCTGGCATCGCAGCTGAACACCTCACAGACAAGAGCCTTGGCTTTCTTGGATGGACAAGATCATTCCAGTACCGTAGCTTTTTAGGGATGAAGGAGACACTTCCACAAGTTAGTTGATTTGAGCAAAACTTTATTTGTACCCTAAAGATCTGGAATTCAAGAGAGATTTCATGTTTTTAAATCATTATTTCCTTTGTATGATGTTTATTTCAAAACAGTAGTGAGGCTTTTATAGGTAGTACCTTTTGCATCTAGAAGTTTAAGTTTAAATACAGTTTCAGTCAGGGTTGGAATAGCTTGATTATCTCTTATTTGTAGCAGTTGGATTTGATTTCCAAACATAAAAACAGACTTGTTTTGACAGCTCCTGTACATTTTCTTCATGTTTGCTATGGAGCAAGGAAAAAAACCCTAACTTTACTTGGAAATCATGCCATTCTGAAAATGAGTTATAGGTAAATTGTGCAATAGGGATTAAATAAAATGGATATCATTCATTATGCAATGTTGGGGTCTAACACAAGGAAACCAATTATTAATTGCTGAGAAAGAACAGTGATCAGAAACCTGCCATTTGCTGCCTTGTTAGCAGCCTAACATTTTAATGGATTACAAGAAGTAACTTGTTTATAAAAATGGAGATTTTGAATCTGTATTCTCCTTAGTTTTGTCACTAATGTGTGAGCTGTATAACATAAGCCTGTTTACTCCTGTTCACAGGTAACAAAATTCATAATTGTGTCCTACACAGTTTCCTGCCTTTCTTAGCATAAGGGTCCAAAGATCAAATGGATTTTATTGAAGTGCTGAGGAAGTATGGCCATAATAAACACAAGCAATTCTTTGAAAATGCAGAGAGGTTTTCCTTACTGACTCTTACACTCAGACAGTTGGAAGAAACACTATTTGTGGAGTTGTCTGCTAACCGTATTGCACAAGTGTTACCCTTTAAAATGTTGTTAGACTTTTTAATCCTTTCTTGGTTCTGTTATTGTACTAGGAATCCATAAGGTTTTTCATTATCTGTAAAGGTACAAGCTTGCTTTCAACTAATTGTTTAACACTAAAAAATTTATCAAGAACTCTAAAATATCACACTTAAGCTGAAGATTGCTTTTTCTCTCCTAGGTCGTCAAACTGAAGCAGATAGAACACACACTGAATGAGAAGAGGATATTACAAGCAGTGAACTTTCCTTTCCTTGTTAAACTGGAGTATTCTTTTAAGGTAGTCATTATTTTCAAAGTAGTTGTTGGGTGTCAGGGAAGTGCATGCTGACACTTTAGATATTAAAATATATAACTTTTACAGTACAATAGTTCAAGTATTTTTGTTTTCAAAGATGCTTCATTTGGCACTGTTGCCAGGGCTTGAGAAGGAGGGAAGTGCACTTGTGTACACTTCATATACCTCAGTTCATCAGGTAATGACTGAAAGGATATCTCCAAATAAAAAAATCAAAATTAAATTAAGTTAGGCTTTTCAGAGTTTTCTCTTCTTTTGGAGGGCAACTGGATTTTGTACAGCAAGGGAGTTTTTAGGCATCATTTTATATCCTTGAGAGATACCAAAGCATATCTTCTGTACCAATATATAGAATGGTAAATTTGTAACTGTTCTGCAGATTTTTTGCTTGGGATTTATACCTGAGGCAGGTCTTAATGACAGTATTAACCATGAAGAAAGAACTTTGAGCTTAGCTTCTGATTTCATGACGGTACATACTAGTTAGTCTGTAAAGAAATTGAGAAGCTGCCCAGTTTATAGAGTGATATGTGCCTTCTTTTTTCTTCTTTTTTTTTTCTTTTTTTTTGAATAAAATTTTAAATGAGCAGACATGTTCTACCTTAATCTTCAGAGTTTTGAGGTTTGGGGCAGGGGCTGTGAAGATGAGAATACCTCAGGCTGTCAGTTATAAACGTTGAAGAGTTCAAGGTCTTGCCTTGCAGTAGGCATCTTACCCTCTCTTCTGTCAAGTCTCTTACACACCAGTCTGCGTCTGGACCTCACTAATTATCTTTATTTAGATTCACTTTAAAAGAGATTTCTTGAGATATATGATGCTTCTTTTGCAGTTTTTCAAGAATTTCTACCTATGTTGCATTATATTTGTCAATGTCATTGTATGGCTACAATTTTTCATTTTCATCATTAATAAAATGTACTCCACGTAGGAGTTGTAGAGGCTATATCCTGCCTAATGTGTATTTGTGTGTGTTTACTTGTCTCCTTAATTTCATTAGGACAATTCTAATTTATACATGGTAATGGAGTATGTTCCTGGTGGAGAAATGTTTTCACATCTAAGAAGAATCGGAAGGTTCAGGTAAGAGTATTAATGGCACTATTCCTTTAAAAAGGCTTAATTTGCTGATTTGGGAAGAGGGTTTTCTTAAATTTGTTAGCATTGAAGAAAAAATTCTGAAGGGTTAAGTGCATTTAATTTACCTCTTGTTCAATGGACTTAAATTAGGCAATGAAGAGCTCGTAATTATTTTTCCTTTAGTTAATGCAGGCATTTGTGATCTGTGCATGATAGAATCTTGGAATTCCTATGTGTATTGTCCTTGAAATTCATGATAGTTTCTAAAAGTAAAATTTGAAGCCAAAGCTCTGCATTGTGGGATACATTCATCTTGATTTGCATGAATATTTTAGCTGCAAGGCTTAAATTTAGGGAATGCATGTATCAATTCTGGAAATGTTTGCTTTTGCTTTTTCTTGCTACACAGTAAAAGAACCAGTTAAAAGATACTTAATTTGTCTATCCCTGACAGTTAGGTGATTGTTTCGGTACCTTAGCATAGCATTGGGGTACTTAATATTCCTTTAATTCTTCACAGTGAACCACATGCACGGTTTTATGCAGCTCAGATAGTGCTAACATTTGAGTACCTCCATTCATTAGACCTCATCTACAGAGATCTAAAGCCTGAAAATCTTTTAATTGATCAGCAAGGATACATCCAGGTATGATATTCTTCATATATTTCGGGAGTGAAGTTTTGTCTTGCAGTGTAGATTTAGGTAATTTGAGAAAATGAGTTTAGAATAAATGGTTTTATTAGCATGTTTGTATGGAGCATTCAAATGCCTTACTGCCTAGTAATGGTTAAAACCATTGAGTTGTACTTCCTCTGACTAAAATTAAATATGCACAGTAGAGCTGTCTGCAGTTGAGCCAGTTGTCAGGATTTCCCTTGGGGTCTGTGGTGAGAAGTAGGTGATTACATGGCTCTGTTCATCTGACCTATTTTATACATCTGCCCTAGAACAAGATGAAAGGTGCCCTAAAATGTCTGTTTCTCTGCACTGTCTATATAAGTAGTTTAGGAAAAGCAGCTTAGATATTAGCCCTGACGCTATAGTACTTAATATCCATCAGATGAATCCCACCCTTGGAGAATCCTAGCCTTCCCAGCACAGCTGGAGTGGGAGCTGAGCTGAGGTCAGATCAGCACTGCAGTGCTCAAATGACAGCTTTGGTTTTACAACAGCCTCTCATGGCACCTTCTCATCTTCCTCCTAGCTCTTACGTTTTTAGCTAAATGGCAAATGGGAAGGCAGAGTGCAGCAACAGGCACTCTGCAGTGCTGTGCAGTCCTTAAACCCTGCTTAGGCCTTCCCTCATTGTGTCACAGCAGAATCTAAACAAGAAAATTCGTAATAAAAATGTTTGAGAGAAGTGGAAAGAATTCATATCTTATATTGCCTGTAACTGTAAAATAACTTTGCATGGAGTGTAAGATAACACTGTAGGGAGATGAATACGTGGTTGGGGAGCACCATTAATGTGAAGCTATGACTGGTTTACTCCAGCACTGACAACTCTCTCTGTGCAACAGTATGTTTTTGTGATGGTGGCAGAGGGACGTTTGTGTTCATATGTCGATGCTGCAGCTCCAACTTCATTTTCTTTTTGCATTTTAAAGCCATTACTGTTTTTCCCATGTCTGCAGTGTATTCTTCTTATATAGACTGGTGTGCATTCCAAACACAGAAATGATTCTTTGCTGACTGAAGCAGGTCTCTCTAGTCAGCACGTCACCCACTCCATTCAGTTCCAGTTGCTGATGCTGTTGTTTCTACCAAAAATGAAGAAAAGCTGCCTTGATAGTTTGGAGTATGGCTTCTTTAGTTGTGACATGAATGTACAGCAACATCAGCACAGGTTATCGTATAATTAGCAGCAATTCTCATTTGGTACAGTGTATTTTCTCAGGGAATGGGTTGAAATTGAAACCAAGAAGGAGGAAACAAAAGAAACAGATCCCCAAACAAGCATAGACTTGGTAGCTTGAAACTGTGATCCCAGAATTTCACATATAATTACCTGGGTTCTGTATGTGTGCCACAGTACAGTCCAGGAAAAATCACAGACAGTATGATATTGCATACAGAGTTCTGAACACTTACTGTGGAAAACATGACAAGTGAAATGAAGAATTTATAATGTCCAAGTACTTGCCATTTGTGAATACAATGATTGCTACATTTTCCCCCCAGGCCTCAAATAAACAAACCTGATTCTGGTGATGCTTTCAAAGATACTCAGAATCAGAAGTTACTGGAAGACCTCTTCTATGTTGTCTTATTCCCACACTAATTTTGTATATGACCTTTATACACTTATGCAATAAAATTCTAAATTTACAAGACTGGGGCTTATATTGACCCTTTTTGTGATTCATTTATTTGTTAACTAAAGGAAAAGATAAATATCTTGTTTATATTCTTCAAATTTTCAGCATTACAAGCAGTATGATGTTAAAAGTATAAGAAAAATTAATAATGTAATTTCAGTATATGTGGAAGATTAGTAAGCCATAGTTCCCACTAATTTTTAAATTATAGATAGAAGCTGGTGTCAGGGTGATAATACATATTTTGTGTTCTTTATTAATTTTATCATGAGACCTATTTATCTGACTTAGAAGTACCAAGAGGACTGACTAATAAAGGTACATCTGACTATATGATACTACATGATTTGAGAAATAAATTTTTCCCCTGTAAAAAATGACTTTCCAAAATATTTCAAAAGTACTTAATTTTAAATTTCTTTGTAGCAATGCACTTACAGTCAATTTATTTCTTCTGATGACAGGTCACAGACTTTGGCTTTGCAAAAAGAGTAAAAGGCAGAACTTGGACGTTATGTGGGACTCCAGAATACCTGGCACCTGAAATAATTCTCAGCAAGGTACTTTGTCTTGTTACTCAGCCATGCATTTGATGTAGTTAAAACTTCTCACCCAATTATCAAGCTCTGAGGGATAAACAATTGCTGATACTTCCAAAAATTAAATCTTAACTAGTCAGTTATTTACAAATGACACAAAATGAAGTCATTGCATTGTAAATATTCTTTTAGTATGCCAAAACTTATGCCAAATAAGGAATTTTCACATAACTGTGCCGAACTTTCTACATATGCCTGCCACATAACTTGTGAGGGGCAAAGAGGTTTAAAGAACCTGTAATTAGGTTATTTAACTAACATCCTTATCAGAACAACAGATCTGAGTGCTTACATTCTGAAGTGTTAACACACCAGAACAAGAACTCCAGAGGTAACAAGAACTGCGTATGGGATGAATCAGTAGGCATTACACAACAAGTTGCAGAGTTTCAGGTTTAAGGCAGTTGACACCAAAACAAACATGACAATCCACTGGCTCTACACCTAAAGTACCTGCAGTCTAAGCTGACTGTAGATCTGTTTGTCTACTACTTGCACTAAGCATGTTTTGCAAATGGAAAATACAGAACTGCTTATGCTATAAAACAATCGTAGTGCATAACGTTAAATTACACATTTAACATGTGCTTTAATTAAATACCCTTTGCAGATCGTCAAAAGTGAACAAAAAATACTTCTGTTTGGGGAAAAAAATTGTTCATTATTTTCATGGGCTTTTTCCCCTGTGCAGCTAAAACAGCAGAAGAAATTGCAGTGTATCTACTACAAAGTCTGCAAAATAGATTTTCCTGAAAGGCTGAGTCTGAGCCCTGAGCTTCGTAAAAAATCTCAGAGAGCATGTATGAAATGGATAGGCTTGGTGGTTTCTTTGTCTTTCATAACATAGCACCTACTAAGGATTTAGGGTTCAGGCTTTTAAGATCAGATCATAACTGACTCTAGCAGCTAATTAACTAAACTTTTAAGCTCTTGTAGCTAGTTAACTACATATGAAACTGAATGTTCCAAAATGTGGATAATCAAGCAAAAAGGTAACAGTGTACAATATAGGAAGTGTTGTTACAATGAAATTTCCCTAAGCTTTGAAGAACTACCATTCTGTAACAAGATCGTTTTAATAAGTAAGTTGTGCCCATTTCTGTCACTTAGGGAATCTTGTCACAGGAATGTAAAGAAATCACTGACACTCATCACAGGAATGTGTGCAAAATGCTTTATTTCCATCACTGTTTCACTGTCATTGCTGTATTAGATTTTAAGTGTATTGCTGTTGGAATCCGAAGAGTGCCAATTTGATTGCAGTTAGGTTGTAAGTTCTGCATTAACAAACAATAATATATTTGCTTTCTTTGTATTCCATAAATATATAAATATATACTGAAAATCTTAACCTATGTTAGAAACTGTGCTAACAGTGGCATGTTTCGTTTTATTCAGGGTTACAACAAGGCAGTGGATTGGTGGGCATTAGGAGTGTTAATCTATGAAATGGCAGCTGGATATCCCCCATTCTTTGCAGATCAGCCCATTCAAATTTACGAGAAGATTGTGTCTGGCAAGGTGAGTTAAGGCTCTGGGTGTTTTCACGAACGCAGTTGTTTTTGTAGAACCTGGTTTTTGGTGGACAAGATGCAGAATGCACTGGCCACTAGACAGTGAGCAGTTTGAAAAGGACCTAAGAAAAGTTTGTAATGTACATTTCATAAGTACAGACATTGTTACTTGAAAATCAAAGTTATAAAAATGTGTTCCCTGCCTTCAAATTTAAAATGCAAGTTACTAAATTTACAGACATTGTGGTATTATATCTTTTTATGCTTGGATTAAAGTGATCCAATGACTATTAACAACTACTTAGCTGTGTGCTTAATTTGCCTAGCTATTTTCTAGAAATTTTTTTGCAATTTTTGAGAAGCCCTGAAGAGTTTCCATCATTCCTAGTAGGTCTCTTTACTTCCACAGTCTCATAGCTAGACATGTCCAATATTCTGTTTGGCTTTCATTGTTATATAAAATTTTTGAAAAGTGTTTCCAATGTTTCCCTTTTATTTTTCATTAATATCTCTCCGTGTGCCGGATAGCACCAAAATGTAATCCTCATTCTGTTGTTTCTCCTGCCAGCCAGTGTTGTTTCTTTGTGCTCACCTGATTTGTTACAGTTGTTCTCTCCCTTGCCCCTACATAGACACACGCTGTGCTGCATTTCAGGTGCCTCTGTAATTCTAATCAAGGGCAGTATCTCAGTAGGCCTGTGGTGCACTGCACTGAGGTTGATTCTTATTTAATAAAGAGGGTGGCTGGTGGTTGCTCTTTGAAAGGTTTTAATGCTATGAACCTTCAGCTGTGTCCAGGAATATATGGGAATTCATTTACAAAGACATATTTTTAAAGAAATCTTTTTCTTCTAAACTAAAAACAAAATGTTGGGCGTTTTTTGTAGTTTTATCTAATTGCCTTGACATCTGTACTGTTGGTCATGTACCTTTTTTACTGAGTCCATGCATGGACTCCTACAGAAACAGCACTGGATGTCAACTCTGGAAATTGTAATTCAGTGCTCAGCTAGCAGTTGTTTTTAACCTGGGGTCTTTCATTTATTCTACCTCATTTGCTTAGTGTTCTACTTAAAAATTTGAGTTAATATTTCCTTACTTCTCAGTGGTCTAGTTATTAAAGTCATTAAAACCTGTGAATTTCTCATAATTTACAACAGAACCATATTGGTAGGTAAGCTGAAGCAATGTCCTTGATAATTGGACTTCTTGATTTTTTGAAATGTTTTTATGTTAAGTCCATGATCTGTTTTTACATCCTAACCGATCAGCTGAATATTGGGAGTGTCAAACACTGAGACTATGAGGATGACAAATACAGCTTTCTGCCTGTTCTTTTCCCCTTCCTTCTCTCTGCCAGCTCAAATGGTGTCAGTAGATCATTTGTTAGTAAAACCCTTTGTAATTACATCCCACGAATCATCTTCAAATATCCTTTAGCCAGGTTTGAATGAATTGCAAGTCACTAGTGTGCTATCTTCAAATAGTGCTGTTATGTAAGACTTTTTATGTTGGTGCATTTAGTTATCAGAAACAGCTTGCAGTACAGCATAAAGTTCCAGATTGACTTTTCATATATGATTGCTGAAGGTAGTTATTTCAGAGCATATCTGTGTATTTATATGCTGTGTATATGCTATATACTGTGTCTCCTCTGTGTGTGTGTGTATATATAATCTAAAAATTTATACCTAGAAGATAGCTGAGAATGTCTTGAGATGATATGTTGGTGAAACACCAAGTTAAATTTAGCTTTTAGATCATTGTTACATTAAATTAATATTTTGCCCCCTAGAAACCTCCAGTTCAAGAAATGGGCAATGTAATACTATTGATAAAGGCTTTGTGAAACAGAAATACATGTGCAACAACAGTCATCTCTCTCTTCATGCATTCCTGCTTGATTTGGTTTTAGAAGAAAGATAGAAAATTGCCCCACTGTTTCCTTTTGTGTGAAGTTGTTTCCCTTCACAGGGGAAAGAATCAAATTTGTATCATGATTTTTAATGTTGGTGTATAATTTTAGGTGAGGTTCCCATCACACTTCAGTTCAGACCTAAAGGATCTTCTAAGAAATTTACTCCAGGTAGATTTGACCAAACGATATGGAAATCTCAAGAATGGTGTAAATGACATAAAGAATCACAAGTGGTTTGCAACTACAGATTGGATTGCCATTTATCAGAGAAAGGTAAGACCCTTCCTGATCAAAACTCTTGCAGGTCTTTAAGGGGTTGAAGTAAAATTTCTAATTACTTTGTTTATTTTTTATTTCCTAGATCTATGACTTTAAATTGAGAAAGGGTGAAAGTAGTTTAATCTTTTAAGACTCCAAAGGATATGTGTTGATTGAATTATGTTTGTTTCTTTTGGGTATTTTATCCTGGACCTCTGTGTACATTCACGTTCTCTTTAGCACACATGTTGTGCGTTAGTCTATTTCTGGATTATCTCAGGATGAGGCATCTCCTGCCTCTCTCACTTTTTATTTAACCCCTGCTATAGTGGCATCTATAAATACTCCTCCACAGCCAAAATGAATTTGTTTTCCTTTCCAGCCAGCTCTTAGCACTCAGACTGTGCTTCAGTGTGGAGAAGCTGAAGCCAAAGCTAGAGCTTTTCTTTTTTCTCCTAAAGCAACCTGCTCCCTCTGTAAAAAAAGCTAGAGATAAGTGATAATATTTAAAGAAATTGGTTTGAATTTGAAATGCTAACAGTCTTGACTACAGAGGCATGAACTTGCTGCTATAAAGCAGTATTTTAAGGGCCAAACCTAAATACTAACAATAGTTTATAAAAAGAAACTGGTTGTTTGGCTACACAAACTGACAGTACAGTTGTTGAATTATTCACTAATGTATTAATTACTAGAAGACAGGGTATAATTAATGCATCCTGTATTCCTTGCATAAAGTATAGATATTTTTAAGAAAATATTCCCCATTTTGGAATTCTAATTATCTGTTCTTCACTTTCTTAATGCCTCTTTGCAAGGCAGATTTATATGCACCGAGTTTCATTTGCCAGTATGCTGTTTGGGAACACCCAGGCCCCATAATATTAACAGTGTTTTAATACTGTGCTAAATATTCTTCGCATTGCTAGTGTACTGCTATAGTGAATTACTTTCACAGAAATAAGAAATATTTTTAAATGTTAAGAAGTAGTATAGTCAGAATAGCTATTACTAGATTTAAAGGGTTGTGAAAACTGATGCCAAATAAGTTTGAAACTTCTAATTATAAAGAATAAATACTGTAATACTGAGGGCCTGAAACAACAGCATGGATTGTAATATCACTCAAGTAGTCACAGAAATACAGCAGTAAATGTTAGGCTTATGCTAGTTTTTCACAGTGGCTGCTAGCATGCTACCACAGCATGTATTCTCTTGAGTAAACGTAATGTTCCTTGGCAGCAAATGTCATGTGAATGATTTTTTTTTTTAATGCTACAGTCATAAGTAAACCAGTCAATTATTTAATATTTCGGATACAGAATCACAAAATATGCTGAAGGGACCCACAAAGATCATCCAGTCCAGCTCCTGGCTGTGCACAGGACAGCCCAAGAGTCACACCATGTGCCTGAGAGCATTGTCCAAACGCTTCTTGAACTCTGTCAGGCTGGTGCTCTGACCACTGCCCTGGGGAGCTGTTCCAGTGCCCAGCCACCCTCTGAGTGAAGAAACTTCTCCTGATACCCAACCTAACCCTCCCCTGACTCCGCTTCAGGCCGTTCCCTCAGGTCCTGTCACTGTCCCCACGGAGCAGAGATCAGTGCCTGCCGCTCCTCTGCCCCTCTCGAG
>VWPU01015469.1:0-14806 GCA_013398955.1 Callaeas wilsoni | reverse complement strand
GCTGGCCATGCTGTGCCTGATGCCCCCCAGGACACGGTTGCCCCTCCTGGCTGCCAGGGCACTGCTGGCTCAACTTGCCATCAGCCGGTAGCCCCAGGTTCCTTTCCACAGCTGCTCTCCATCCTCTCATCCTCCTGTCTGTCTGTACATCCAGGGTAGCCTCATCTCAGGTGCAGAATCTGGCACTTTCCAATGTTGAACTTCATACACTTGCTGATTGCCCAGTCCTTGAATTTGTCAGGGCCTCTCTGCAGGGCCTCCCTGCCCTCCACGGAGTCAGCAGCTCCTCCCAGTTTCTGTTGTCTGTGAACTTACTTAGTATGCCTTCCACTCCTGCATCCAAATCATTTATGAAGATGTTCAAGGGCACAGGGCCAAGGATTGAGCCCTGCAGAACCCCACTAGTGACAGGTCACCAGTCTGATGTCACCCATTCATTGTAACCTTTTGCGCCCCATCTGTGAGCCAGTTGCTCACCCATTGCATGATATAGCATCAAGTCTTCCTTTCTTTGTGTTTCCATATGCCTGATAAGGTGATTGTACTTAGGGCCAAACAGGTATTTCCACTATAAACCAGTGTTATCTCCTGCAATCTCTTTTTAGCAATTTCCATGGTGAAGATAACAGGAAAAGATCTGACATGTGTCATTTGGAAGTGTTCTAAAGTTCAAGCAGTAAATGAGATATTTTTTGGGCTCTGAGTTTTGTTGTAAGAGAGTAACTGAAAATCAGTTTAAGAGACAGAGACAGAATTCAAATAATGGGAATGTGTGGCTTTGTAGGGTAGGTATGTACACAGACTGTGTGTTCTCTCAGGCTAAATCACTGAAACACGCATCTTGTTTTAAGAATAAAAGGATGTACCCATGACAATTGTACTCACAAATGCACAAGTTACTGTTATTTCTTGGCAGTGTATAATGTCATTGCCCACAGTCAGTGGAGTTTAATTTGTGTTAGTCTGTGCTGTAGCTCTTTAATTTACTGATCTACACACACGACACACCCCCACCATCAGCAATCTACGTGGTTGCACCGTGTGGTGTGATCCTCTGCCTCAGCTGGAGCTGCGCCTGCCCTTTGTTGTCTACCCACCATTCTGCCTCTGGCACTTACTCCTTGACATGTTTGAGAGAGAGATACTTGTCTGATTACTTCGTGTTTCCAGGTTTAAATTTGCATCACCTGCATAATTTTGTTATGATTTTGCTTACCTTACGGTACAGTCTTTGAGCAACTCCTTCAAGTCATTGCTTGTGTCTCATTGTGGCCTAGTTTGGAGAAGGCTTTCACTTCTCACTTAGGTCCTAGGAGGAACTTTGTAAGAGATGCAGAACAAATTCTTTTACGCTTGTATTAGGTTAGTTTTTATTTGGAAATAGAAGGTTGTTATTAAGTAGGAGGAGAGGTGTTCCAAACTTCCCTAAGATTTTTGTGTAGTGGTGGTGGCAATCAGTGTCCTCCATGTCCTGTGCTAATGAGCTGGAAGGAGCAGGATCCCTCTGCAAGGAGAGAACTAATCTTTGTTTTGAAGTGGAAGTAATTTTTAATGATGTCTGTCAGCAAGAGATTAGTCTTCTTCAATTTAGATTCACACATCTAGGCCTGTACATTCTTAGGTTGGTTTTGTGTATGTGCCACAACTTAAACCTGTAATACCTGATTTCTTGGCAGGATCTGAGAAGTAATGGGAATATTGCTGTGCTCATTATTACAGAGTCAAATCTATTGGTATTAGGCCAATAACATTTCATGTGCCTTTTTTGTGTCTCCCACCAATACAGGTAGAAGCTCCATTCATACCAAAGTGCAGAGGTCCTGGAGATACCAGCAACTTTGATGACTATGAAGAAGAAGATATTCGTGCTTCTCTAACAGAAAAATGTGCAAAAGAATTTGCTGATTTTTAGTAGGAGTAAGAGGACAAGATGACATCAGGGCTCACATTGGGATCTTTGCACTCTGTTAACAGATGAGGTGGAGCTGAGACCATCATATGTCAAAACAGTTACCTAGTTACTTCATTCCACAAAGCTGACTGAGGTCTTTATTGCCATCTTCCATGTGTGCAGTTTGCACCAACCCTTCTAACTAGGCACAATTAAGCAAGCACTGTTTGTGCAGTAACACAGAATAATAGACCACTTTCCTACTTAACTTTGGTTTCTGTCGTTCTTTGTTTCTGTGTATTGTTCATTTTCCCCCTTTGAAATGAAGTAGTTTTTTACCCAAGAATGCTCCATTTTATTTTGAATAATGTATTATTTGTGTGAGTGAAATGGAAGGTGTTGCGGCTAGTGTGATTTAGACTGAAGTGAAAGATAAATGTTGCTTCTAGTCTGTGCCAGCCAATAATTCATGTCTGTCTTGTGTCTGATGCTACAATTTATAATAATTTTTTAGTAGCTCAGACTAAACCTAGCCAACATTTTTAGCATTTTTGAAGGTAGTATTTATCGCCATATAAATGTCTGCTAAATTAACTTAAAAACATTTCTTCCTGGAGGCTGACCAAAATTCAGTAGAATCAATTGGATGGCTTAAGTAGGGGACAGTAGCTAGACCCCGTGCCTTGGTTTTCTACATCCCTGCAGTTTTCATCACTGCCTCCTTCCTTTGTATTTCCCACCTAGGCAGTAGGCAAGTTGCCATAACCAGACTGTACCGTGGAAAGCTTACAGTCTCGTGAGAGGGAGTAATTCCATCTGGTCTGGATTTTGGACCATATTAAACCAAGTCAACTTACCAGCATTTCAGTTGGCAGGTGTGAAATGGCTTGTTTAAGATCAAGAACCCTAAACTCTTAAAGGAAGTTTTGGTCAGTACTGTAGAGAATTCATTTTGATTCACTTTTTCTTCTTTTTTTTTTAAATTTTTTAAAAGTAGCCAATGTTTCGGCTCCCAAAGTATTCCTTGCTTCAAGCCTTTTTTGATTAAAAAAGGCATCCATTAGAATAAAAACCACCATGCCACAAAAAGCAAAATGCGCTCTGCCATTAGCTATGAAAAACAAATGGTTTAGCAAATGCAAAATAATGTTCTAGATGCATTGCTGGATGAACACGGTTATTTTTTGTTAGCTGTTAAGAATAAGAGGTTATTGCCAAGTTTTTATTCTGGTATACTATATTAGTAAACTGAGGATGGAGTACTGCTACAATCATTTTCTTTTTAATTACAGCACTTCATTCATGAAGAAAAGAGATCAAGTTTAAAAACTGCAACAGCTGAGTTTATTTTAGTTGCGTTGTGTCTTCATTTCTAACCTACTTTCTTTCAATCAATCAGAATGTATGGTCACACAGATACAAGTATTTGGGTTTAATTATGTTTTGTATACTCTCACCAACTGACTTAAAAGGTATTGCTACCATGTGCTAGCTTTGGGCACTTTTACACATTTATTTCAATGTTAATAATCAGCGGCTCAGCACTTTTTTCGGGGTTGCTTTTAAACTTATTCATAGTAGTTTTATTTGTACACTTGGTTCTGGCTGTCTCAGTGACCTGTCTTAAAACAGCACATCTAAAAGTTTAAACTAGACTCATGTTTTATGATAAATTTACATGCATACAAGGATGGATTGTTTTTTAAAAAAATGAGCTATATTGATACATAGCCATTGGATTTGTTTGAATGCCAGTACAAATAAACAGCTGGCGTTCCTTCCTTTTAATCTGTATGACACTCCTAAAAGAAAGGCCTTTGTAGACATTTTACAAAAGAGTATGAAACATACCACCCAATGTTCTGTCTGTTTAGGTTGTTGAGCATTTTTGCACAACGTCATTAGGAGGCTGACAGTGAATGCAGTCTTTGTCCACCCATATTTACATACATGCAAGAAAAGTATAAGATACTTTGCTGTAGCAAATTTTATGTAACAAAGATATATCGTCACATTAATAAATTTAAAGAAATCCTTTGTATGAAAATGTTAAAATCTTTTGTATTTCATTTAGACCAAGGACATGCTGCTGTATGCTAGCTGTATGCGATAAATTCTACAGTAACTTTGTTGTCGTTTATGAACTTTAAAAGATTTTAATAAATGTTGGAGATCACAATTTGATTCTGTTATGATTTTAATTTTTAATCATTACATTTATAGTTCTAGAAAGGTTCAGAGATTTTTCTGTTCTGTAAAATACTGTAATCATTCATCTTGCGTGTACAGTAAGACAAAAGTCTAGGAAATTGGTTCTGACGTGTCTGTCTGATATCCAGATTAAATTCTACACGGGCATAAGTGGAAAAGTCATCATAATGCCATGATATTATGCTGTTTTTTAATTTTATGAAAATCCTGTTAGAAAGTAAAACACTTTTCCGATATGGCATAATAGACTTCAGTATGGAAATGAGATTCTATTTTGGAAAAGGAGGGGAAGTGTGCAATTTCCAAGGCATTAGTGAGTACATTTGACAATGTGAGTATTATACAACCCTCTCATTTAAACACAGTCATGAAATATAACTACAGAATATTATGTTACCTGTATTTAATTTGAAAAATCCTTTTCACAATATGGAAAATTGTATATCTATGACAGTAGAAGCTTGTTAATTTTACACATTTGAGGAATTAAGTGTTGAACTATATGGTATATTTTAATTGTACTCTAGTTGTATGTAACTTTCATTTCCAACATAAAGGATTGTATCTCATTAAGTAAATTGCTTTTTTTATTATCTTGTCAGTTGCATTAAAACCCTTATTTTTAAATCCTTTAAAGTATTTTACTAATTTTTGCAAATAATTAGATGTTTTTAAGTGCTGCAATAGTGTGCAATAGTAAACATTTATATACAGAAGTGCAAATTAAATTATGTACAACACTTGTGCTGCTTCTTTGTGAATCAGAATGTTGTATGATGACAGTTGTTGCACCTCCCCACACGTGAGCAGGGTTTGAGAGCAAGAGGAAAAGTCGTGAAGTCTACTACACGTATGAGTTGGGGCGCATTAAGCTTTACACTAACTAGGGTGTCTGGAGAAGGTGGTGTGGAGAACGTTAAAGGCACTATGAGAAGTCTTGGACTTCTTCGACAATCAAAAGCAAGCAAGGTGATCATTAGCTTCAGTATTGTTTGTCTTCACATTATTTTCATTCAGACTCGATGCTTTTTATTAAAGGTAATTGCCTGTTTTTAAACCGTCTGCAGATCCCGCTGTACAAACTTTGTGCTGTGTCTCATTGTGCTGTGAAACAACTGATAGAAGTAAAGACTGTTCATGGTCTTGGCATTGTCTGTCTTGAGGCTTTTTCTGCAAGTGGTGTTCAGAGAGGCTCTGGTGCCTGCTCTGTAACGCAGCTCCTCCTCCTCCCGCTGTCTGAGCCAAGCTGTGGCCTCTGTGCTTCTGCTGCTGTACGCCTGCGACTGCGGTGTTGTGTTCTTGGTTTCCTGGTACTACTGCTACAGTACATTTTAAAAGACCTTTGTACTTTTTCTAAAGCTGAGCTTAAAAACCTGCGAAAATACTGTCTTCTGCTCTTACTACAGCTCCTAAACAAACACAGCATGCTGAGCCACAGATTTGAAGGTGTCATTCAAATCTGTTTTTCTGATTTGCTGCATAAGGAGGACTTATCCCAGATCCGAATTGAAGAACCATTCCATAAGAAACTGGTAAAAAAACAATTCCATTCTCCAGCTGAGGTGTATATAGCTGATCTGGATCTGTTTGATGATATTAAAAAAAAAAGAGAGTTTGACCACCACAGTTTTACGAGTGTGGGTCTTGCATACATTTTTAAAATGTTTTTAATGGAAAGCTTGAGGTACTGACAGATTTAAGTTCTTAACAGAAAGGGTAAAATAAGAGCACCTAACATCAAGCTGGGCAGTAGGAGGATTAGAGCTCCACAAGGATGTTTAAATGCCTTATAGGTAGTAAATGTTTGTCATCTTACACAGAGATTATGTGAAGCGTTGGATTTTTTAGAAATATAAGATGGGTACCTAGAGGCAAGACAGGATCTCAAGAAATCTTCCCTTTCTAACTTCTGAATTTGATGATGAATAAAAGTATTAATTAAATCTGAGATCTAGACACATTTTTACCTTTTTTTGTTGTTTTTGTGGCTTGGATTTGGGGAGGGATATCATATGACAAAAAGGGATGCCTGAAGAAAACTTGCATATATTGAAAATGTATTTTATTCTTAAAATTGACTACTACACAAAGTAGTCCCTCAGTGGGATAAAAACAGCTTGAGGCTTCTATTAAATTGTTTGGATCAGTTCCCAACAGTGTTTCAAAGCCAGTAAAAATTTCTTTAGAATCCTTACAGCTTCATTGTGCTGTTCCCTCCCTTGGAGGGTCAAGTACAAATGTCTTTGCAAAAACGTATTTCTAAGAATTGTGTATGTGTGGCTCATTGCTTTGAATCTTAAAAGCAACATACTTGTGATGTTCACTGACATGAGCTGCTGGTCAGTGAAGGGTGAATGGAAGAGCCAGTGACAAACTTGCACATTTCTTACTGGTGCTCAGCTTACAGGTCTCGATTTTGATGGATCTCACAGTGGCAGTCTAATGTCTGATGGCAAGGTTGCAGCACAAAAACTCTTCAGGATGAAAGGTTGTTGGACTTTGAGGAGGGAGGTCAGTGATCTGTTCCCATCTGTATGCAACCACGGTAACAGGTTTTCCTTTGCTGGGAGGTGGTTATCAGAAACTTCTTCCTTTGCCTTTGGTTCCAGGGTGGTGTGGAAGGTTAGAGAGGACACAGATGTAGCTATGTTGACACAAATGGAGCAAAGTCTCAGCAGCCTGGCAAGCAGTGTGGTACGTTCTGAGTGTGTTCAGTGAGTTCCAGGAAAAATTACTGCTGACTAGGGCAACAAACAAAATTGGAGTGCTGGAAAGGCTGGGTTAAATGAAATTCTTCCCCCACCAACGTAATTTGATTCAATTGAATTAAAAAAAAAAAAAAATCCAAGACCTCATTTAGATTTAACGGTATATTAATGCTTTGGTCTACACAGCAATATCACAAGAATACCAGAAGTATTGCTCTTTATTTTGTATCTACATTGCTACTCTGAATGTGTATGTGGTTATCTAAGTAACAGTTCAACAAAATGAATGCCTGATTGGGATGTCCTTTCAATTTCTCCCATCTTTGCCATCATCCTTCTACTTGATGATTGCATGAACTGGGGATCTGAGTGTCAGGACTGGGTTAATGATAGGTAGCACCTTGGATAAGTAAAGCATGATTCACCTATCTCACAGGTGTGTTAATTCAAGTTAAGCAATCAATATGTAATCATTTTATAAATGCCCTGTGTTTATAAAGTATCTGTTTTCAAGAGCCCTCCTAAAAAAAGGCACTGTGTGTCCTCAGTTAATACATTATCTTTATTCCCCTTTTTCTCTGGCAATATGCATTGGGAAGTGTGCATCTGGCAGGCTTGCTTACCAGTGGGAAAAAGTAAGAGAGGAACTGAGCAGGCAGCCTTAGTAAAAACATCCCATAGTTGCAGAAACAGGATCACAGTGGTGGAACACGATGTAACGTGCATGTCCTGGTACAGTTTGTTAGTGCAAGCACATCAGCTCTTGTCCAGAGTGGTTCTACTTCCACAGAAGTATCTGCTCTGTTTAGGACATAACCCAGGGCCTTGGCTCCAAGGAGGACATCCACTCCAGAGAGCCACCTCCCCTGGCCGCAGCACCCACAGCCCATGGATTCTGGAAAGGAATTTCAGAGCAGGACTGAGATTGCTGCAAGGAATGTTGCGTGCCAAGAGAAGTACTGCAGTGAATGCTGGGAGGAAAATTAACTCCCTAAAGTCTCATAAACTTATTTGGTCTTTTTCAAAGCCCCTCAAGGAAACTTGAAGTATCCACACAAATGCTTTTTTTGGGATTTGTA
Organism: Callaeas wilsoni; assembly: GCA_013398955.1. Classification (NCBI taxonomy): domain Eukaryota; kingdom Metazoa; phylum Chordata; class Aves; order Passeriformes; family Callaeidae; genus Callaeas; species Callaeas wilsoni. The sequence continues at coordinate 6,917 of VWPU01015469.1, read as the reverse complement.
CAACACAAACCTATGCTTTAGAGTATACCTGGTACTATGTCTGAAGTTATTAAACTGGTCTTAATTCTGCTACTACTTACTGACTAACAGAACTCAACTCTGACTTTTCTTGAACTTTTTTTAATGTTTCAGGTTACTGCAAAATCCTGTAAACTAAAATCATGAAAGTAGATGATCTTTAAGATCCATTCCAACCCAAAGAATTCTATGGTTGCACCTTCAGGAGCTCTCCATAACCAATTGCTCTAGTTACGTTTATTTGCCAATAGATGTCACATTTACATGGTGTGGAATGCTGTGTAAGAAATGTTAGCTGCAGAGCACAGTAAGAACAAGAGACTTGGAAAATATTTAAGAGCAGTAGGGAATGAAAAATTTAGATTGTACCAGTCACATAATATGTCAGGTAATAATACATGCAATACCAACCATGAGTATTTGTTTTTTGTGTATTAGTAGATTTTGCCTTTAATTCCTTTTAGAGTTAATAGCTGCAACATTTTTTTTACTGGTTTTCATATCAGCATGAGCAAAAAAGGAGGTTTTGACACTAATTTGAATGAAAGCATTTTTTCATAATATGTATTATTGCATGGACTATATGAAAATTTCACTAAAAATCCTTGACTGATAGTTCCTATTTTGATTTGAAGCTAGAACCAGAGGGGCGTGTGTGTTCTAATAGCCCACAATCACATTTCTGGTTTATGTGCAATTGAAAGTTCAGAAATACACTGTTTTTGACCAAAGATTGTCACCAATAAAAATTGAAAAGTGCTCCTAAGCTGATTTGTTAAGTAAATAGTATTTATAGTAGAGTGGATATAAATTTTTTTGAGTTGGATGGTAATCAAATTTAGATGTATCTCTACTAATTATGTTTACAGGCAAAAGAACAACTGTTCATATTTTTCTGAATTATGTGATCACCAGAGCAGTTGGAGAACAAGTTACAACAAATGTGCTTATGAGAGCACCCATGATCAGAGCCTCATCAACAAATTTAAGAGCTGTGTAAGTTTTTAAATGATCAGTTTAACTGTTATAACCTTAATGCAGAACTGTTGAATGTCATGTCTGCTTATATTCAGATGCATGTGGGTTTGGTTTACATCAAAGGACGGAGGAGAGGGGAACACAGGGTCATCCAATGTGTGACTGGAACATTTCCCCCCTGTAACAGCAGTTCCTTTCTTGCAGTCTGTTTTGGCAACCACTGTCCACCAAAGCAATGTGTGCATCCTTTGAGCTTCCACATTGACACACAAATCATAGAAATGTCATTTCTTCTGGTCTGCTCACAGTTCAGTGCCTAAGAGCAGACAGAGCACCCAAAAGTTCCCCCAAGAGAACCAGTAACTGAGAGCTGCAGAAAATGCCCTTCCCTGGGTCCGGGGTGATTTCAGAGGGCTGAGGAGCAGCATCCTCCAAGGCTGAGCAAAGAATGAAATGCCAGACTCTGGTGTTCCACACCTGGCATCACTTCTGGCAGTTACACCAAAATAACAACATGGAAAGAAGATGCCAGGATTTACTGAGACGTGGTCGCTTACAAATCCTAAAACTCTGGGTATTTCTGACAGTCAAGTTCTTCACTCCTGGGAGAAAAGCTTCCCAGCAAAGTGGGGAAAAAACACTAGCACTCATTTTTTAATGTAGTGTTTGAAATATGGTTGAGATTTCTGCTTGTGTTTTGTTGACACATTTCTGTCTGTAACTGTGTTTTTCTGAGTGCATCACCATGTTGTGCTTTTTCATTTGCCTCACTTTGTACAACCAAAGTGCTGCATTTTAGATTTCTCAGAGAGGTAGTAGCTATTTCACTGAGATGTCTGAGCCATGTTTATATAAAATGTTTTTATTAGGCTGAATTCTGTTTAACAGTGCTGGTATTTCGTATGAATACTTTTTATAAGCTTCTTGCTACATTATTACAAGCTGGGCAAATATGTGGCAGGTATTACTGCTAGTATGGGCACAATGAGCTGTGTTTTATACTATGATTTTTTAATGTGAAGTATAAGCTTTAAAATAACAAAGGTTTAAGTCTAGACAGAAGCTTTATTAAATATGAGCAACTACCACAATAAGGAGTTGCACAACAAAATAAGTAGGGCAGGAAATTCTCAGTGAAGTGGACATAATTCATGTGCAGGAAGATTTATTTAAGCAATTCAGTCTTGGAATAAAGAGGAAGCAAAAGCAGAAAGATATCACTGGCCCTGCATTGTAGTCAGCTGCTGCACACGTTCATTTTTACGCTGGTATGAAGAGGGTGCAACTCTAGTCATCTTATTGGAGACTCTTATGATTATGGAAAAAAGGTCGGGTAAAGCATATTGTATAAAAAGTACCTTAGGATACTGCAGCAAAGGTTTCAGGGCCTCCCCACCAGGACAAAAGCGAGATCTTTGCCGCCCTGCGGGGTCAGTGAGTCTGGGCAGTGTTGCTCCCCTGCAGGCTGGCAGCCAGGAGCTGTGTCACTGATCCAGCGCTGGGCACCTGCAGAGCTCTGAGCCTGCAGCCCGAGCTTTCACAAAAGGTTCTGCCTCTCTACAGACCCTGTTCTTTACCTTGTAAGAGTGTACCCGGGGACCTGTATGGAAGGTAAACTGAGGCCAGCTGGCTGCTGTGCTCGGATTTTGTGTTTAAACACACACTGTAACATAACTGCCTCGAAAATGAATGCCAGGCTGGTACCAAGTTGCTCTGCTGCATTCTGGCCACGGGTTTTCTGCCTCCCTTCCCTCCTCTCTTGCTTAACACCACTGCTATCTTTAGCCCTTTGTCTAGGCTTTATGTAGAGCTTCAGAGCAACATGACAATACCCAGCCATGCAGAACGCCCTGGCAGGTCAGAAGGGACTGTGAAGAAGACAGCACGGTTTTTGGAGGACCTTCCTGGCCAAGGCAGGAATTGAAGAGAGGCACTTCATTGCGGGGCTCTGTGGACTGGGAACTGTCTCTCATTCCTCTGTGGAGTGTTGAAGCAGAGAAGGGAGAGCAGGACAACAGGTATTAAGCTGTTGATGCTGTGGAGAAAGGTGAGTGGCAAAATAGCATTCAAGCAAACTAAAAAGACTACAGACAGGGGTGGAAAAGACCTTAAGTGAGGAAAGAAAGTTTTCTGACAGTAAAGTGCTGGAAAGGTGCAACTGGACCAGTAACAAGGATTTTTCCTCTTTCTGGGTAGATAGTAGTTGCCAGGAACTGTGGAAAAGACCCTTAGTTACTTATTAGTCCAAGGATGTCTCAAACCATGGGTATAGGTGTATATATAGGGGTGATACAGGTGTAGTGTGGCGCAAGGGGCCATTCAGAGCAGACTGGAAAGGGAGAAGGTACTGCTGAGACCCTACTGCAGCCCAGGGTGCAGCTCCAAATGTCCCCTCCTGGCAGGTGAATGTACAGAAAGGGGCAAGGGGAACAAGATCAGAACAAGGGGAACAAGAACAGAAAGGGCAAGGGGAACAAGATCAGAAAATGCAGACCATAAAAGAGCTGGTCACTCAGACAGCTGAGTCTATGTAAGAATGTAAATACCAGAGAAACAGAGAAGTCAAATATTAAACTAAAGATTATTACTACAGGAACTAACAGGTATAAACTGTTTATATATTTTTCAAGTTGTAGATTAAAATTTCTTAATGCCCAGCAAAGAGGAGCTGGACACAGCCTTCCTGCCGGGCAGAGTGGAGTGAGATTCCTCACGGGTCCCAAGCCAGCAGTGGGTGTGAATGGGCTTGTGTGAGGGCTTGGCTGTAATGCCACCAGATCAAACCCCATGGCCTGGACGGTCCCTTTTCAGTCTTGTATTGCTAGGAGGGAAATGATGCAAAAGGGATTTTTAGACTGTTGTTATTAATTGACTGGACATAGCTATACATTAATTCAGTTTGCAGAGCAAGCTGGCGTCTTACTCCCATGTCACTTTCACATTCGCGACAAAAGTTACTTAGAAACAGCCTGTGCCCCCATTGCATTCCCGTGCCGCCAGTGCTGTGCGTTACGAGGAATTGGTGATTATTTGGCCGCCAGCCACGTTTGGATGAAATCTCCCTGGTTTACTTTCTTCCTCACAGTGAGCAGCAGGAACCAAAAACGAGCACGGCCAGCCCTGAAATGTCTCCCTGAAAACCCAGAGAAGAAGCAGGCACCTTCCAGCGTTTGTTCCCCGCTGCGGTTCAGGTACCGGCGGCACGGGCAGCTCCCAGAACCGCCCCCGCTGCTCCCGCCGGGGCCGTGAGGGGAAGGCGCGGCCGGGGCGGGCCCAGGGCGGCCCCCGCGGGACTACAACTCCCAGCAGCCCCCGCGGCGCCGGGCGGTCCGCGGCCTGCACGGCCTGTCCTGCGGCGGGCACTGGGCTTACCCTCGGCCCCGAGGGCTCTGAAACATTCGGTCGTTGTTGGCAAAGAAATACGTGTTTAACACAGGGCTAGATCCGTTCTACTCTGCATAATGCCAGTTTATTGAGAGGAGCTTCCCTCAGTGTGAAACCACACAGGTCCTGTGTTGTTTCCTCACTGAGCTTCCCCAATGCATGCATTTAACCGTGTTTTTACCCCGGGCACTGGAATAAAGAAGGTTCAAAGGGCTTTATTTAGCTCTGAGGAGCTGAAATTCAGTACCTTCTGCACAGCTAACAGGGTGCTACGCTCTCCTTTGCCACGCACGCAGTGCATTTTGTCTTCTACAGTTTCATTGCCAGGGACAAAACAAACAGATAGCTTTGCAGTAGGAAACTGGCATTTTGCAATACCCAGCAAACAGGGTCCACTGGTGCCTGATACCTGCACTGAGCTTTGCGTGTTTCCCCTCATGTGTAGCAGAAGTTCAGACACAAAGAGGACAGACCCCTTGACCTGGATCTACCAACCCTGGTCTCACTTGGTTCCCTGCGTGGCTTGGAAACTTTTTGGTTTTTTGGCCAGAAGTGGGATGCAAATAGTCAAACAAAAGGCTAATTCACTTTCCTGCTTTTTCTCCCTCCAGACATAATTTCATTATAATTAAATTACCTTACCCAAATGAATGAAAATACAAGCCATAGATCATATTCCACACGGAATTTTTCCACAACCCATTTCCTTAAAATTCCTCTCTTTGCTGCTCAAGGTCCTCTAAAAGGAATGCATGCACTGTGTGAGCCTCACTTCGAATACTCAAAGGATTAACTGAAGAACATGATGAAAGGGAGAGTGTGAATAAAATAGCTCATTTATATTTGTATCCTCAAATGTCAGTTCATTACCAAAGTTAGAAACCAGCTGATGCAGAAAACTCATTATGGCTTCATTTAGAATGTTTATTTCTTTAGAGACAGAAAAGAATTGCCTTTTTTGGCTCACTTGTCCAACACAAATATGCCACGTTTTACAGTATGCTTTGGGATGGGAAGTAAGGAGGGTTTTCTTTAGGGCACAGTACACTTAATCATCTATTTATTTTGTTTCTCTGTACTTATTTAAAGCCCAAAGCAGTGAAGACTGTTACCACCCTCTGTTCTTAATGCTTCTGTCGATACTTGAGTGTCAGTACCTGCAAAGCTCTGCGAGCTTTGATTATTTGTCTGACAGCACATAAGCAAGACAAAATGAAGTGGTTGGGGAAGCCGTGTCTACAATCCTTTGCCCAAAAGTCCATTTTTCTGTTAATTTTAGTGCTTGTCGCTGTGGCCAGTTAGCAGTTATGACCTGGATCTCCGTGCAGCCAGGGTGCAGTAAGCTTTGTCTGGGAGTGAGACGGATGCAAAGTGCCTGGGACAGCCCCATGTGCCCACTCCGGTGGCCAGGCAGGCTCTGTCTGTCCCTGCCAGCGGGGCACTCGTGTCAGAGCTCCGCAGAAACCAGGCTGGAGGCACCAGGAGGTTCTGTGCACATCCCCAGGCAATCTGTAATGTCCCCCTTGCCTTGCAGTGAACACCAGGAGTTTGAGTGCCTTGACTCAGAAGAAAATTTTTCAAGTAAAACATCCCACAAATTTGAAGTAACCCAGCCTGTTAAGGATAGTCAAAAGGTCACAGCATCTGAGTGGTGGCTGGGATGCAGCCCTGGCTGCAAAGCCTGTGTGTGGGGAAATCAGGGTGTGTTGATACTCCATGATTTCCCTTGCACTGACAGTGAATCTAGGTAAAGCTTCTACGCCATTAGAAAACATCAGGAATCAAAGAAAATACAGAAGAAATAAAAAAATCGTGTAAAAAGAAAAAAAAGAAGTGTTGTTGCCAGAAAAACTTGAACTTTTGCATTAAACTCTGTGGGTGAGATCTTATTGCCAGTGGGACACTTAGTAATTTGTAAGGTCTTTGAGTTGATTCTTTCTGTACAGTAGATCGCGTGAGGTTGGTCTCCTTGTGAACTAAATGCTGGAGCTTAGACGGGTAAGCTCTGTACACTCAGTGCCTCCATCTCCTCTCTTTCCCCAGTGCCGGCGGTGGCACGGTCGTGCTGTCCTTGGTCATTCCTCTTTCCCATCACCCCGAGCCTGCAGTTGCACGAGTTTCACAGAAAGCCAAGTGTCTGCTACTCACATGCATGTAGACCAACTCATTCTAGGAATGAATTTTTGTAACTTTATCAATTTTCCAACATCTGGCGACTCTTACTTCCTACCCGGTGTAAAATCTCGGCTCGGTATTGCACCCTTCGACAACTAGCTGGGGATTTGTTTCCTTTCCGTTAGCTCTTACACCCCGCTTGGTAGGAGGAGCAGAAATGTCCACAAGGAGGCCCCAGGAACCTCAAGTCATGAACCGAGCCCCGAGTGCTGCTCTCCGGCCGTGTGCCGCCGGCAGGTCCGCGCCCGCCCATAGCAGCCCCCCGGCCCCGGCGCTGCCCGCGGCTCCCCTCAGGTAAGCGCAGCCGGAGCGAAGCCGCTCGGCGGAGGCGCCGCTCCGCCCCGCGCCGCCGCCGTCCCCCC
>VWPU01015467.1:0-14256 GCA_013398955.1 Callaeas wilsoni | reverse complement strand
CAGAGAGCCTAAAAGAGAATAAGCATTGACTTAAAAGAATATAATGGAGTCCACAAGAATAGAAACAAAGTGCAAATTTTCAAGAATCACGCAGTGTTTGGCCATGACTAGTAATTAAGATAATTTCTAAAGATAAACTACTCAGATATTGTTACAGTGCAAACAAAAGATAAACCTGATCCATAGCTTAGGCTTTGGAAGTTTATGATGGCAAATAGAAATCACTGAATGCAAGGAGTTTGAAGAGACGCTCCTTCTTTTAAAATTAGGAAAATTGATAATTAGTAATTTTCCCCTCCCTGTGCTGTTATTCTTCATTCTACCTAAGGGCTTTGCCAGTGGGTCAGAGGTCCACCAGTGCTCTGCTCCCAAGCAGTGGCTCAAGGTTATAGAAATTTCTACAGTTTAACTACCCATTTCATGAAGTAGAATTCAATTTTGTTCTGAATCTACTATCCATTATTTTATTTGAGGACTCCTGCTCTTACAGGGAAAGGAAATATATCTTCTTTTCTGCTTCCCCATGAAAGATTTTTTTCTTTGCCACATGCTTTGTCAGCCATACCCTTTAACACAGGTGACAACGACTCTCTACTGAGAACCTTTCACCCCATCAAAACTGCTCATTAGTTTTTCACTGTGCTGCTGCTTCTTTATCCAATCCTTTGACCACTTGACTCTTCTAGTCTTGTGACAGCATAGCCAGAGGTTCTATCTTGGGGAGAACTTTGTAGAATATATTTTAGTACTCAAAACAGACTACCTCAGCCGGATTTTCCATGCCAACTTCCTTACTAACAGCTCAGAATGTAAATGGGTTTTCTCTGAGTCACGACTTCACTTTTCAGGTTTTGCCAACTCTCCCCTTCTTTTGTACTCATCTCCATGTCCATTAATTCTACTTATTTGGCCAATATGGACACCAGACTTAAATTCTAGTTCCTTAGACACCTTTAAAATCTCACATACATTGTGTGACACACTAGCCCCTATTAGTCATCTTCCTCCACACTTTTCCAACCAAAGGTAACATTCTACTCAGTAGCTTAGCTCTCCCACTCTTAATTTCTTGGCAAATTTATGGGTTAATACCACTGCATCACAACAATGTACCTAGATTACTTTGTATTTATATTGTAAGGAACATAAAAAATGCCAGAAAAAAATTGAAACCTATTTTTCACTGGAATCAATGATAGATGGTAAAGAGCATAAATAACAAGGCAATAAAGGAGGGATACATCTCTGATATATTCTCTCTGTGTGCATTGAGTGTGTAGCAATTCCTGAGACAGAGGTTGCATTCAGATCATGGTTTTATAACCACAGGTGAACTTATTTTGTATGAATTTGCTGAAGGACTCAAACTTCTTTTTTCCTGACTGTGCCGGTTCGGACACAAATCCAGGAGGAAACAACCTGAAAGGGGCATTTTTCCCTCTCCTGCCTGCCAGGCAAGCAGGCCCCGGCAGCCCCTCCACCACAGGTTTGAGAAAATAATTTCTCAGATGAAAGTGAAAAACCCTATTTATTTAACAAAGAGTCCCCTGCTGTCACAGAGCAGAAAAGGATATTGAAACCCCCTTTCCTGTTCCCTAAAGAAGGACTATGGATTTTAGAGTTCTTTCTGTAGGTAAAACCTGCAGTCCTACGCTGGCCCGGGCCAGCCAGGCAGGGTCCGACGATCTCCCTTGGAGGGTCCCGCCGAGCAGGTCCGGAGATGGGAGCTGGTCTCAGATGAAAAGCAAGGCAAAAACAGTCCAAAAAGGAACAGAAGCCGCTGAAGCAGATCACAGTCCCTTCTCCGCTGAAAGCCGAAGAAAACTAGAGAGCAAAACTCTTCTCTTTGCCCTCCTCACTAGCAGAAAAAATGTAAAAATGCTAGTTGCACAGTCAAGCTAGCCGCTTTGAAGAGTTCTCTCGGCTTCTCTCTCCCTCCTTTGCAATTTAAAGGTACACTAGAGATCAAGCAGGCGATGAGGAATACAGTATGGTCATAGAATCACCCCAAGAATAAAATTTGCAATGGGTTCTACAGATGAAACACGAATTGCATTAAAGAACCCCAAGAAACCAACACATTGTTTTACGATTCCATCTGCTAAACAACAGTTAATGAAAGTAATGGGAGGAATAATGAATAATCTTTCTCCTACTTATCTTCTCCACAATAGTAATATTACTGTAGATAAAACAGATATGAAAATCTTGTTTTCCACTGCCTCTCACCCCTCCTTTTGTGGATATAAGCATGAAATATGGATAAGCATGTGAATACCCATGAAAGCAGTTTAGACCTGTTTGCATTGATGCTACTTATTTGCACAAGTAATTTCACGATGAAAAATGAAGTACTAGATAAGATAATTCTTACAAATAGTGTTAACATGTAAAGGCATAACTCAAACTTGTAAGGTCATGCTGATTTAAGTTACAAGTCTTTCGTTGTTAATGTACTGAGGAACCCACTTTATTTTGCCCATTAATTTTAGTATTACAGTAAACTTTTCAAATCCAGAAATAGAATTTATTAGCTCTGAGGAATAGAACACAGATTTGAAAGACATGACTAATTTTCTTTCCTAGTGCAAAAAGTTCTTTTCAACGCTTTAGAGGTTTTGACTTAGTTCAATGAACATAAGGGTGTTTGCAGTGAGAATGTATGAAAAAAAAAGTTTTACTTATATATCAAATATGAGATATCAAACAAACCCCATACTGGATTTTCTGGAATGATGGAAACTTTCTCATATTCAAAAATGCACAAATCACCTATTTATATGTTTAGAGGGAAAGACTAGGAAAAAGCTCGTTACTATGCAGTGTGGCCCTCCAATGGTTTTTGGATCACGAGTAATTACTGTTATCAGGCTTGGCATTCAAGACAATCTGATAGGCTCTGATAGAATTGTTATTACCGGGCAGAAGAAACCTGATAATTTGTTGGATTTTCATATATAAACATAAGCAACCTCTCCCAGTGGTCCTTTCCTTCACAGGTCCAGTTCCAGAATAATTTCACCAGACAATTAGAAACTTTTGACACTTCCTGAATTTGCACCTCATTAGCTAATGATCTGTGACTTTTCATGAACTTAAAATAGTAATGGTTATTGACTGGGGATGACACAAATCCTCACTTATTTAGTGCAGATAATAATGAACCATTAGCAAATAAAGTCCTGGAAAAAAGACATAAAAGAACCAAGGTAATTCCCTAACTCAAAGCATCCAGGTTATAAAGATGTAAATTTACTGATTGTGGTAATATACTTAACTGACCATATCTGATACAAAATAACCCTTTCAGTAGTCTTGGATGGTTTCATGTGAACTGCTAACACAAAAGGGTTTTTGAATCCCCGTATGCATCTAATTCTTCCTGACATTAGTAATGATAACATTGCTGAGACACAGGGAAGAGGGGAATAGCTGTAGGGTACAAAATAGCAAATATATGGCATCAGTGCTTTGCCAACCAGAGCCACTGCCTTTCAGTGTTAAGCTCTGAATATCTTAATTTTTTAGAATTATTACTCTTTTCATATACAGTATAAATGAATTTCATTGGTTTAAAGTCAACTATACCTCAGGTTTTTATATCTTTTGTTTTGTCTTTGCAGCTGTCATGTAAAGAACCCCACATTACAGAGTAAGTAATCACCCTTGGTATTTGCTATTTGTTAAATAAAATTTACTGATCAAAACAGACATACTTGGGCAACTTCTGAAATATTTTTGAAGGGAAATTTTCATTATCTGAAATAAAAATGGTTTTATATTTTCAAAAAACCTACCCATTTCAGAATACTTGTTTAAAAAACCCCCAAACCAAAACACAGTGTTAACTTTCATATCATTAAATTGCATCTTCAGTTTTCTGCAAGTAAAGCCAAAATGACAACTCAGCTTCCACCTTAAACTTCAAGTATTCTGAAAGAAGGATAAACATATTGACCATTCAAAAATGTATCTGGTTTTATGCCTTTGTATGGAGCTGCAATGAAGCCTTTAAAAAAGAAATGTATAAATGAGAGTCACTATAGAAAAAAAATACATAAAGAAAAAACAGGGAAATACTGAAAGGGAAATAATTTTCAATGCTTATATTCAGTAAAAGCAGACATATTGCAAGATGAGAGTCTACAAGTGTGCTGATTTGGCACAGCCTGGTTTTTTTGGGGGGGTGGGGGGTGCGGAACAAGAGTGGCTTCTGTGAGAAGCTGCTAGAAGCTTCCACCATGTCTGACAGAGCCAGTCTCTGATGGCTCTGAAGATGGACATGCTGCTGGCCCAATGAGAGAGGTTGGTAACGCCTCTGTGATGACATATGTAAGAAGAAAATCAAAACAGCGCAGGCGCAGTTTTTCCCCAGGTCTGGGGAGGTGCTGCAGCCGCCACTGCCACACTGGCATGGCCCACAGCGATACGCTGCCACAGCCCGCAGCAATACGCCACCATGGCCTGCAGTGAGCCTTGCCTGCCTGGCTACCCCTAGCTAGTCACGCCATGGGCAGAAGGGCAAGGGCGGTGGCGGCTTCTTCCCAGTGCCCTGCATGAAGACAGGCATTAAATAGCACCAGTGCTGTGGCGGCCACTGCCTGTGTGATGGTGGTGGGGCCCTGTGGCTGACAGCGGAAACATGGCGAGCGAGTCCTCGACGCAGAACCTAGATGAAATCAACTTATCGGCGCTGCAGGATCTTGCAAGAATCTTTGAATTAGTAGAAGTTGTTGACAATGGTGCTTACAAACAGCAAGTTTTCTTCTAGTCAGAGAAGAGGAAGAAGCGAGGACATGTGTGAAAAAACAACATGGCAGCACCAAGGTCAGTGGAAAAGAAAAAGGGGGAGGAGGTGCTCCAGGCATTGGAGCTAAGATTCCTGCAAGCCGTAGTGAGGACTATGGTATAAAAACCTGTTCCCTTATAAAGCATGAAGTCCATGGGGGATGCAGACATCCACTTGCAGCCTGTGGGAAAAGTGATCATGCCGGAACAGGTAGATGCCAGAGAAAAGCTATGCTCTAGTGAGAGACCCAAATGGAGAGACAGGGCCCCTGCTTCCAGAGATAGAGAGAGGGCCCTCGCTTCCAAACTAGAGCAGCCTATCCTTAAAAGACTGCACCCCATGGAAGAGTGACCCATGCTACAATAGTTTTGGGAAAACTGTTTGCCTGTGGGAGGGACCCCATGGCATAACAGAAAAAAGACTCCTTTCACTGAGCGAGCAGAAGAAAACCTTGGGTGACAAATTGACCAAAACCCCCACGCCTTGTCTCCCTGCACTGTTCATGGGAAGGAGGGAGGGGTTTGAAGGAAAAAAGGGCTTATTTTACTTCTCGCTATCCTCCTCTGTCTCTGTTAATAATAAATTTGAACCTATTTTGCCCTTAGAATGTTTTTTACTCCCTGTCCTTATCTCAACTCATGAGCCCTTCATAAATGTTTTTCCCTTTCCTCTGCCCCACTGTAGCAAAAGAGAATGAGCGAATAACTTTTGTGAGTGCCTGGCATTTGGCCAATATGAAACCACCACAACAAGTAATGATAGACAACAGATTTAGCACCTGTGTGCCATGCCTCCAGATCAAGGCAAAGATAATATTTTGAACTGCCTATCACAAATTAAAGAATATCCTCTTAAATAATTCTGGAAGACATTTCAATTATTTTTGACAGTATATGATAAAAAAGACAGAAAGACTAGAGGAAGTTTGGAGAAAAAGAAAATTAAGTGTGCTGGAAAATAAAAATCTACTTTTTTCTTGAGAGGATTAAAGGAGGTTATAAAATAAAACAGAAAAACACCATAAGCTACTTGTTTAGGTAAATGATGACTAAGAATGAATTATATACCAGGCATAACATATCTTTAGGCTATTAACTTCCAAGTGGGAATGGACTACTTAGTGTGGTACTCAATACATAATTAGAAACAGCAGCATTAGATTATGTCAAAGAAAATGCAGGCTATATATAGAGAAAAACTCACTGACAGGAAAATATGTTACTTCCTGAGAGAAGCAATAGGAACTAAATATCAAGAAATTCTAAGACTGTTCAACTCCAGTGCATTAAAAATTACATAATATAAGAGATTTACCTGAAGATAAGTACTTATTAAAATCACACTAATTTTGACTAAAGTGCAAGCAGGCTCCAGCAGAAAGGCATCTTATTTCCAATTGTTTGGCTTGTTAAGGTGTATTGGTTTGGCACGGCCTGGCTTTTGGTAGCAGAGGGGCCAAAAAGATGGCTCCTGTGAGAAGCTGCTGGAAGCTTCCCACTATGTCCAGCAGAGCCAATGACTGATGGCTCTGGAGATGGACATGCTGCTCGCCAAACCTGGGCTAATGAGAGAGGTTGGCAACGCCTCTGTGATGACATGTTTAAGAAGAAAATCAAAACAAAGTCGCAGGGTTTTTTGCTTCTAGTCAGAGAAGAGGAGGAGGTGAGAACATGTGACAGAAAACAACATGGCAACACCAACGTCAGTGGAGGAGGGGAAGGATATGCTTCAGGCACTGGAGCTGAGATTCCTCTGCAAGCCGTGGTGAAGACCATGGTGAAGCAGATTGTCCCCTTGCAGCCCATGGGGGAGGTGTCCATGCCAGAGTGGGTGTGTCGTGGTGACTGAACCAACCACTGTAATGCCCAGGGGGCCACGTAGCCCAGCGAAAGGGGTTTGGTGGGCTGGCTCCAAAGGTTAAATGCCCCCCTGTGCGAATGGTTTCTCCCATTGAATTCCTGTGACCTGATGTGGGTTCGGTCTGTCTGATTGACAGCCGACAGACACCCCTTGTATCTCCTAAGATAAGGTAGCCAAACCTGTCCCACCCCTTCCCTTCTTCCTATAGGTAATTGCTATGTCATTCCCACCTGCTTTTCTGTACCCCTTTTAAGTGCATCACGAACCAAAGCTCACTCTCTTTGTGTTCAGACCCCTTCGAGGGAGTTTCACAATAAAGCCTTGGAATACTGGCCGGAGGGCCGCCTCGCTCATTGATCTCTGGCTATGCTTGGGCAATCCATAAGCCCCAGGCGCGCATGGCTACGTGCCTTCCACTGCATGGGCGAGAAAGCTGGCTAGCGAGGAACACAAGTGCCACAGAGTGTTTTCCTCTCATGTTGGGCATGTCTGGACAAGCAGCAGTTCTGGCCCAGCCAGCGCACTGACGTATTAATGTACAGGTGGATGCCTGGAGGAGGCTGTGATCCAGTGGAAGACTCAAAGGAGAGAGGGGGCCCTGCTTCCAGGCTGGAGCAGCCTGTCCTTGGAGGACTGCACCTCGTGGAAAGAGAGACCCGTGACGCAGCAGTTTTGGGAGGACTGTGTGCCTGTGGGGGGAGTTCACGTTGATGCAGGTGCAGTTTGGCTGCTGCTCGTGAGAGTGGATGCACGCTGGGGAAGTTCACAGAGAACTGTCTGCTGTGGGAGGGACCCCACGGTCTCACAGAGGATGGACTCCTCTCCTAGAGCAGCGGGGAAGAAAATCTTGGGTGATGAACTGACCAAAACCCCCAGTCCCTGGCACCTTGTGCTGTTGGTGGGAAGTAAGGAGGGGCTTAGGGGAAAAAGGTATTTTAAGGGCTTATTTTACTTCTCATTATCCTCCTCTGATTCTGTTAGTAATAATTTCACTTTGCAACCTTAAGTGGAGCCTGTTTTGCCCTTGAAGTATTTTCTCCCAGTCCTTACCTCACTCATGAAGCCTTCATTAACTTTTTTTCCTTCCCTCCTCTGCCCAGCCGTGGCAGGGGAGGGTGAGCCAGCAACTCTTGTGGGTGCCCGGCATTGGGCCAGTGTTAAACCACAACACTGGGAAATGAGCAGTCTCAGGATCTGTGACCACTTTACAGTCATAGAGGTTTTCCTAACACTCACATTTATTACTGGCCTTGGGATCATAAGTAAATAACCCTCTCTCCTAATGTTGTAGCCTGTTAGTAAAGATGGACTGATGTCTCTATGCACTATTGTGGTTTCATATAGGGAAATGATATATTGCTCAAGATTAGCTCCTAAAGAGAAGTTTAGAATTAATATGTTTTTGCTAAAGCAATTGTTCTCTCTGTTATTTGAAACAAGTTTTACATCTTTTTATCTAGCAAGAAAAATGAGTGTCAGCTAATCATTAAAATAATTTAATTAGTAGGCAATTCACTTAAGAAAATAAAGGAAAAGTATCATTCAGGTCTCAGAAAAAACAACCCATTAATGCCTTCAAAGCATATATAAAAAACACCTATCATCATTATTTTTGATATTACATCAATATTGCAGATACTTGGGACTTATGAGATATAGCTTAATTGTTTTTGATAAGTCTCCATAGGATAGATATTCACCCTTGATGTAGGTTTTCAGTATGAAATTATCAATCTTTACCAGTAGGCTTCAGTCAAGAAAAAGGCAGATAATTCATTCAGTAGAATGACTAGTTCTAGTCCTTCAAGTCTCAGTGCCTCTGCACTCAGCTTTCAAGAAGTAGCTTTCCTCTACTAACTGACAGGAGCCACTGAAGTTATTTAAATGCCAAGCCTCATGACAGGTTTTGATTTTAACAATCTTATTTCCAGATCTCTACAAATTAACTGGTAAGTTTCTCTAACCTTCCCTGAATCTTATAACCTTGCATTTCATCAGACAAGCGTCTCAGAAAACTTGCTGTAAATGTGTACTAGTTTGGGCTCACATATCTGGATGCCTACAAGAATGTGCTTTGTTACTAAAAGCTACTTCAAAAAACCCCAAACATTTTGTATGTATATATAATATATATATATATATAAATTCATTTTTGAACAATACTGTGATGAATGGAGGTTAGAAAAGGTCTGGTGCAATACAATAGAAATGCACTCGTTGTCATGGTGAATAAAGTGGTATAGAGTAAGCCAAACATGTTTCATTTTATTTAAACTGCTATTCAGATACCCATGAAAGCATTTTTCTGTTTAGAAGAAGAATACCCGAGGACTACAAAAAAGGATTTCATTGACATAAGTACATACAATATAATGTATAATCTTTTAACTTAAGGCAAAGTATTTATCATTTTAATATTAAAACAATCTCATTAGAAGTCCACCAGAGAACCTGCTAGATCAGTAAGTTAGCTAAAGCCAAATACAGCATGCCAGTGTCCCAAATATCCTAGGTAACAGATATTAAGCCTGTAGCCACAGCATCTTGCCTTTCAAGTTCTTAGTAGAAAGCATCAAGTGACTCATTTGTCTGATAGACCTCTTGAACTAATGCTATTTAGAAGCAAATACTGTATTCTTTTCCAATTATCTGATCTATACATCGATTTATAGATTATAATTTAGTGGGAGTGCTACTAAACACGGAAAAGGATGTATCATCTAACTCCCTTCCGTATGCCCATAGGAGAGCTCAAGTGTTTTTGCAGTCTTGATCCTATGCTACAATGGTCCTTGCTGTGAGTCTTCTCTCTCTCAGCCTTTTAGCTGAGAATATCCAACAACGGAAATATTTATCTTAGTTCTAAATGCCAAATCAATTATTGAAGTACTTTAGTGCTACAAGAGTATCCTGTGTTTTTCACAGTTTGGTAGTTCAAGTTCATGCCTTTCAACAGTACCTATAGCACAAAATTTGGTCTCTTCATTTTCTTCCAGCTGCCAGTGTCAAAACACGAGTGTATCAAAGGCAGTGAAATGCCAAGCATATTTGGGAAAACACAGAATGTTGCTAAAGATTTACTTAAGTAGTGTATGCTGTATGAAGTCATCAGTTCAAGTTGACAGCCATAATCTTGTCACTTACTGTTGTTTCATACAGTAGCCAGGGCTTTGCAAAAATCTTAATTCACTTGAGTTCACATTTGGGTAGTTACTGTAACTGTAGAGAACACTCCAGCTCCTATTAAAGAGCAATGCCTTGCAAGTAATTGAATAAACATTACTTTTATTTAGGCTGCATTTCATGCAAATTTGTGCAGCACAATGGAAATAATTACAAATGAGTGACTTAAATGAAAAATCTCTATAACAAAACAGTACAATGTTCTGAACCATATATGAGATTTATAAGATGACAAAATGAGAAGAGTAGCCAGGTGATCAGCCTGAAAGGAAAAAATAATGACAAACTGCAGCAAAGCAGTTTCGTGCAGAAGGGATCATGAAAGTAATTTTTGTATGAACAAGAAGTTTCTCCTGCCAAGTTTTGGAGATTCAATCCTGTGGTATTAGATTATAACATCTATTTTCAAATACTTAAGCGTATATTTAAAACCTTTATCTGTCCCCTCACCACATCCTCCTTTAAAAAAACAACACCCATGAAACTGCCTGGGAAACATTTTCCAATTATATGGTACATTCCAAGTATAAGAGTGCATGACATTTAAATACTATATGAAATTTTCTCAGACCATTTTTTGTAATTGCTAGAACTTTCAAGCAGGCTAAGAGCTAAAAAATTCTAAGCTATGATCTCTTAATATAAGCACTTGAAGTAAACATTTGATTTCTCTGATGGTTTGGATGATTTGTTTGAAGCAGTACATTAGATTTCAGCTCACAGTTTTGTATCATCCCACTGGCTTCTGAACCACCAAGACTACAGGAAAAAAAGTAAAAATCTTTATAACTAAAGGGCGTGACATAAACAAAAGTTGGATGGAACAATCAAAAGAGAAACCAATGTTTTCAGGTGGCTTCTGACCTTAACAGCATTCTGAGCTCTTTGCAAAAATGCTGCTGAACAGACAACACTATTATTGCACCTTTTTTCTCAGTGCAGCAATAGAATATATTGCTGGATTGTCAGATCTTCTTCTCATGGAGAGTAAGGGCTGTTACGCACAATTTTATTCATTTTTAATATTTCAAATATGTACCTGTATGTTTATGTGTTGTAAATTTAAGAGCTATTTTAAGCATTAAAAAGCAATGACAGAAAATGAAAACCTTTAAGGTGCAATAGAACTGGAAGACTTCAAATCAAGCTGGAGATGATAAGATCCTTGGGCTCAGTTAGGATTTACTCCTTCTGCAATTTATAGTGGATTTTTTTTCCCCAGTTGTGCTAATTTCCGAAAGAAATTAATATTTGTTTCTGGGTATAAAGTAGAAGAGTTCTGTATCTTCCAGGGTGAAGTTTTGACTCCCCCATCCCCAAATATTTAACTTCAAATTGCTACTTAAAAATTAGAAAGAAAAGAATGGGTCTCACATGTAGAACTTTTTTTGGTAACTAAATATTTCAAAGTCTGTCAAATTATATTGTCTCCCATCAATTACAACTTGATGCAAAAAAACCTGATATATGTCATACCAAAATGCTACCCCTTGTAGGAAGCAACATTCCAGTCAAAGTACTTCTCAGCTCTGCTGAGTGAAGGCTGTTTCAGATAAGTTATCAGCTTCATAATACTATAATCCTGCAGATGAATGGGAAGCCATCACTTAGCAGGTTACAAGCAAAGCTTAGTGAAACACAGTATGCTCTGGCCACCATCAGACACAGCTTAGAGCATCCAAAGGGGAATAAAGCTGCTGTACAATCTTGACAATAAATGTACATATTAACATATGTACACCCACAGAGCTTTGCAGTGCTAAGGTATTATTTCTCAAATTCAGTGCAGACTGACCCAGCCTAAGCTCTAGCAAAGACAATGAATCTTTGACAGCTTGTATTTAGAAGAATGTTGGATTTTTGTTAGGTTGGGTGGTTTTTCACTAGTTGGATCCTCTGCTCAGGATTAAGAAAAACAGTTTCTATATGTACACAAGATACATAAAATACGGAAATTAATAAAGATTGTAGCTGGACAAGACACTTGAAGGACCAAGGCAGAAGGCTAACAGTTTAGTTAACTAAGAATTCTCCCTGTAGGATCTCTTGTTACTGCACTAAATTTTGCAAACGATGGTTTTCTTCAAAACAAATAAACCTCTATTCCACTTATGAGACAATCTATACTTTCAGACAACTGTTAACTTACGGTTTGCTAGCAAGGAATGAGGAGCATTGTCAAGAACAGACACCACACAATGGAAAAGAAGCAAGAAAATAGCATAAAATAAGCTAGTTTGAGGAATTAAAGCTCTACCCACTACCATTTAGGCTCCACCACTTGCAGCTTTGATGGAACACCTGAGAAAATCTATAAATTATTTTCCTATCTAAAATGAAAGAAGAGATCTTCTCCAAAACTCAACTATTGCGACAATTTTAACACTACACTTACAAGCATGTGGTACCAACCTACAACTTGGAGTAATAAAGATGCTCTGAACACTGCTTGTAAACAGAAGTCAGGGAAAAAAAGCAGTTCTTAACAGTCTGTACCAAGATTTCTCAAGAAACTTAGCTTAAGTTGTCTTACCACTCCAGCAGGCAAAGTATCTTCCAAGACAAATGTTAGATTACATGTAACTCTTATTAAGCAATACTTTCTCCTCTGTAACATTAATCTTTCTTGCAGTTTGGTACTGATACAGGTTTTTCTTTTTAATACAAATTCACATTCAGATTTTTTTCTTGTTTTCCTCTCTCCTGTTCCTCCTGAACACTCTAAACTCAGTAGAGAGTTGTCAGTTGGTTTGTTTGCCTTTTAAAGAGCCCATTACCCTCCTCCATCTTAGTCAGGTGGGATTAATGCTTCATTAGAGCCATTTGCTTGAATTCTCCCTTTCTGCTTTCCTCTAATACAATTCAAGTGTGTGAAACCCAATGCAAAAGACTTTCAGACTGGGGTAAGCCCTGTTATTCCACACCAAATATCCATTTTTTTGGTAATAAAATAAGTGATTCATGAGATAGGAAAGAAAAGAATGTTTTTTTCCATTTTCTCTATGAACCAAAAGATCAAGACTTACAGTTAAGAACTGTCCTTCACAAGCATTCTCTATATCCTGCCCAATGACTTTCCTGGATGAAGACTTTAGATATGACAGTGAAAGGTTAAAGCCAAGCACATTTGTCTTTCATGATAAATTAAGTAATATGGCATAAGAATATGTGTTTTCACTTTGTCATTATTGGAAACAACAAGTCAGATTATAAATATGCAGAATAAATGTGAAGTTAGAAAACTCCCTTGAACTGTGAATGTTATTTGGCCCCAACCTTTTTAATCATTGTCTGAGTTTGAAAGACAGGTGTCTGCCAAGGATGATGGGAACCTCTCTTGCAATGGAAAACATGAACCCCTTTCCCCTGAATTAGTATAACTTTGAAATCACGGGGCTTTCAGGCTGTCTTGGGGTGACTCTATGACAGTACTGTATTCCCCATCACCTACTTGATCTCTAGTGTACCTTTAAATTGAAAAAAGGGAGAGAGAAGCCCAGGGAACTCTTCAAAGTGGCTAGCTTGACCTTGCAGTTAGAAGGCTTACATTCTTTCTCTCTCAGAACCGACAATTTCTGCCAGTTAGGAGGGCAGAGAAGGGAGTTTTTCCTCTAGTTTCTTTTGGCTTTCAGCTGAGAAGGGACTGTGATCTGCTTCAGTGGCTTCCATTCCTTTTTGGACTGTTTTCGACTTGCTTCTTCATCCAAGACCAGCTAGCATCTCTGTTAGCGTGGAAACACATAATCACAGGATGATTATATGCAGGTGCTTTTATTGAAGAGCTCTGGGAATCAGGGGTACAGACAAACCCAAATCTGACTCCGACATGGATTTGAGATGGACATATTTTATACTCTTTCTTTACATAATCATATGTTGATTATTAACTTGATATTGTTCTATTGTGTGTATTGTTTTTGCTCAAGCATGACTTTAAGCCCCCTCTCCCCCCAGCATTTCTTNTACATAATCATATGTTGATTATTAACTTGATATTGTTCTATTGTGTGTATTGTTTTTGCTCAAGCATGACTTTAAGCCCCCTCTCCCCCCAGCATTTCTTATCTATTGTACAGGAGGGTACACAGGTGTAGGTTCACAGGGTTCTAGTAAAGACAATGCTTGATATTTACTGAGTAATTATCGCATTTAACATCATCTACTATGCAGGTGGGTACGCAGGTGTAGGTTCGCAGGGTAAAGACAATGCCCACTTTCGTTTCCAAGGCCCATTTTAGCTACCACAATTTTAGGAATATTTTAACCTCATGCTGTCATCTCCGAGACCTGCTCAGAGGGTCCCTCCAAGGGGGATTGTCAGACCTGGCCCAGCCCAGCCTCAGGCCGAAGGACTGCAGGTTTTATTACAGAAAGAACTCTAGAATTCACCAGCCTCTTTCGGGGGACAGGGGAGTGGGTTTCAA
>VWPU01015464.1:0-44205 GCA_013398955.1 Callaeas wilsoni | reverse complement strand
CTGTGTCCAGTTTTGGGCCCCTTTAGGAAGGACATCAACCTTCTTGAACGCATCCAGAGGAGGGCAACAAGGCTGGTGAAGGGCTTGGAACCCTTGTNCAAGCCTTGTGAGGAACAGCTAGGGGAGCTGGGGTTGTTTAGCCTGGAAAAAAGGAGACTCAGGGGTGACCTTATCACTCTCTGCAACTACCTGGAAGGTGGTTAGTCGGGTGGGGGTTGGTCTCTTCTCCCAGGCAACAACTGACCGAACAAGAGGAGACATTCTTAAGCTGTGCCAAGGGAAGTTTAGGTTAGACGTTAGAAAGAAATTCTTCACTGAAAGAGTGATTGCATGCTGGAATCGTCTGCCCAGCGAGGTGGTGGAGTCACTGTCCCTGGAGGTGTTTAAAAAAAGACTGGACATGGCACTCAGTGCCATAGTTTAGTTGATGAGGAGGTGTTAGGTCATAGGTTGGACTAGATGATCTTAAAGGTCTTTTCCAACCTAGTTCATTCCGTGATTCTGTGAAATATGAGTGCCAACTCAAGGAAACATTATTTGAAACTTTTAAGTTCATCTCTTGGTTCCCGTACAAAGGAAGAAAAAATAATAGGTATGAATTTGCACTCATTTTTAGGATTGTGGTCTTATTTTCACTGTAGATTTGCCTTTCTCACAATATTTTTGACAACTGTATTGTGCTGTCATTTGAATCGTAATATAATTAACTATGTGCTTTGAACAATTCAGAGGCTAAATAATGTCAAGTTTTTTGGATCAGATTTAATTGAACAAAAAGATTATTTTAATTTGCTTGTATTATGCTTGTGAAATGGTGATTTTTATTTTATTTTGCTATTTAGGGAAATAATTTTCAGGAAAAGATATCATGGTTTTCAATTTGCAGTTAAAATGTATTTTAACTATTTGTGCCCATTAATTTCAGCGTTTGTGAGAACTCAGCTATAGAGCATTTTGCCCTGCATAGTCTCAAGGCTTTTTTTCCAGATTACCTTTTTATCTGCTGCTGTTGATTTTTTTATTCCTCTATGCTAATGTAATATGCCTATTTGCTCCAGGTTGTTTATGTCACTAGTACTGTTTGATGGACAGGATTATTTTCATTTCAAAGTAGCATAGCCATGCATCTGAAGAAAATGAAATACTGTTTGAACCTATGACACGTTATTTTTGTGGTATGTTAGTGGGGGCCATGTTTGTGTGTTTGGCATAGCCTATGTTGTGAAAACAGGATTTCTGGTACAGCTAAAATGACATAATTGCACTGACAGAGACCTTTTGGTTGAGAAAGCACAGTGAGAAGGATTCAGATCTGAATATTAATTCAAGGACTTCCTTAATTATAGTCTTATAATGGAAAAAATAACTGCTGTTATCAGCAGAATGATGACAGAGAAACAGAAGGTGAGCGATTTCACAGTGAGTTCATAGCAGAGGTGGAATAAGACGCAGGAATCCTTCCATCAGGTCTCATGTGAAGTGTAAATCCTTCTCGCTCTCATATATCTCACCTTCATTTTCTAAGATGTACTGCTTTGTGACAAATCTCATTTAGATCACATCCTCTCCTGGGCAGTTTGAAATGTGTCTATGTCAGGCAGTGGATTCTTGGTTTGGATGCAATTGCAGTTCAGTTAAATAATTAGTGATATATATAATTATTTAATCACAATCTATTACATGTATGGTTTATGTTGTAAAATCTTTTCTTACTATTTCATTTATTTTAATATATTTATTGAATTCTGTCAGTGAGGTATTGAAAGTTCAGGATCTTTTTCTCCTTTAGACAGTGTTATTAGTTTGCCAGCCAAGTAAATTAAGTGATGGATGTTTGTCAACATTCATGGTAACCCTGAATATATTTCCTTATCTATATAGGATACTTTTATATGAATTTGTTGAACCTATTAATTGATGAAGAATTATTTTCTTCAACAAGTGCTGCCTATTCAGACCTAAGATACTTGGAAAACACTAACTTTCTTGTAATCTATGTTCAAAACATTGATTGTGTCAACAGTGACAGTAATCTGTTCCCATGCTGAATCATTGTCAAAATCTCTAATAACAAACTTCTCTACCCTTGTGTGCTGGGGTGTTCTGTTTTAGAAGTATGCTTTGGTCAGCAATGTGGGACATAGACCAATATTTTGTGAGTACATCTTTGCATGCCAGCTCTTTGTGAGACAGCCAGTAGTTTGGGAGATCTTTGTTGAGCAAGCTCGAATTCTAATTCCTGTCCTTCCTTAATACTGTTGTTGACGTAATTTACCTCAAATGCTTATTATATTTGCTGTTTTGATATGCTGAGGTGGGAAGCAGTAGGGCTGTAATGATAACCAATATAAAGTATGTGATCTGGTTATGTTAAGGAATTTTAGGCCTTACTGAATTTTGTGTAGGCATTACATTCTGTGGACTTTAAATCTCAGATGCTTTAATAAATATGCTTCTTAGCATTACTTGATCACAAGTAGGAGTAAAAAAACTTGATCAGATGTGTGAAGACCATTCATTATTATATTGAAACATTCTAAAACCAATCTGTCACTGAAACTCTTCAACACAACTGAAGAAGGAATTAAAGCAAATAGTTTCGAGCAGATAAGCAACTACATTGCAGCAGTAGAATACTTAATGTATTTAATTAGGTTTCTGGTATTTGAACCTTTTGTTGCCTCTTTTGCGGCATGTTGTCATTCCTATAGCTTTGTGTTCCCTTTGTTCGTAGTTGCAATGCTCATACAAAATCACTAAAAATAGTTGCTTCAGCTTCAACAAGCTGCTGCTTGACAAATCTAGATCTTAAACATATCAGTAGTGCAGACTTGGTGTTTACCTATAGAACTGTTTATAGGACTATTGAAATCTACGAGGGATTTGCATTAATAATGAGGAAAGCCATAAAGGGTGTGTACAGATGTTTCCTAATGCAATAAGTCTGTTGCTCGAAAGGCATATGATCACATTTGGAAAATTGCTATTGCATGTCTTGGCAGTTCGTTAAAAACTGAAAACTTAAAGTTAACCATTATTTTGATAGACTAAGTTCAAGGTCACCCTTTGTTTAAATGATGTTTTGTTTTCTGTAATTAGACCATGCCAGGTGTATTAAGTATGTAATTAAAACCAGAAGGTTTGGCTAATTCAGAGTAAATGAGAATGAAATACAAGGTCATTATTCGTCTGTAGTGAGACTCCAGAAGAACAGCGCACATGGAACTATTTATAAAACATTTTGCATGGTCAAAAATTACTTTAGGTTGCTGTCCATGGCTTTTAAATTAAACTGCTCACAGATTTTTACTAAATACCTGTAGTGTAGAAATATGTTCCCATGCCTCGTGTTGAATTTGAATGGAAATAAAATATATATGATGTATAATTTTATGGCATAGATTTAAAAAAGAAAGAAGGGGTAGTAGGAGAGCCTATGAGGCAGTCTGTTATTACGGTGGACTTCCACTGACACGGTACTGAGCAACTGGTTCAAAGCATCAGAAGTAATACCTGAAAGGGAATGGACTACTTTTGTACTAGTGAGTTGAATTTCTGGCTCTGTAAACACTTAGTGTAGTGCAGTGATGGCAAATTTTCTCCACTGTGCACAGTAATCCAACCTTAATGGAGGCAAAATTCATGATGATATTCATTGATTCTGCACCTCCAACCTCCCCTGAGGCCTCTGTGGTTCTCCCAGTATGGAGCCAGAGTGGATTGTAAACTATGGATCTGTCCAGTCCAGGGCAGAGTCCATGGAAGTTGGTTTAACCAGGGAGACTTATGTGGTCTTCCGTCTCCCAAGGTTACCATTCTCTTTTTTTTTTCTTACCATGTATATTTTTGGGAAGAGTTGAAAAGAAATGAAGTGTGCTGCTTCAGTTTCCTATATGCAAATGAAATCCCTTAGATTTGTCGTACAAAAATTAAAATAGTCCAAAGCTACAGGGGTACATAATATTTAAGCTAGTTCTTACAAAAATGATAGGTGTTTCGCTCTTGGGGATTTTGTGGAGGGTTATGGGGAGTTTAATTTTTTGGGTTGTTTTCTTTTGGGGATTGGTTTTTTTGTTGTTGTTTTGGTTTAGTTATTTGGGCAGTGGGTTGGATTTTTTTTTCCTGTTGTTTTGCGTTGTTTGGTTGTCTTTTGTTTCGGTGGTTTTTTTTTAAAGAAAATTAGGTTCATGCTATAAATACCGTAATTTGGAATACCGTAAATTTACCTCACTGAATTCAGGTGAAACAAGGAATATCTATACTTTGCTATTTTGAATATTACTATACAGTTGAAATTATAAGAACTAGATTGTTTGTTCCATGTTTTCTTCAGACCACAATGTACTTGGAAATGCTTTTCAGTGAGAGTATCAGTATCTTCACTCTGTTTAAAAGTGACCAGGAACTGAAGAGAGTTGTCTTAGAAGAGAAGCCAGCCATGTATAAGTGCAGTCACCAGAAGCAAGTTGCTGAGCTTCATGCTCATGCCTTGTTTCCTGAGGGAGGAAATTCAAAATGCTTACACAGAATAGCTGGACAATTCCTTTTGCCATTTGTTTTTCTTCAGAGGTAGGACCAGAATTTCAGCAAGCCTGGAAACTGCGACAAATGACTCAGTATGACGGGATAATTCTTAATCTTCTGCTTATATTCCATTATTTCTTCTAGAATTTAGGCTTGTTAAATTCTCAGATGAGGAAGAAGTAGTACTATGGTGTTGCTGGGCTGGTTTAGTTGTAGCTAGGGGAATGTGATAATGTTTGGCATTACTTTCATGTCAGATTGCTGCTTATTTTTCTAAAGATACCCTTATTTCTTTCCATGGATTTGCATTCTCTATGCTTACAGCTACCTAAGTAATCCTGATTCCTATTGTCTGTATTTTTGTTCCTTAATCTTATTTTCTACTGTAAATGAGTTCATTATTTTTGCAGTTTGTCCTGACAGCCTTGGATCCACAAAAGCATTCATTTCTGGGAACCTGCTGCCAAACAGTTGCACTGCACTCTTACTACATGATAATCCTTCAGTTAATTTGGAAAAGAAAGCAAGTTGGTCTAAGCTGTAAATTGTGAAGTCTCTCCCAAAAAGGAAGCAAAGGTGGTGGAATGCCGTGTGGCACCGGTGTGATCTGCAGCGCTTGCAGGAGCTGCTGCGGTGGGTGGGACCTGCAGCAGCTGCCCGGGCTCACTGCAGCCCCGGGGCAGGGGGAGGTGATGCTCGCAGCCACCCCGCGCGTGGCCATCCCCCACAGACACTTCTGTGCTGGCATCCAGTGCGGCACTGCGAGGACGTGCAGGGTCTGGAACTGGCAATATGCAGACCCTTTTGCAAATGTGGGTGTTGGTGTCAGAGCCATGGGAATCCCCTATTCCCAAACCGTGATCTGTGGAATGAAGACTAGAGTGTTTCAGCTAAAAATCAAAATGAGTGCCTGATGAATAAACCTACTGCATCAGGAGCCTGGTGATCCTGCCAACTGCTTTTGCAGGATTGACTGCTTTGAAAACATTAAAAAACACCCCAAAGCAAGCAAACAAACAAAAAAATAAAGACAAACACCACCCCCAAAAAACCCCCAAGTATAGTTCAATCTGGAATGCAGTGTTCCAGAGAAGATACAAACACAAAGCATAAATCATAATTTAAGTAAGATCTGGTTTGTCTCCTATTATCAACAGTACAAGTTTCTTCAACTGAGGAAAGGTGAAAGATTAAAATAAGACACATTCCATTTCTGAAGTTAAATGAAAACATGTTTGTGCTTGATGTAATGGGAAATAGCTTGAGGAGTATTCTATTCTTAAAAAAAGAAAAAGAAAGAAAAAAAGTATTTTAAAGCTTCCAAGTACTTTGTGTGCAGGTGGTTGACAATTGAGTAAGTGCCAGGTATTTAAGTGAAAGCTGCCTGTCTTATCCATATGGGTTTTTTAGGATTAGTTTTATTTTGTTGTCTGATTATGCCATCATGACTTCATGCTTTGTTTCACCTTATACTCATCTAAGTACGTGGTACCTGGTGCGAGACAGTCCATGATCACAACTAACCTTTTGTAAAATTTAAGTAGAGTTGTTGTGTTAGATGCATTCATGAACATAGAATATCTTTTTTTATGTATGAGTAATGTCTTGTATGCTTGATGTATTCTTTGAGTTTTTCTCCTTGCTGTGGTGGTTGCTATTGACTGCTACTTTTATACATAAAAAAAACATATGTTGATTTTTGAGGACAAAAGTACAGTGTAAAAATTGTGATTTTTATTACTTAATAGCAGCCATGTCTACTTGTAAAGCAGGCAAGATAGAATTTTGCTGTAAAGACAGCAAGACTTTGTAGCAGTTTAGGAGGATCTACAGGAGACATGTCAAGAGTTTGTTAAATGTCTTAAGACTGGTTTTAGTAAATATCTGGCTCAAGCTGACACTGGGGCTTTAGCAAGTTCTTAACTATAGGAATCATTAATGGAGAACTTCCTGACTGTACTGTACCAAAATTTCCTTTCTATTTCTTCCTTCTAGGGTAGTTATACCAGGCAACTTCACATATAAAGTATAGAAGGGCTTCTGCTTTTAGTTTGTGGGAGGCTTATGTTAAGAAGTGATATCTTACTTTTAGAGTATACATATTTAAAGGTGAAACTGAGCCATGTTCAGTCAGAGCTTTGTCACTAACAGTAGCCGTGTAAGACTTGTTCTAGTTTCAAAATTTTCAAAGCAGCCGCCTGAAATTAGTTGAATCCTTTAAATTAGCACATATGTCATGAGGATGTGATACAAGGCATCTAGATACAATTGGGCTGCACTTCAAACTTTGCTTTTGGAAAAGTCATTTGCCTTACAGGATAAGTACTGTGATAACTCATTGCCTGGTGCTGGACCATGTCCTGGGCTGGATGACAGTGAGTGAAAACTTCCCTTTCCCCACTGCCTTTGCTTTCCAGTTCAGGTTGGGAATTATCAGTTGCAGCCGGTCATTTTAGTAACACCTTTTGACCCCGGTGTTACATGTTGGATAACATGAAGTAAAACTGGATGAGGTGGTTTAGTCTTCATCACTAAAAAGTGTCAATTACTTCAGGGGTAAGGTAGGTTTTTCTTGCAGTGCTGTAGAATCTCAGTATTTGGAGAGTTTTAGTAGGCTATGTGGTAACTTACTTTGCAATACCTGCAGATTTCTTTTCCTGTGTTTTTTATATTCAGTAGGTCCACAGATGCCTTTCAATTCACCGGATAGGCAATTTACCAATAAACATTCACTTTCTGGTGAAATATCTCCTGATGAAACTGGGAATGTTACTTAAGCTTTTGTTTTAATTAGTTGTGTTGTTTTTAATGATAATCAAAATCTGTGGTAAAAAGTAAAATAGCAATTGCCTTACTGAAATGTTTTAATTAAAACATTTTTATTGAAGCATTAAGATTGTGTCACAACAGTTGTGGTCTCTGCTATTTGTATACTACTTTTAAATTTATCATGGTTTGGATAAAGCAATGCTTTTGTACAGTGGTGAGAAGATGTGAGGCCAACTTGCTGGAGGCTTTTCTGAGGGAGAAGATTTTGAATGCTTCCAAATTAAACCAGGGCTATCCCAGCAGTTAGTTGAACTGGCCAGAACCTCAGTAGTAATACTGAAGCAACATAAAGATTCAAGTAGGTGACACCTATTTGAAACATGGGTGAAATATACTGAAATATACTGAAACTTTTTCTCCAAAGATGGCTTCCTCTTCAAGGGTGTAAGGGCTTTTTAGAAATACAATTGATAAGTTAGATTGTGCTTTAAAATTCATTGTTGTATAACTTCAGCACTTCAGTAGGTCCCCATCTACATCCACAATTGGGCTTAATTCACATTCTCCTTATAAATGACAAAGGTCAAATTTATATAGAGAATAAATTAATATGGTGCTAAACTCCTGTTCTGTTAGAACAAGGAAGAGCTATAAGAATACAAGAAGCTATTGCATTATATTGTATTATATATTATTATTATTATATATTATATTATATAAGATTATATTGTAAGCTGATGTTATAAAAAGGTTTTCAAAAGCATTTATTGTGTAGTCTGCTGATAATGACTGATGATTGTAACATTTGCTATAGGCGTTTGGCATTTTAAAAATATTGTGAAGTAAGAAAAAAGTTTACAATTTCATTTTCTAAGTCTGCAAGAAATAACTGGTGCAAAAGCTTTGCTTGCTGGTATTACATTTTCACTTGTTGGGTTTTCAGATGCGGTGCCATTTTTTGGTATAGGTATTAGTATTGTTATTTTGCTGTCAAATATACTGTGAATCCTAAAATGTGCTGAGAATACACTATCTCTGTTTCTTCTAAGGTGCTATGAAGAAAGAGAAAAGTTGCTGTGTTGGTTGACCCCAGCCCTGCAGAATCCCCCAGTCTTGTATTGAAATTACTTGTTTACAGTTTTGCACACAGGCTGAATTTGAGAAAACTACTAATCCTGTTCCAGAGCTTTGGGGGAAATACTTTATATGATTTAGAAGTTGTACTGTATAAAATCAATTTTATTCACTTTGTCATAAAAGTACAGTCATCTTTCATAGATTTTTGTGATATCTCCCCCAACTTATACTTACTCAAAATGGGATACTTAGTCTTACTATCTGCTTTCTGCTAACACTTAATCATACTGGTGTTTCAAAATTTTAATCACCCTGTACAAAGATTACTTTTGTGCAATCTAGCTGTATATTATTTTTCATCTGTTTCTTGAGGAAATGAAACTTACGTTATCGTACTGTTTATCCTGATAACTTTTGAGTCATATTGTCCAAATTTGGCAAAGGTAAAGGTTTCAAAGGAAGCTCCAAGTTTCAATACTACTACTGCTACTAATTTGCCTCTTGAGAAGAGGGATGCAAATGGACACCTATGCTGGAGGATGGGTTGTAGCTCAAAGCCCATAGTCAGCTGTTGTCTTTGCCATGCTGAAAGGTTGATTGTGGCCTCGGTAGCTTGGAGCCAGGGACAGATGGATGGCGTACCCCAGGCTTATTCAGGAGATGGGAGCTGTGAAAAGATTGAGGCATGGCAGAAGGGGACATCGGCTCGTTTCTGTTGTTTCCATGTATCAGTCATAGCCAAAGAGCTGAGTCAATTTGTCACACTCAAGAAATGTCCAATACCCCTTTGTCCTCCTCTCTCACCCAGCTCACCCTACAGTTCCAGAATTGGTAGATCATCATGCAAGGAGGCCTGAGGGTTTCTCGCAGCAGGACTGGTCCTTTTGGCTACCTCCTGTCATTAAATCAGATTTGGTGTAGAATGAAGCTTCTTCTTCCGTCTCTATCCTTTTTTATGCTGCTCCCAAGATTCTTGTCTTTCATCAAGTTGCATCTCACCTGAACATTTTATGCAACAATTCCCTTCCTTATGTAATGGTTTCCATATGTCTGCTGTATCAAATCTAAATATACCATCTTCGAGCTCCATTTTGATGCCATCTGCTTTTTTGTCCTTCTTTGAAACAAGAGAGATGCAATAAGAAAGTGGTTTTCCTTGATTATGCTCTCAATACAAGGCAGTGGATAACATCCAAAATGGAGTTTCACTATGAAGAGAGGTTTGATTTTGACTTTGTTAATTCTTCAAACAAAGAGCTGTAAATACATTATTCCTTCTACTGTACACAAAACTTTGCATTTGACTGCTCCATGTGTTGACTCTAGCTGTGATTCAGAGATATCTGTATAACATTTTTATTTTAGGAGAAATAAATGCGTTAAAGATGTTTTGCTCATAGGTAGGAACGTCATATTATCCAGCCTGTATGACTTCCATGTTAAACAAAATTCAGGCTCCAGGATGTTTTCTCTCAAAGGTCATTGGAAAGGTGAGGAGCAGAGATGAAATGATATAATCTCATGTTTACATTCATTATACAGTGCAGTAGTGGGTTGACCTACAGGAAAATAGATCCTACATTTGAATTCCTTCATAACTTCCTAAGTCAATTGTTAGTTCCTTCTGCTGGAGGGAATTTTAGAAAACCATGTAAAACTGGCAGCAATTTAGCTATTACTGTATTCAGGTTTTGAGGGCTTTTGACTATTTATATCGTGCAACACTGCAGCAGTATTGTTATAAGCAAGAGATTAAAAAAACCCTGAAAAGTAAAACAAGTTTCTATCATAATCTGTGCTGAATTTTTATCTAATGTGCTTTAGTTTTCTTAGAGGTTTCAACTGATCTGCATGTAATCTCTGTTGGAGGACGTTGGCACTATGCCATACAACTACGTTTTTAATTTTCCAGCATTAACTGCCCTTTTCTGTTTCTCCACCTTTTCATAATTCTGTCCACGAGCTTTTCTGTGCCTAAAATTTTCCTTAAGGCTAGAACTGACACAGCTTGTTCTATTCTTATCTGTTTCTATGGCATTTCATCCTTTATTGCTTGGTATTTTCTTACACAATTTTCTGTGGTTGTTATGGCAACATTAAATAACAACTCTGTTAATTTTCAAATTATATTGCTTTCAAAATGTTTCATCATATTATATTGCTGAGAAAGAGGTGAAATATTTTCAGCATTATTAAGCAAATTAATGTGATTAATTAATTTACTTTGTAGTTTTGCAATGTTGCTGCTTCTAGGCAACTTATTATGCACTGTGATTCTACTTAGGGAAGTATAAATAGAATACATTTGTTGAAGTAGGAGAAACTGTTAAATTGCTGAAAATATTCCTTTGCGATTATTATTCTAATGGCCAAGATCTGGTAAACGTGACTGGCATTCTAACAACATCATCATCAACCAGATTAGTAGGCATTTAGTTCGTAATTATTAGGATTCCTGGTGCAATACAGACCATCAAATGACATAAATACAAACTCCCAGAATGGAAAATATTTGGAGATATTAATGTCAAAAATCAACAGAATAAGATATTTCTCTGAGATTGCATTTAAATCAATAAGACATGGAGGAAAGAGGAATGTGGTTTGAGATTGAAATGGGCGAGAATCTAAAACTTCTGCGAATGGAGTATAAAGTCAGCATCAGTAATGAAAATGGAAGCAAAGTTACTTCTTCTACAAAATTAACTGATGGACCAGTTCCACAAATTTTTTTTGTATGCAACATGACAATGTGCCATTTAAAAATACCTCTTCCTATGTTTTGGATTTTAAAATATTGTGAGGTCATTATTTGCATTTTGTGTCTTTTAATGGAGCCTTTGGTGAATTTGAATTCACTGTAACAAAATAATTTATTTTTATTTTCTCTAATGTATTTGATTTTACAGCATTGTGAATTCTCATAGTTTATATGGTATTTATATCTTCAACTTTGTGCAGATAGGTGTGTGTGTGTGAGATGAAGTTAGGACTGTTATAATGAAAACCTTACCTTTTCAGTGATGTCAAAAAACCCAGTAAGACGTTGCTTTCTTCTTGTTTATAGCATTCTTAAATTACTAACGTAACTTCTGTGGTGATAGGATGTTGGGACATCGAGACTTGGATTGCACTCTGATTTCAGACTGTAAGAATGCAAGTCTCAAAGACATTAAGCAGAAAAAGTATAGTTTTTTCTCCATCAAGCTGGCAGTTTGTTTCTTCAAGGAAAAAAGAATTGGCTAGTGGGTCCACTACTCAATATGTAGTGTAGTTCAACAAGGCAGTGTGTATTCAAAACTATGGCAGCTTTTCAGAACATGGTGGCTTAATGCCAAAAGCGAGTTCTCTGTCACCAATAGAATCTACCCAGAAAATCATTTCAGTTCCAAATGAAAATACGTATCTCTCTCTCTCTCTCTCTCTCTTTTGGGTGACAAGGGGAGATGGTACTAGTACTGGGGATTCTTTAAATAATTACATTTTTGGGGTTCTTAGGATTTGCTGCTGTATGTGAATGCCGTGTTCTAAACTATCTGAGGTAGTGTTGTTTTCTGCTTGTGACAGGATGTAGAAGTTATAAAGATACTTTTGATTCCTCCCCTCCCCATTCCTGCATCTTTCTGCCACATAAGGTGAATTTCTTTTGCATCAGTTCCAGAACAGTATATTTACGTGTCTTTGAGAGTAGGGTTTTTTTGACAGTAAATCCTAGTGCACACATCCAGACACATGCAGTAACTGGATCAAGAAATAATCCATGTGCATTGTTAAATTAATATTTAAAGTCTGGGGCAGATATGCAGTCTTTTGACACTAAACCTGTGTTTCTTGCATCTGTTTAAGCTCATGGATATCCATCAGATCTGTCGGGGATAAGGGAGTTATTCAACCACTTTTTATTCTTACAAACTGAACAATGACACTTAATACATGGCCAGTCCTATAAATTTGTACTTTGTGTCTCTTCAGTGTTGTATCTTTGAATGCAGGATACCATTCAGACTGAGAAATAGGTGTTCCTTAAGCAGAAACCCCAGTGATGTACTCTAAAGAAATTGTGAGGGCATTTACTAACACCAATGTTTGTATTTTCATCTTTGCTTTGGAAAGGCACTATTATGAATATGGTCAAAGCTACTGAACTGCTTTTACAAGGCACTGCAAACTGAAATACATATTTTTTTTGGCTTTTAATTATTTCTGAAAGTGCAGTTGGGAAACATAATTTTAAGCTGAGCCTGTGAACTGTATAGCAGCTGACTGCATTGAGCATGGATTTTGTTTGAGTACTGACTCCTCCCGTTGGAGGAATGCATTTGTCTAGCTCACATTTTTCTTATGCTTGTTATGTGGTCTGGGAATGTGCTGGGTGGGAGTTCATGTCGTTTCCTGCCCTGGTAGTTAAGTTTTGAAATAATATAGGTGATGCTTTTGGTTCTACTTCAGTTTCCAAACTGTAAACACAAAATCAATTCTAAAACCTGGATTGAATACTCAACAGTTTTTCTTGAGAGGGATCTAGACTGGAAGCTACAGACACTAGAAGATTACCAATGTTTTGCACTTGAACATTACCAGTGTTAAAGTACAGTGTGTGTAACTTTTCATTGTTGATATACTATGCAATGGATAAGATTTTATAATTATTTTATTTTTCTTTGTGGATTTTTAAGTCTAGAAAACTGAGCCCTTAATTGAACCCTAGATAATCATTCAAGAGATGGGTTGGAAAACCAGCAGAGAGGCCAGAAAGATTCTGCTGAGACTTGGTTCACATCATAGGGGTTTGTAGAGCTTGTACCATTCCTGAGTTGTGGGCTATGTCATTGTCATCATTCACTCCAGAGGTGCAGAAGGGTAGAGTGAGCACTCCAAATTTAAATGGGGATTCGTGAACAGCATTGGCACAGAAGCTTGTACAGTACCTATTTGCACTGAGTAGTGAGTCAAAACTATATCTGCAGATTATGATTGGAAAAACCTGATTAAATAAACTAGTGTTGCTCTGTTCTGTGTGAGAAAGCAAATAGATAAATTCTGTAGACCCTCCTAGGAGATAATTCTGTGAAGGTAAGAAAGAACTGTGCTAATTGTTGGCTTGATTGCACTAATGATTGAGTCACAGACAAAATGTTTGATAATAAAATATTTCTTTGGCATAGGATTTTGGCAGTTCTGGACTCAGTAAATGAATATGCCACTGAATCATTGAATCTTAATGAATAAATGCAATTTCTAAATTCATAGAGAGTGAGCACCACACTTCTTACAAGGTGGACTGTGTTTTAGAGACTAGATTTAGATTATGGTTAAGTGTACTGTTCAGTGTCTAGATTCCCTGGATTTCTTGTTCATTAAGATGAGTGGTCTATTCTTTTTAATTTAGTGTTGCTTTTAGTTGTGTGTTGGTACATGGAACTTTTGATTAATGTGCTTTGACATGACAGATAATCAGTGATTATTTTCTGTATTTTCAGGATATTTTTAGTATATTATTTGCAGTAGAGTGGTCTATTACATGTTTGTAAAAGAAGAGATACTGTATATTATTTAAAAACTGTTAGCTAAGTGGTATTATTCATAGATTGTCCCTTTCTGTATTTGTTCACTTATTTTAGATTTAATTTAGTCTGAATTAAAAGCAAACCAGTAGATGTCCACTAGATTTAGCCCATCATACAGTGGATTTCATCAGGTTCATTAAATATCATTTGATAGCGTTTGTTTATGATGTGTTTTCCAAATGTGGAGTTGGTGCATTTTGACAAAAGAAAAACTTTAAATGCACTTTAATGAACCGGCTGAAATGCTGTAGTGTCCGATTAGTATGATTTATAGATAGGACTTCAATGGAAGACAGCATTAGGAACAGTTAATAAACGATTGTTTTGGTGTAAAGAGATTTTTAAACATCTGCTCAGTTCTTGAGCCTGGACAATTTTAATCAGTTTTCGTAACATTAAAACTTCCACCCGCAAATGAAAGCTCCAGCCCCTGTGATTCAGCAAGCTGCTGAATGCCATGCAGGAGTGGAACAGTACCCTCCCCCTTTGGGGATGCCATGGGCCAGGGTGCTGCTATTGGGTGCCCAAATCGTTTAGCAAAACTGTGAACCACATCAAGCTAAATATTGTGAACCACATCAAACTAAATAGTAGTCAAGCAGTTCCAGCAGGGGAAAAAGGATTCCCAGAAGATGTTTGAGAAAGGAATAAAGAATTTTTGAGGAACCATGGACTGAGACGCATTATTTAAAAGACAACTATGCTTCTCCTTGATCTTTAAAGTTGTACAAAAAAGAAAATTTGGTGCTGTCTGGCAAAGATGCTGGTCGCTTCAGGCTGGGGGATTGATTCTCCCCTCCCAGTTCACTGCAGTCAGTCCCTATGTGCAGCATCCATGGGTTGTGCTGGTGCTTAAGCAAGCTCAGGTGTGCTTGGCTGTCATCCTCCCCCAATCCCTGTCCCAAGGTGGTAACCTGCAGGCCTTCCTGAGGGAGGGTTCTCCTCCCTGCCACGACTAACAGCTCAGTCAAATCTTTTTGCTTAGCCCAGTCTTTATTGAGTTGCTGCAAGTTCAGATTCTACAATTTCTGATGTTTTGCAGGCCTCTTTCAGCTGATGTCTTGGTTTTCTTGGGAGTTTTTTGCTGCCTTTGCTGTATTTTCTTCCTTCTCCCAGTGATTAATAAACCTGGCATTTGTTGCTCATAAATTGCCCTGAGTGTATGGACTACAGGATTTTTTTCTGTCTGTCTTGTATCAGTAGTGATTGAAACCCGTCCTCTCTCATACGTGACTTCCAGAAAGCTTTCTGCATGAAATAAACCCTAGCAAACAGTATGTCTATAATTTTTCCATTTATTAAAGATAATATATTATTTTCCTAGGTCCTTTCTGAATTGACTGTTTTAAACTAAACTGAATTTTCTTCCTTATAAAGAATATAACTAAGTCAAGGTTTCCCAGCAAATAAGATACAAATTTGCGTGTGCGTTTTGGAGTTGGGGGTAGTGTGTCTCTTCCAACAGGTTTTTCCTGTTAGGATTATTTAGTTTTGTTGGTTTAGTTTTGAGTATCAACCTTCTATGCTTCTCAGAAGATTGAGACTCACTTGTTTTATCCCTCAGTAGGACACTAAGGTTTGGTGTTTAAAATTCTTTTAGTTTCATGCATTGCTCTTCAGATTAAATGCTTTTCTGAGTCTGAGGGTTATTGCTGTGCATGCAAAACTCACTATTAAATACGTTTCCGTTTTTCTTTCTATTTTAAAAATAATCTTAAATGGACTATAGAGGAAAAATAGCTTTAAAATATATCATTATGTATTCAATGAATTTTTAGATTTTAATACAGCTTTTTTTAACCTCAGGGCTTCTACTTCGAGTTACTTATGTCTTTACTTTTCGCTATATTTCTGCATTTACAAAGTACTTTAGCAAATCTAGGAGCATCTTTCAGTTCTTAATTTATCTTTTGCAATGTTTTGGTGTCTTAACTACGTGGGTTTTTTTAAATGTTTCTCATCCCTAATAGCTTATATCTTTGTTCTTAATACAGCTTGCATTTATGTGCAGATTAGTAGAATTTTACAAAAATGAAATACTGTTATTTTCTGAATATTTTTAAAATGCTCTTTTCATGGAAGAATCAGATGTCAGGGAGGCAGTGGCTTAACTTGCAAAAACTTTTTGGGTATGAGGGTAACATTTGGATTTATGTAGCTGAATGACAGCTGCAGTAGCTGAAATGTGATATGGTGAATTCAAGGGCACTGTAATTTACCTGCTGATAGCTGAGCTCAGTATGAAGGATAATTTAGAAGCACTTGCCCTGGAGAGCTATAGATTAATAAAGGTAAAATGCTGACTTTTTGATACTACTTACTTGCTACACTAAGAGCTTTAGCTAAAGAATTCCTTTTCATTTTGAACCTTTATATCTTTGTTTGGTAATATTTGAAAGGATGTTTTGGGCATTATTTTGTTGGTTTTTTTCTTTCCATGCCTTTTTTTTTTTCTTCAAAAGCAGAAGGGGCTGGAGGGGAAATCCTTCATAGTTTTAGATCAGGTTTAGTAGCTACTTTGCCATCAACATTGTGTGGATATCTCTGCAATGAAGTTTAAACAGCATGGTGAGTATCCAGATGGAGTGTTTTTCCTAATCTTTAGCTTATTTACTCTGTTGGGAGCTTCCATAAACATTTATAGTATTCTTCAGGACAAACTGTACAATTAAGCTTGAGATTCCTGGTATAGAAAATCACAGTATATAAAAACCTACCAAGATTTTCTCTAAAGGATTTCAAACTGTGAATTTTTGCCTGTGATACACTAAAAGTAATTTTTACAATGTCTGTGATGGATGATGAAATTCTAAAGAGAAGGTGATTGCAAATTAAAGTGTCATGCTTCAGTAGACCCTAGCATGTAATGTAACAATATATACTGTGTAAATGACATAAGAAAGAGAGAATGGTAGGATTTTTTCCTTCTGTACACTTAAATTTCTTTTTTACACTTTTCTATGAGATGCTACGGATTTGATCTCAAAGTTACTTATTAATGGATGTTTACTAGCTGCAAAGTTTTTGAGATACTTTGCTTCAGTTTATTTCCCCATATTCAGACTCTTCTATGGTGCTTTATTTGTTTTAGTCAAAACTATATACCTAATAGCTACAAGAACACCAGATGCTATAGTAGGTAAGACCAATGTAAACTATATTTGAAATGCTTAGGATATGATAAAGCATCAATGCACGCTGCCTTACTGTTTCGTCAGGAACTGGGTAAAATTGCAACAGGCAAAAGTTGACTTTGTTGCTAATTTTACACTGCTGTTCATGATAAGTTGTGCTTTTCCTTAGATTTCAGTTCCAGTAATCAGGATTCTTCATTAAAGTTTTTGACTACTAGATTTTTTTCCCCTGAGCTTTTAAGCCTTTTAAATTGCAGAAATATTTAGATTTTTTGCTGCCTCCTGATGACTTAGAAATGAAAAGGAAAATAAAAAGACACTTCCCTTCTCCTAAAAACATCTTGTCTTAGGAATCTAATTTTAAGGGTAATTTGATGAAGGTAAATGGCTCAGCTCATGATTTTTGAATTTTAGTACTGGCAGTATTTAATGGGCTCAAAGGAGAGCCCTGGGCACTATTCAAAAAAAGCATGCAAATGATAGTATGAACTAATGCTACAGAAAACTCTGTTTTGTTCTAGTGGTGATTTCTGTTGAAATGTCACTTTGTATGAAGCTAAGAAAAGTCTCTTAGAGCTGAAAAATATTGATGGTAGTGACTAAGATTTAGCTTTGTGTTGCTAAAATTACATTCAGCTTTAATGTTAGAGCAGAGAGAATTCTACTAGTGCAAATAGGGATTAATAATGGAGAATTTATACGCAATTTTATCCCTAGAAAAACATTTTAGAAATACATGAACTTGTCCATCTTTAATTTTCTCTTATATGCTTGTTTTACCTCCCAAGATGCTTAAGATAACTGCAGTCCTGTGGAATGAATTTTGGTTTTTGACAGTTGTCAGTCCTTCCCTCCTATAAATTGTTACAGTAAATGAGGTCCTTTTTATATTTGCATAACTTTGTGCATTGCAACAGGGATTCTTGCTCTTCGACCACCCTGAAATAAATGCTCTCACTCCATTCTCCATCTGAGTTTTTCTTGTGGCTGATTTCCTCACTGTAGTGACAGCAGGGGTGGGGATGGCAGCACGTCAGAGCTCTGCAGTGTGGCCACTGAGTGCCTGAGACAGCTCATCCTCACCTGACGCTGCTTAGACAGGGTCAGCAGGATTTGCTGTATAAGCAAACATAAAGGAGTTCTCTTCCTGTTGCTGCACGGGAGCAGCTGAACAGACAACAGTAACTGAGGAGTATTTCCTTGCACACAAGTGTGTGACAACTTTGTCACTAGTGAGATTCATGGATTTTGGATGTGAATTCAAAGCAGAGATAATTTGGGCAGAAAGGCCCATGTTGTACCTTTTGGATTCTGACTCAAGTCTGACTTTTTATACCAGTAAAAAAAAGGAGTTTGAAGCCATCAGTGGAGCTCATTCCATTAGAGAAAAGAAAACTCTTCTCAACAGAGGGAAGTGAACAGCTGGAAAGAAAACTTTCTGTTCCTCGAGACTACTAACACACAGGACAATCCAAGATATGGCACTGATTAAATCTTAGAAGGTGCGGTGGGCAGCCCCCTTTTGCAATTGCCATTGATGCAATAATTGTTGTTAGCAATTCTGTTGATAATTCATATTGGAGGAATTACTAGCAGATGGGAAAATAGATGACTCAGAATATAGTATTAACAATCCATATTTTTTTAATCAAAGGCCCCAAATAGGTATGTTGCATGTAAGATTCATTTAAACAGTTGCTAGGAAGAATTTGTTTTTTCAAGTAAACACAACAAACTTGATACACATTACTTTTTGATTGAATATCTATTTTCTTAACAATTTAAACCCTGAAAATACATTTGCTTGTTTCCGTTGCACCAGCTTAACAGCAGTATTTCATAACTTACTTTGATAGACTGGAGGTTTGCAATGGTAATTCATGCATTATGGAATTAATAATGAAATCTACGTTCATCATATTGAAACCATAATTGGCATAGAGGTTTTACTTACCTCTCTTGCTGTCCAGAATGGATTAAGATTATAGTGTTCTACATCCACCACAACTTTGGCTTCTGCCCCCTGAAAAGTTTGGATGGCTACAGATATGAGCTGGCCAAGTGTGGCTGTTGAGTTCCAGACCCCATCACCTAAATCCATGGACCACAAGCACCACCAAGTATCTTAGATGTATGTCCTTCCTTCTGACTCCTGTGCTGGACACATGTGGAAGCCAGTGGTCAGGATTTACATTGTACTCTGCAACTTCGTGACTTCTGAGAGTCCATTTTTGATTGTACTTTATCTCCTTCCTTCTGAGCTTATTGCTCAGAACTCAGGTCTGTACACAGGAATGCACACCTCTTTTCTGAGTGCCCCTTTTGGCTGGAATTCTCATCACTATGGTTTGACGAGGATTGTAAATAAAATATGTAACATACAGTGTGGGTCCTGCTGCAGGCAGTAGTATTCTTTGGTTTGCTGAAAATACTGATCCAAATGAACCTGGTCCATATGGGATGCAAGCAGTTAGACCAAAAGACAAAAAAGTAAAACTTCTTGCACATCCCTTGCAGAAGTTTGGTTCTGGGAGGTGACTGCATCAGTGTGTGAGGAAAGAGTTCCTTGTGTGTCACTGTTTGAAGACATGTAAAAAAACCAATTGCCTGAAACCAGTATTGACCAGAGTAAGAATGTTTTCTGCAAAGGTGTATTGGGTTTGTGTGGCCAGGTTTTGGTAGCAGGGTGGCTTCTGTGAGAGGCGGCCAGAAGCTTCCCCCCTGTCCAGCAGAGCCAGTGCTAGCCAGCTCTGAACCCGCTGCTGGCCAAGGCCGAGTCAGTCAGGAATGGTGGTAATGCCTCTGTGATAACATATTTAAGAAGGAAAAAAAAGGTATTGCCTGTGGTAATGGCGGCCAGAGAAGAGCAGAGTGAGACTGTTTGAGAGCAACAACTCTGCAGACACCAAGGTCAGTGGAGAGGAAGCGAGGGAGGAGGTTCCAGCTCCAGGCACTGGAGCTGAGGTTCCCCTGCAGCCTCTGGTGAGATGACTGTGGCCGTACAGTTCATGGAGGTAAATGGGGATGCAGAAATCCACCCACAGCTCGTGGAGAAGACCCACACCAGAGCAGGTGGATGCTGGTGATGCCTTGTAGAGGCTGACCTGGAACAGAGGCTAGACAGAGTGAAAGGATAAAGGGTAGGGATTTATTGAAAGGCATTTCCAGGGTACACCTTGGGCAGGGCAGGAGTCTCGCAGAGACTACACCCAGGATGGACGACAGTCACATGTTTTTCGGACAGATAAAAGTTTTGTCCATTTGCATATCAGAGGTTATTTGTCCAATTACAGCTTCAGGCAGTGGAGTCCCATTCTCCCAGTTTGCTCCCCCCAGCTCGCTTTTTTTTACATTTCTCGAGGCCTGAGACAGTGAGGTGTCCTTGAATCTCAGGCCTAGAGAGGAATTGTTGTGTCTGACAAAAAAGGGAAAAGCAGTTGCTAGCACTCTATATGGAGCTCAGAGTTATACACGAAAGAGTCGCAGGATTACAAATATATGAAAATATAAAAGCTAAAATCCTAAGGCATCACTGGAAAGAGATCTATGAATCTGTGGAAGGCCCGTGCTAAAGCAGGCTCCTGGCAGGGACCTGCAGACCTGTGGAGAGAGGAGCCCATGCCAGAGCAGGTTTCCTGGTAGGACTTGTGATCCTGTGTGTGACCTATGCTGGAGCAGCCTGTCCTGAACTACACCTTGTGGAAGAGTGACCCATATTGCAGCAGTTTGTGCAGACTGATGCCAATGGGAGGGACCCCACACTGGAGCAGAGGAAGGACTCCTCTCCCCGAGCAGCAGCAGAAATGTGTGATAAACTGATCATAACCTCCATTCCTTGTCTCGCTGTGCCAGTGGGCGAAGGAGGCAGAACTGGGAAGGAGGGAGGGGTGGATGGAAGGTGTTTTTAAGATTAATTTGACTTTTTGTTATCCTGCTCTGATTTCGTTGTAAGTAAATTTAATTAATATCCCCGATTCAGGTCTGTTTGGACTATGATAGAATTTGGTGAGTGATCTCTCCCAGACCTTATCTCAGCTCATGAATCTTTGTTAATTTTCTCTCTCCTGTCCAGTTGCGAGAGTGATAGAGCAGCTTTGGTGGGTGCCTGGCATCCAGACAGGGTCAG
Organism: Callaeas wilsoni; assembly: GCA_013398955.1. Lineage (NCBI taxonomy): Eukaryota > Metazoa > Chordata > Aves > Passeriformes > Callaeidae > Callaeas > Callaeas wilsoni. The sequence continues at coordinate 23,008 of VWPU01015464.1, read as the reverse complement.
CCCACTACAATAGGAAATATTCTTCTGATGATGTGCTACTTTGTCCTGTGTTCAGCAAACCTTGTGTGATCATGCTGGATTATTTTAAACTCCTGAACTGATTAGCAGTGGTTCCTACCACCTTCACACAAGGGCAGTGCACCTGTCTGTGGAGCACTTGTAGCTCTGACCTGTGCTCTGATGGCAGCTGGAACAATTCATGCCTGGAGCTGCCTCAACTTTTGGATTTTTACTGTATCCCAGCTTAATGCAGACAGTCACATTAAGAAAAGCTTGCTAACGATTCCTTATTTGTTCTGCTCCTTTTTAACTTCTACATGTGACCTTTCCTGGAAAAGCCTTTAACCTATTACAAGTAAGTTGAAAAATGAGCAAGGAGGATTAAAGGATTGGTGTCCCATTTGCTAGAAGTTTGAGATAAAGTGTACCAAGTTTCCAGACTTAACTGGTCTCCCAAGTGTGTGGCTGAGTTGCCTTTTCCAAAGATTATAACTGAAAATTTCCTCCTGGATTTGTGTCCAAACCGGCACAAGTTAGAAGGCACAAGTTAGAAGGTTAGTTATGCTTTTATTCTGTGCTATTTTCCCAGCTTAGGTTGGTGCTGCTGAAGGATACTTCTGCCACTGGAAACTTGAGTTGATGGAGCTCCTTTCTGAAAGGTTGCCTTCCACCAGGATTTCCCCCTGGATCAGGGAGAGGACAAGGTCGGGGCAGGAGCTGCTGGCACTCAGCTTGCAGCACTGGGAGCTTGTCCCATAAGGATGACTCTTTTCTGGTCTCTTCATAGGCAAAGTTGATTTCCCTTGCTCTTACGTGTGACTGTCTTGAGAATACATCAGCTTTGAGGAGAAATTACTCAATGTCATCTGGCTCTGGCAGTGGTTTGACTTCCTTGTTTAGTTTGCTTCCCTTATACATTGTAGCTCTGTTTAATGATTAGGTTAAAAAATACATCTTTAAGGAGAAAAGTCTTTTCTTTGTACTCCTAATCTTTCTTCTGGAAAACTGGGTATGTGTACTCACTCTAAAAGGCTGTGTCTGTGTGTGGCATTGTAAGTTGTAGTTTGGACACTTGCTTTCCCAAATCCATGTGATTACCTGGTAAAATAAAGGGTCACCGTGAAGGCAAACACTGCTACCAGAAACTCCATTCACTAAAGACCTCTGTCTTGGAAGTGGCCCATCCTGAGACTAATTACTGTCGCTTGTGTGGTTGTGGGTGTTTGATCTCTGAAAGGATGTGATTGAGTTCATTATGTGGAGTGGCAGAAATTGAACTATCTATTATTGTCACACAAATGCTATCCTGATTACAACTGTAATTGTAACAATTTAATTGGTACAGTTAACAGCTTTCTAAAAGCTACGGAAATATAATTTAAAGCCTTTCTGAATTCCTGTAGCTTGTGCTGCTGAATGCTCCCCTCTCCCTTCCCATTAATGCCAGTAGCCCCAGTAGTTACAACAACAAGCTACTTGGTGAATTATTTATGGCAGTTTAAATTGCAAACTGTTTGCAAGTGGAAGTAAATGAGTGCTGAGCTCTATTGCTTTAAGAATTTGAACCAAAATATTTATCATGCAGGGCAATAAATTACATAGGAGTAATTAAATATCCTGTTTGAGTTATTTCTATACCTCTTATTTGATATATTAGCTGTTGCATTCAGTGTTTGGATTATTGCAGGCTTTCAGGGTTTGTGAGGTAATACCTATAGCACAGACAGAAATCAAAGAAATATATTTTTAAATTTGCCAAGGAGACATATATGTGCGCAGACACACATACAGATTTCCCAGATTCAGCTGTGGCTGATGAAGTGGTTTTCTCATCTGATGTCAGATAGATGGGGCCTTCCTAACTCTTCTGTTTTCTGCCACTTCCTTCCTTTAAATGTCCTGAGCATCAGCCGTTGTTATAGATGAGTACTGTGGCTATCTGGATCTCCTGGGTGACATGTCTGAGATAATTCTTAAAGATTCTTAGTCTCTGGCTTAAAAAATTCATTTTCTTTATATTTTATTATTCATCCCAGCTGTCTGTGATCTTTAAAGAGTAGTTAATTCTTTTTGCTGGCTCTGTTTCTTAATTGAAATTTAAATAAGAACTCACCCACCACATTCTTCTGTGCTAATTTATGAAAAAATGTTTTTCAGGGCAGAATATTTATGTGATTACATCAGTTGGAGCCTATTCTGTGCAGTTTAAGCCTGATGACCACAGTGGTGACTGAGAGAGAATAAGTGGCTGTCCAGTCTGGCCAAGAGTGGGTAGGGACTTCATCACTGGCAGTTCTCACAAAACACACGCATGAGATTATTCAGTGTCTGCCTCAGGCATTTGCTGGTCTGTGGAGCCCCAAATGCATTATTCTGTCCCACGTGCTAAATACTTTATTCCTGTCACACGTGGGTTTATTGCTCCTCTCGTCTGTGCTGTGTTGCGATCAGTTAAATGGTGGAGTCGGCGCTGTCATCTCTTTCCATTATACTTAAAATCTCTGACACTTAACTCCTCTAAGAGAATATCTTCGCTGAAAAGTGTAAAAATTAAATAGAATAGTGCAGGCTTTTAATCTTTTCTTTCTCTGAAAATGAAAAGGCCTTTTGCTGCAAAAGTCTCGGTGACCAAGGAATTCCTTTACCCCATCCTTTTATCTATATGTCACATGGGAGGAGTGCAGTAAACTGGATGATATTTAATGCCTTGGGAGGCAACTCTTTCCTTCATAAGGAGAAGAGTCTCTGGGAGATCGCATTGCTATCTACAACTTTCTCCTGAGGGGAAGAGGAGAGGCAGGCACTGATCTCTTCTGTATGGTGCCCAGTGACAGGACATGAGGGAATGGCCTGAAGTTGTGTCAGGGGAGGTTTAGGTCGGATATCAGGAAAAGGCTCTTCACCCAGAGGGTGTTGGGCACTGGGACAGTCTCCCCAGGGAAATGGTCACAGGATCAGCCTGACAGAGTTCAAGAAGTGTTTGAACCATGTTGCCAGGTACATGATGTGACTCTTGGGGCTGTACTGTGCAGGGCCAGGAACTGGACATTGATGATCCTTGTGGGTCCCTTCTAGCTCGGCATATTCTGTGATTCTGTAAGACCAACATTTCTGAGCACATCTGAGGTTTCGTACAGGTCTTGGGATCTTTGATCCTTGAAGATATTTTGACATCTGGGGTTTAATTCTCTTCTTCATTAGTTTTCTAGTTAAAATGATGTTGCATGAAAACATGCATCTTTTCCATATGCTCTGCCCTGCCCTCTCTCTTTATTATGACTTTACATTATTTGTTTACTATGTGCAGTGTGGTCTGTTAGTAGAAGTCATAATGCTGGGGTTTGGACGGTAAGTAGCAGTAGGTGTCGCTAATTTATATGCCTCAATTGCTGATAAAAATAAAGATCAAAAGTAGCAGTTCATTCCTTGGGGAAAACAGATCAGACTGTGTTGATGGAAGCCTCCCCTAGATTCGTGAATGAAGTATTGACTCATTAGTAGTTGATTCAGAAAAGTATTTTTTTTTTTACCCATGAGTTAGGTAGTGTGCTTGTTTACAATGTCAGAATATTTGCAAACAAAATAAAGATTATCCCTTTCCTAAGAGGAAATTATATGTGCTATTTGAAATTTGCTGACTATTTTTCACACTGGTGAAGAATAATTGGCACATTGGCAATTCTGACAAGAGAGAAATGCAGAAAGGCACCAAATTACATCAGGAAAAAACCACATAGGCCAGACAAAGAAGGCATTTCAAATGCAGATCACTCCCTGCAGTAGCAGGAGGAGCAGTAGTGCCTGATGTGCCCCAGTGTCTGACAAGACTCCAACCTCTATCGGCAGCAGCCAGCAGGGCAGTGAAGTCATTTACATGTTATATGACCAGTCACTTTTAATGAGTGAAATGTAATGAACTGTTAAACATTCTGAGAAAATATTTTTGGAAAGAGACTTGGTCAAAGGTAACCCCTCATGAATTCAGAAATTATTTCATGTATTACTTAAAACACTGCTAGCAATTTGTTTTGAGTAGTTCTGGCAGCAGTCTGAGGAAGACAGGTGCCTTGTCATTCTTATCAGAAAGTACCCCTAAATATCTGACAGAGTATTACTTAGAGCAGCTGTCTATTTTTCAGGCTTCTGTAAGAGACAGAAGTTAAGTAAGAAATTTGATTATGCAATACAATTTGCATACATGAGTATGTGTATATGTATATATATATATATTTGTATTCTGTGGCATGCTTTTTTCAGCCTAACGGGTTAAACTCCAGCCCTGTATTTATATGCGATTTATTTGCAAGGTTTGCAAAGGTTTTTTTATTTTAAATTAAATGTACTACATGTGTTTGCTTTCATATGCTGTTATTTACTGTGAAGCACACTAAGGCTTTTGGCTATATCAACAGTTATATTTAACTATACAGACACTCTCCTAAGTGTGTAAAAACACTGCAGCTGTAAATTAAAGGCTTATGAAAGGCAATAGTTTTCTTTTATGTTGAAAACAGTTTCTAATATTTTTTGTGGGATTGTTTTTTGTTTGGTTGTTTTACAGTTAAAGAATCTGAGTTTAGAAGAATTACAGATGAGATTAAAGGCTTTGGACCCCATGATGGAACGAGAAATTGAGGAGCTTCGTCAGAGGTACACTGCAAAGAGGCAACCTATCCTAGATGCGATGGATGCAAAGAAACGGAGGCAGCAAAATTTCTGAGTTTGTTTTACTTTCAAACATAATACTAGGAGTCAATGTGGACACTGGTCTTTGTAAGTCAGAAGGAATTCGATTATGAGAGTTTCCAAAAATCCAATCTGTTAAATTTTCCTTCACAAGCAGTGACAATTGCAGCAGTCAAGAACATACATATGGTGTTCTGCAAAGGCAGCAAAACACATTACCACTTGTTTGCATTTTCAAACGTTTGATATAATAGAAGTTTAATCTGTTACTTCCCAATCTTTTTCAGGTGTGTAGTGGTAACTTGGTGTCATACATTGGGAATTGTGCTTTAGAGCACCTGGAATGATTTCTTGATTGTGCAACACTACCGAGCCTTATATTGCAATGTATTTTTCTCCCACTTAGTAGCATATTTATTATGTAATCTTTGGTTATCCTATTTATTTTATGCCTGTTTTCTGTTGGGAAGTATTAGGATAATACTCCGTAGAGAGCAGAGTCAAATTAGATAGAATTGGTATTGTAGTATAATGAAAAACTGTTCACCACTGTATTATCTTTTAAAAGTCCTATTTCAACAAGTATCCTGATTCAGGACAGCACTTGAACATGTATCCAGCCCATTCATCGCAGTAAGATTTAGGGATAAAGTAGGTAATAGGCACGTGTTTTTCTGCTCTCCTGAATCAGGGACTGTTGTGGTTAAGTAGTACAGTTGTTACACTACAGAGCATTCTTTGAGAGAGTATTTCTGTTACTTGTACGCACACTGAGTCAGCTGTCATTAAACAAGAAAACAAGTGCCTAATCAGTTTTATTTTTTGTTATTCAGGAGAAGCAATACTTACAGTCACTCCTTCAGTGTAAACTTCCGATTGCTGTTGCAATTCTGACCAGTATAAACCTCTATTTTGCACCGTAGTTTTATAATGAAGTAACAGCTACACTTTCTGGATATGTTTTTTAGTTCATTTGGGGTTTTTTTAATCACTGTTTTGAGGGCAGAGGGGAATTATTAGTGCTTTGGGGTTTGTTTGTTTTCACATTATAGCTACAAAGGGATAGTAATTTAAAAACCAAAGAAAATTAATTGAATACTTATATTTAATAAGTATAGAAAAGAAGCAACATTTAATAGTGATCTGAAGGGTTTGTCCTGCGATTGCTAAACATTCAAAATTCCTATAGTCTTCTGTTGGTAGATTTTGGGGAATCAGATATGCAGGACCAAGCTCTTAATAGCTTTTTACAAGTTCTTGTCTGGTTTATGTTGTGGAATATCTATTGGTAGAATTTACAACATTGTGAGAAATATTTCAGACTTAGCAGAAAATGTGATCCACTCTCTGAACAATCTACTGTGTTCTCTATTGAAATCTTTACTATTGTTGCCTTTTATGTAAATAACTTCACTGTGATAGTCATACTTCTTTAAACAATACAGCTGAAAAGATCTTTACATTCAGCATTCCACTGTTAAACTTTTAATGGTGACTACTGTATGGGCATCTTCTGTTAAACGTTTTCTGGAAGTTAGTAATCATCTCATACCTCTTAACATTAATTGTCAACATACGTGGACCATTTAGATGGAACAGTGCAGATTTTGGAAATGATGCATTATGTCACAAAGCTTATGCCAATGGAAACAAAAAGTTTTACAGGATCAGCATTCTACAGCCATGCTGGTACCAGTACTTGGGTTTGAGCTGTATACAGCCATCACTGTCCTTGTCATTCTCTGTGTGTTTGCATGCACACCACGCTCTGACATGTAAACCCTAGAGTCAAATAAATCTTAATTGTGATTGTTAGAACATCCTTATCCTCAACTCTCTTGATACTTCTTAGAGCAATGACCATTCCTTGTGAAAATGCAAGAACACAGAAGATCCATAAAAATTACTTTAGGCAAGATAAAATGCACCTGGTAGTCTTGTGCCTCACATTGATACAATGAAATGATGTAAAGTAAAAAACGGTATAAACATATCACCGTGTCATTAGATTATAATCATAATGCAGGAAAAAATAACTGTACCAACTTCCCCCTATTAGTATGGTTCTTATTTATTTAAAGTAATTTCTACTTTTTGAACTTTCTGTTCTCAAAAACTCAAAGGTGTGTGTGCATACATTGATTTGTGTAGTTATACACACATACATATTCACATATATATATATATATAAAAGAGAAAATATGAAACAGTTTTAAACCATCAGGAGAGGAACCTAGCTTGCCTTTTCTTGGTGTGCCTTTTAAGCAAAGTGTCGTTGTCTAGACACTCTTACCTGCATCCTCAGCAGCTAGATTTTCCCTTACTCAATCTTAAACTTTTCACACCAAAAATAAAACTTTGTGTTTGAATAATGTGGCTTTACAGTGTAATAGACAATGATATGAACTGATCACAAATTTCCTACTTTGCATATTCTGAAAACTTCAGTAATGTGGTACCCTAAAGATGAACTGCGTATCCTGAGGGACTCCAGTAAAAGGCTGTTTTAGACTAGAGCTGTTGCAGTCTGACATCTGAAAGCTATCAGAAGGTAAAGGACATCCTTTTTTTCTGTCCTGATGTGTCTGCGTAGAAACAACTCAGACTTTGTGCACACGCATCCACACAGGAATGGAATATATGTGCATGAAAAAAATCCAAATGCCATGGAATAAAACAAGCTACTTAAAAGGGTGAAAAATAACGTCTGATGTGCTGTAAACTGGGTAGGTACAGGATGTTTGTGACCAAAGAATACTTCCATGAATTAATATGAAATTAGTATGTTGCCATTCTGGTGTGGTGCAAACTGCAGCCAGCGAAAGAGCTGCCTTGAGTTCCAGCAGCCAGCATATGGAGCTCTAAATCCTGTGCAAGCATTAACACAGAGAAATAGCTTTTGTACTCAGAGATGGATGCAACTTATTTTTTCTTTCTTCTGTTTATATAAATGAATCAAATCATCCATGTTGATGACGATACATCTCTACTGGAGGATGAGCATCTCTGTAAAGGAAAGCCAATAGTACAATAAATAAGATATTTTAAAAGCAAGCTTTGCAGGAAATCTAATAGAACTACTGACAAGTTAACCTTCAGTAAGATTTTAACAAAGCAATTTCTTATTTGCTTCTGACTTTGTATGTTTAGGTTTAGTAAGTTAAAAAGAATTAAAAGTCATTGCTTATTACTAAACATTTTTAATAAAAGCTAATTTTTCATGTATAATGGTCGACTTGTTCATTCTAACTGAAGCATAATTACCTTAATAAGTAACCATTAATGTTCATTTTTGTAGTCATCCCTCATGTTTTGTTTCCTTTCTCTAACACTGTGAACACAGAAACCCACGTCTCTCAAAGTCAGCTCTGGAAAGGATTTTTCCAGATCACAACATTGCTGCAAGACCTATAGGAGTCTGAGGATCTCATGAAAGTAGATCAGGCCAGAAATCCTCAGTACTCTGTGGAAGTTCCTCTCTCTGCAATCTGATGTTGCTAAAGGCCTAATCCTTAAAGAGCTGGGCATCACCCAAATATCTTGGCCATCTTCTTAGACATCCTTTACTTGGAGGTACTGGTGGACATAAGGGGTTTGAATTGTTCCTTTGTTCTTATCACACTAGCAAACCAATAGGCAATGAATTGTCTTAAGTAGGAAAAGTGGCTACATTTAATGTCTCGAATATAATTCCATTGCCCATTTATTTTCTGTTTTTTTAAAATTATTCTCTTAAGATCTTGCCTACAAATACATTTTAGTAAAAGAAACTCATGACCGATGCTCCTTAATGAACCACAGTATGTTTAAAGTCACAAAAGTCTACTGCTAATCTGAATTAGTCTGACATTTATTGGATATTATAATTATTTACTGTTTATTTACAGTAAATCATAGCTTGTCTACATTGCACAGAGTATTCTGATGAGAGTGCACAGTGGCTCAGTCTGCTTCTGCATTCAGTGCGTTGAAGTTTCAGATATAAATATGGCTCATGGTGAGTGAATCCCTGCCCAAGTACATGGGATAGCCTGACTCACCACTGAAAGCCACTGGTGCTTCCAAGCAGAACGTGTACTGTACAACTTCTGTAAAGCACTTGGTGAGCATGTGGCTCGTCAGCGTGGCATGAGGAGGGTTACTTAAGTGTATACCTGGTTATAAAACTAATCAAAAAGACCTCACAAAGTAAGAAAGTCTTTATTTCTTCACATTCTTAAGTAGGACTCCAGCTTACAGTGGCATTTCTTTCTGTGTTTCCAAAGGCAGTGATGGATGGTAAATAGTTTAGGTTGGAACAGATCTCTAAGATCAAGTCCAGCTGTTAACCCAGTTCTACCAAGTCCACACTAAACCATGGCCCTGAGTGCCACATCCACCTGTCTCTTCAATACCTCCAGGGATAGTGACACCACCACTTCCCTGGGCAGCCTGTTCCAGTGCTTGACAATCTTTTCAGTGAAGAATTTTTTCCCAATACCAAATTAAAGCCTGCCCTGGTGCAACTTGAGGCTGTGTCGTGCAGCTGGCTGGGAAGCTCTCTGTGGGATATTTCTATGCCAGGCTGTGATGCAGCAGTGTTGTGCCCACTATTGCCAATGAAAGCCTTGGAGAAGACACATCCTGGGTAGCCCATGTTATTTCTCATGATTGTGTTGTGCCAGATGGAGTAAGAGCTTAAGCTTTTTGGGGAAAGGCAAATTACATTGATGGCTTAGTGTGAAGTCATGAAGTTGCATTTGTGAAATACTTTTTCACAAAATTTCTTTCTCCTCTTTGTTCAGTGCATTCATTCTGGAAAGGGCCTATCTTTTACATGGTGTGCTCTCATCCATTTTGATTTGGTTTCATTTGTTAAAGCATATGTGAAAATTCCCCATATTTTCCTCCTTCTGCTTAGGAAAATAAATGTGGGCATTACTTTTAAGAGCATTCCCTGAGCCAAGTGTCCTTTGGACATAGTGGGCACATGCAAATGTCAGCAACATCTTTTATTCTCTTTTTCTGTTCAGAGATCACTGAAGTGCAGTATCACCTGTCCTGTTTTTCCTTCCTTTGAAAGGATAGGATGTTCAGATTCTAAGCAAATTTTTCAGAATATTTGTTAGTCCCAGACCAACAGATAATTTATATTTTTTTCCATTGTTTGCTAAACAGTCCTCGGGATAGATTCATGCTTGATTTCACTAGGCCTTCAGAGAGTCTTCTGGATTGGAGAAGAGTGGTATTTGTCACAGAAACAAGAAGAAAGAAATAATGTTTTTAAATTTTCTTTGGGGAGAAAAGAAAAAGAATATGGCATCTGCACCTGGCCAGGCTGCTTATGAGGGTAACTGTGGATGTGAGGAAAAAATGTGATGGCTGACAAAAGCAAATCTATACAGCTTACTGCCCTGTGTTGATGTTTCACATCTGATTTTCTTCTGTTAATGTTTCTTGTCTTCTATGTTCATGCTTTATTTATCCTGTTGCTGCTTTAAAGATAGAAGTTTTAATTTTTTTAAACTTTATAAATGGAAACATACCATAACAGTGGCAAGTAAATAAAAATGGAGGAAGAACCCAATCAAAGTCACTAAAATGGGGGTGTTTTCTCCTCCTTTCCTTGCCCTTCCTTTCCTTTCTGGGGTTACAGAGGCTTTTGATGGCAGATGTTGTTTGTCTCTGCATGGAGAGACTTTCCATGCCCCGGCCCTGGGCAGACATGGATGGAGATGGTTTTATCGAGAGGGCTGGATGAGCAGTGCACCTTCTCTGGATGTCATGTAAGCGTTGTGCCCTGCTGGGAGCCGCTGTTGTCCTCCTGCTCCTCTCCCTGCCGGGCCGCGGTGCAGGCACTGAGGCTCCTGCAGAGCGGGAGGAACCAGCACGCAGCAGGGAGTCCTGCTTTGCCGAGAGACTCAGTGGGAATCTGGGAGCTGTTGATCCCCAGCTGGATAGCACTAAGCTCAAGCCAATGCCTGTGGTCTGGGAAGTCTTGCAGGAGCCAGCTCTTATCTCAGGGAAAAGGCCATGCTGTGGTGGCAAACAGCTTTTGATGCCACTTTACTTTGTTGGCTGGACTGCAGCATGGCCGTAGTACCCATTAAGGCTTGTCCAGACCGAGGAGTCTGAGAATCACATTTAACCCTTGGGAAAGATAAAGTTCCTATTGTCTATTTTTTTATTCATGTACAAAAAATATTTAGGAAGTTATCTCAGTGCAGTGGAAGAGTTTGTGTAATGGCATCAGCTAACAATCTCTCCCTGCCCTCTGCCAGGATCTTTCTTAGTGCATTAGCACTATTCCTCAGCCTCCCCAGTTCCTACTGTGGGCGCTGGGTTTAGCTTTGCCAGAAGTGATGGTGGTTTTCATGTGCTGTAGGCAAACAGCCAGAGTTCTTGCTTGGTGCAAACAGGCCTTTCTAAAGGCCACAGAAAATTCAGATGGGATAAACTGGGCACTAAGTAGGGCACTGCTCAGACCCAGGCAGCAGGAAGACATTGGAAGGAATTAAACTATAATCTGATTCTGGGCTCAAATACTGGTTTCCTGTCTGTCACAATGGGGGGAAATATTAATTGTATTTACCATTTACCATGGCACTGCAAACCCCAGCGACCTTAAAAATTTTTTTCTTTAGATGTCACAGCTTCAGAAGTTAAATTTGTAAATGTACATGGCCATGTGCTAATGTATTTGGATATATTTTCCTCTGTCAAATTAATTAAGCCGCATGTTGTTTTCTAAAAACCTGGTTTCTTGTCCCTGTGGATATTTCTTCTGACGGCAGATATTATATATTGCAGTATCTCCGTAGCTTCTCCCAGAGAAAAGCTCAGCCCTCCTAGTCCTGTTTCACGGTATTTGGAGCTGACCAGTATAATTCTTCAGCTGTTCCTTTGCTGCATACAGGTGTGCCCAGAAACAAACACCCTGCCCCCCATTTCTCCTTTCATTCCCTCAGTGTCACTGGAAGGATTGATGGATGAGAAGATGGCTGTGGCCCTCAGATGTTTCTAACACTACTTTTTTCCCTATTCAGGTCTTTCTGCTGCTTTGCACTCCTCCTGGGCTCCCAAAGCCTGCATGGTCGCTGTTAAAAAAAGCCTCGCAGCAAATACATCAAAGAGGGAGACCAAAAGCTTTTGAGTTGATTTATATGACACTAAGCCTTTTGTGTGATGCATCAATTGATATTTCATTTTTATTGCAGTACAGTGGGGTATATAGGCTTAACAGCAAGAGGTGTCCTTTTGATCTCTCATCGCACATGAAAACAGGTGTCATAGTCCAGAGATTATGGAGGTCAGAGATTATTTGAGGAAGGATTAAGTAGAAGTACCATTTTTCATAGCAACTATATCCAAAAGCATGAGATTCTTTTAAAAGTGCAGGTGTTATTTCAGTCTCTAGATAAGTTGTATTTATTTGTCATATACCAATTTTTCCTGGTGAAACTATGGAAGAAGACTAGAATTTTTCAAAGTGTTTTGTATTAAAAATGCAGAAACAAGACAAACGCTCCACTTATAAATACAATTAATAAAATAACTTTTTCTGAGTTTCCCAAAATCCAGAAGAAATTTTGGGTTGCTTTTCCTATTAGTTGATCTTTACGGAAAATGGCCTTGAGGCTATTCAGAAAATAATGGGGTGACCGTATTAATTTTCAGCACTGCACTAATTTATATACAGATACAATTGCTTAGTCCAAATCCGATTCACCTCAGAAAGTGAACGGAATTCTCTGATGTGGTGGGCACTGGTTCAGTATTTCAATAAATAAAACTGTAATATTGCTCTGACTCATTCCAAGAGTCTCTCATCCCATTAAAAACTCTAAAACCACCAAAAGCAATTTGGTAACCACTATAGGTATGTGGGTATCTCTCCTGCTAAGGAAACACATGCACCACTGATTGCTCAGCTTTTATAAAAATAGATTAGCTTTTGAGGCTGTTTACATTCCACAATGTAATGTGAGTAAAATCAATAGCAATAGTGTTGTATTAGATTCAACAAACACAAGAAACCTATTTCTCCTAGTTAGTGTAATTATAAATTTTGTTGACAAGCAGATGTTTAAACAGCCCCCAAATACGTAATTATTAAAATAAATAAGGAATCGAGGATCTCTAGAATTATGGGACCAGCAATACAGTAGCCCTGCATCCCAAAAATTAATGCAAATTTATTCCAAGGGTAGGTATAATTTTGAAGTCTTTTAAGTGTAGTTAGCGTTGATTTATTCAGCCCATCAACTGACATGAGTTTATACAGCTCATAGCACTTGTCTTCAGTTACTGCCTCCACAAAAAGCTCAACAGTTTGGTCCCATCTTGCAGCTAGAGTAGGAGGAAGTCTTATTTGCACAGTGTTTGACTAATGTGAACTGAAGTGTTTAGTTCAGCTCTTTGCTCTAGAACAAGGAGCAACCATTCAGGCATTTGTAGAAGAAACTACTGCTCCATTTCTGAGCCGTCTTCCAGCTTCTGTCCTGATCAGTGGATCGAGGCTGCTCAGGGCTGAATGGGCACCGTGCTGCAGAGCCAAACAGCTGCTGTGTTCCCTCATCACAGCAAGTGACAGAACCTGCATGGCCTTACCTTCCCAAAATATTGTGAGACTGCCAACCTCGTATCTGGAGTGCCATGCTGTTGACCCAGGTGAGGGGAGGGTATGTCTAACACCCCTGGATGTGCTTAGAAATTTCAAGTCTAAACTTTTGGAAGGTGGTCTCTGATTTTTGGTCCTGGTCTCTAAATGAAACCATGCAAGACATGGCCATCCTGTGCACTTTGCAAGGAAAAAATTTAAACACTTCTCAGCTGCAGCTTTGTTTTCCGTTCAGGTTTATTCTTCCTTTCTGGGCTGCATTGGATTAATGCTTTACTTTAAAAGCCCAGAACTGAAATAGACTAACTTTTCATTCCTCATGGCTTTCTTCTTGCCTTCTCTGGCAAGATGAGAAGATGCACTTTGCTTTTTTTATACTGCTTTCTCAGGATGGAAAATTGTTGGGTATCTTGTTTCAGGTATCATTAACTGTCAATCAAAGCCTTTTTCTTCTATATTCTTGGTATGTCTAGACTGACCTTTCTCTGAATCTAAAGGGATTCCTAAGGAAATCAAGTGCACCTAGAAACACCTGCCACCTCCTTTCCTTTCTCAGCATGTTAAATTGTTTTGGTGCCCTGGGGCTTCTGCTGAGTGTGAGGAAGCATATTTGTATTTTTGTGTGCTGGTGGATGGGCCAGAGCTGTGTTACTACCCACATGAAGCGGAGTCCTTTGTGCTCTCCAGCACTGCCCTGGTAGCAGTGGGGAGAGCACCAGTACAGTTCCAATTTGGGGGATGTGAGAGCCAGGAGTGGGGCTGCCCTCACCAACGTATAAGGAAGGCCCAAGCATTTTTGCCATCAAAAGCATAAGCAAAATTTCCTTATATTTATAAAGCATTTCCAATACTGCAGCTGAGATGCCCCTTGCAAAAATCAGCTGCCAAACCTGGTAGTTCCCTTGCCAGGCTGAGTCAGGAAGGATCAGAGAAGGAGCTGCATCCCGACTTTGGCTGGTTGCGGTGTCGCTGTTGCGGGGCCTGCCTTGCCTCTGCCGACCGTGCAAGAGAGGGGGAGATGCATAAGGGGGAGTAGGATGGGGATAAGCCACCCTTCTGGAAGGTGCAAGTGGCATCAGCCTCTGTTCTGGTTTCAGCTTCTTTAGAGTGTGCTCCCACAGGGAATGCTGAGAGCCAACTCACAAAAGAAAAATACATCCAGGGCTTCTTCCTTCAATAGGAAGGGATCAGAATGTTAAGAAATGATCATGCTAACAGTGGCAGTAAGAAGGTGTGCCTTGGTATGGAAAGAAGAAAGAAACAACATAGAGAATGGATTTTTCCCAAAAGTAAACCACAATTTTTACATGCTCTTTCTTGCCATAGCCCATGGTCTGACATGCCTAGGCACTGATACAATAGAAGTAAATTAGAATTTACCTGTTAATGAAATGGATAGTCCTTAAAGGGGCTATGGTAGGGTGTCAGTATTCAGAACATTTCCTAGAATGGGACAGAACATGAATTTCAAAAATAGCATAGTAATTTAAAAGGATAATTTCCACCGAAAGTTGGTGGGATTGATATTCCTAAGTCAGGAACTCCAAACCCTCATTTTGCTTTGTTACAACCCCACCACATCACCTTTCCATATATTGACATATGAGGACATATGGAGGCTGCAGGAATAGCCACGTCAGGCCATGGCAGATAGATAGAGAGGGTGAAGCAGGAAGTACAGGACTTGGGATGGGCAGCACAGCAGCTGCTGGCAAGCAAACTGTGGTGCCGAGTGAGCACCACTCATCTTCCAAGATTAAGAGTTTTCTTTGAAAGTCAACAGTGTCATCAGTGGAACATTCTGCTCAGAGCTACACAGACTTTTGCACCACACAGAACACCTGCACACTGGGTGACAACAAGCAGATGTTGGACTGTGCATCTGAAAGTGGGCAGCTCTCTTAGGCTGCTTTAGATCTATAGAAGAAATGGTCAGATTTATAGCAGTCTTTGTCCAATTCCTGAAAAACGTAGCCCTGTTTATAGCTGAACAGGGATTTGTGAGAAGCCAGAGCCCATTAGTACCCCTAAAGAAAAAAAGCAAGAGTGGGAGGTGCTGATGTTTCTTTGCACTTCTGTGAAGCTGAAATGCTGGATTTGTGCCACTGCCTCTTATGGCAAATTCATGTGTTTATCCAAGTGAAGACTTGCATGATTTAGGGTTGTGTGTAAAGGGTGAGGCGATGTCAGGCAAACAAATTTCTGCAGTGGGAGGTCAGTGTGAGTCCCAGCACCTGTGAGATTATTCTCCATCCTCTTTTCTAGCAGGGCAAATAAATTCCAGAGCCAGACCTTTGCCAGCAGTGTCATGTGATCTCGGGAAACACTTTCTAGACTGTTTGGAGGTTGCTTCCTCCACTTGACAACCCATAATTTTATATATGAGAGGTGAAGAGATCCACAATCTTTAATGAGAGTGATGTTTCTTAGCAGCTTCAATGATTGCTCTGTAGAACTGTTGCTTTGAATAATGTATTACCCATTGCTCTATTTTTAACCCCGTAAATTATTCTCAGATGAGAAGCATAATCTTTTTTTTTTTTAAGGAAAAAGGCAGAATCAGTAAAAAATGCTTCAGAAATCAGATGGGAACATTCTTTTACCCTGTCTGAATAGTATGCAACTTGAAAATTAGTTACAGGAGATCAAATTAATTTCTGGTGTAACTTAATGGGAAGCCAGGTGCATAAATTGGAAAAGAAAATAAGAATAACACAATGAGAAAAGAATAGTTCTGGCACAACACCTCGACGAGGGATATGAGTGGTGACTTGGGTTGAATGTTGTTTGAAAGCACCATCAAAGGTAGATTAAAGTCAGGAGTATTGTGAGAGGAAATGGATAACCAGCACAGCAGGAGCAGTTACTCCAGGGGCTTTCTGCTGCTTATATGTGCACAGCTGGGGCCTCTGGGGAGGGGGGTTATTTTGGAAGAGATGAAAGGTCGTGTCAAGTTGATTTAGTGCCTACAAATGCTGGTGGTATGTTGTTTAGTTCCTAATCTGTCAGGTAGAGAACAAGAAGCTTGTACTGTTTGTTCAGCTGAAAAATGTGGGTTCCCCACCACAATCACCAATTAAGAGCATTTCTAAGAATTGAAATATAGCCTGATTTGCATGTTTAAAAGAAACTAATCTTCACAATGAGGCCCAGGCTTCTCTTTGATTATAATATATACTCAGAATGTCTTGAAACTTAAATCAGTTCTAGATCCCTGGTGAAAGATAAATTTTTATGCATTTAATTTCCATTTTGTGGCACAAAACTGAGTTCTTGAGTGCATTACACGCTACTGGGACAAGACACACAGTACAAAGAGCACCAGATAGGATAGTTCCCTGCAGTCTTGTAAAGTTCTATACAAAAAGGTACAAATACTGGAGGTATTAAATTTGGGAAGCTAAATGCAAAGTTTTTTGGTTTTCAGTTTGCAATGTGAAGTAACTCATGCTCTATATAACATATGAGGAAAATCCAGTCTGTTTTCAAAATGGAAAGTCTGCAGGGAAAGAGAGAATTAGCAACTGATGAAAGTAAGTGACTAATAAACCAGGCAATAATACAAAATCTGAACATACATAAAAAGCTTAATCACAATCTATATATAGATTTTACATCTCAGGAACATAATGTAACATACTGCTTCTCAAGGGCATCTCTGACTCTCATAATAGCCTAGATTTGTACTAGAAATCCAGATTCTCTAACAGTTTATTCCTGGCAATAAAGTAAGTTACCTCATTTGAAATATTACCACAATTCTCATTTAAACAATACAAAGCTCTCAGAGGAAAGAGAGTAGGCACAGCATTTTCACTGGTGCCAGGAAGGTGAGTGTCACAGGCAGGAGGAGCACAGGCCGATGCAATGTTCTTCAGTGAACTGCACATTCATGGTAAAGAGATTTCTGACCACAGAAATTTTCAAATTTCTGACTCTGGAGAAACTGGCCAGTAAGTCCTTTCATCCTTCAGTTCTGACCCACTGGTTTATGGAAGTGCAGATGCCCTGCTCTCACACAACGGTGAGTGAAGAAGTCTGGCAAAAGCACTGACTATGCAAAATGTACCTCACCTCTTCTCCCCTGTGAGGCTTTGGAGAGATTGCATTTTTTCTTCAAAGTATAATGTAAACATTTTCCTGTAGCTTTTATTTAATGAGAGGTAAGTTTTCTCAGCACTTACTGCACTGAGCCCTAGAATAGACACTACTTCATAAAATGGCAGGAAAGGTGTGCCTTATTCTTCCTTACCTAGATATTTTTGGGGAGCTAAGACAGCAACATTACTTAAATCATTAAATTGTTATTCTGTTCAGTGGAAAATTCTGTTAGTCATAAGCAAATATTAAAACTACTGTACAATACTATCCAATGCTCAAACATAGTAAATCTAAGCAGAAGAAATGCAGAAAAAGGGCTACATCCCCTAGTGTGGTCAGGGGAACAGGACTTGCAAAAAGAAAACTGAAAGGAAACTTGAGAGATATAAACCTGTGAAAATACGTATGTAAGGCCATATGGTTGCTATCTATAAATACACTAAGAGGAACATGAAATATTTAAGCTAACGAACACTGTTGGCAAAAGAAAAAAAAAACTGGCATACAGCAGCCATTAATAAAATGATGCTAAAAGTTGTGCACGTCTTAGAGAGCAGCACAGCTCTGGAATGGTCTCCAGGAGGAGGGGGGAGCAAAAATGTGACTACTTTTAACATGGAGTCAGTTAAGTTTATGAAAGGAATTCCTGTGCACTGTGTAAAGTAATTGTCATGATAATAAGAACATCTTAAATTTCAGTACTTTATTTATTTAGTGTCTTTGATCAAAAGCACTTATATAAAAATGCAATAAAGGAAATTCCTTTCAACTAGTACAGTAAAAGTTGGAATTCCTTGGGGTATTTCATTTTCTTTAGTAAAATGCAATTTGGACACGTTCCATTCAATATTTGCAGAAATGACAGAGCATCAGCCTTACAAATAATAATAAATCTAGAACATAAGATAAGCTATAGGTTATTGAAACGATGTGTTGCAAAGTTAAATCCAACCTTTGCAATGTTAAACTAGCAGCAGCTGAGGGAATTTGTGGCTCTTTGGCAAGTCTACAGGTCTCACCAAATAACTGCCCTGAAAGTCCCTGGTTTTCAGCTCTATAAATCTACTGCTTATGAAACTGAGATAAAACCACTGCTTGGAACTGAGTTCTCCGAGAGCCCAGACCAGCAGACCTAGTGAAAATTTGCAGTGCCCTTTGCATCAGTGAGAGAATTTGCTACCCCTGCAGCATGTAACCTGACTGGAGTGTATGTGCTGCACATGCCCACCTCTTCCTTCCCTTGTTTCTTTCTTGGTATTTCAGTTCAACGAGTGACCTCACACTGGTTCGTGTGTTGGGTGGCTCTTTGTGCGTGTGTCATCGTTTACACGCATGCAGTACGAATCAGGGACAGGAGTATTGAATTTATGCTTGGGACTCAGCCTAAACTGAATTGAACCAGCCCTATTCAGAAGTGTAAACATTAGCAAAATGTTTCAGGTTTGGACTCCAAATTCAGGTTGTCTAGGTCTACCTTCAGGACCATGTATATGGCACTTTGAATTTCAGGGACAGCAAGCAATGGCTTGCCAATTGACTTACAGCTTGTGCAGGCTGTGTTGAAAATTGGTAAGGTTGGAAAGGACCTTTTTCCCTCACACTTCATGGCCTAAATCAGCTACTAACTGATGTGAGGGGAGAGTGTTCAATGGAAACAGGGTGGGGGGGGTAAATTATTTCACACTGTGTATTCTGTCATAGATCACTGGGCAAAGAGAAATCCGATCCTGGGTGCTCAGCTTTCTGTTTTTTTGGTGGAGCTGATACAGTGTCAAAAGATCCAGACAAAGCTGCAACCTCTTAACAGCCTAAATGAGGCAATTACCTACCCATACTATATTTGCTTTATTTTATCAGTTGAGCCACCCTTTTTCATGGTATAAAAACACAGTCTTCTAAACACGACAATTTGAATTTTAGTATTTTAATTTTTCTTCTAACTAGCTTGAATTTAATTTCTGCACCTCTCTAGTCTTCACAAGTAAAACTAACAAAAAAATTAATTGGAACATTATATGTAGTGAATGGGATGGAAAAGCAGTAGGATCTGAAGAGAAATGCTGTTCTGCCCACTGAGTGCCAGTAGTTTGTTTTCTAGCACAGATCCCAAGAAGTAAAAAGAGGGAAGCAGTGGCTTCTGCCTTTTGACTACAAGTGTTTGATCCCTGTACAATTGTGTAAGGGAGGAGACTGAGCACTCAAAAAATAACTCTATGCAGATTCATTATTACTCTTGAAATCCCAGATGATCTGTTCTCTCATTGTTTTTTTTAAACAAATACATGCCAGCCCTTGAAAGGAAAAGGATTTAAATTGACTGCATCACAGAAGTAGGTAGGAGGATCTACCCACAGACAGTGCAGTATTAAGCTCTTTTTCTTTATCTGTTCCCTTCTTAGGCCCTTATACTCTCCTTTAGCTGTAAATTGTGAGTTTCTTTCTGAGGGAAAATGGTTTTTTGCTTAGAGTTTCCTTGGCAGAAATTTTAATGGAATTGTCTGTCATCAACACCTGCTTTCAAGCTTTACTGATAAAATTAGATTTTATATCTCAGCATCACATATGGCATCTTTATAATTAGTCTTTTTGCAGTATATGAATGTCAATTCCTAAAATGCTGCCTGTACTGTTCATGTGGGAATATTTCACTTCATTAACCAAATCCAAGTTTTTCATTGGAGCTTCTAATTGTTGAAAGCCCACACCTTCATGTGTCTAATCTCAAAACCATTTTGATGGACTGATACAACACATCTGCAGCTGCACTGGGACTGAGCTGTGAGCAGGTGGAAATGGGACCCTGAGAGGTCTATATGGGCCTCCACACCTAGAGTCACGTGTGGAAATGTAGTCTTTGAATATGTAGCTATCTGAAAATGAGGGGCCTTCTTCAGAGGGCTCAGTATTGATCTAGTCTTGGAAGCAGAGGAAGGTCTATGCTTAGGAGATTCTGAAAACTATTACTATACATAACATTTCAGAACAAGAACACCCAGGTTTTAACACACATACGCAAGAGTAAGCAAACTTAGAGACTTAGAGGTGTTTTCAGACAAGTGATGATTAGAATTACTGGTCAGCAATATGGGCAAAAGTGTTCCTGTATCAGTGACTCACAGGTGGTTTCAAACTGTTGTACAATGCATGGGAAGTCCTATACTAGTACAGATACCAATATAGGTGATAGGTGATTTTTTCATTACTTATATCACAGCTGAGAATTTTTATTCCACTTGGGTACATTCATTTCTCTGCTCAGAGGAGAAAATGCACAAAGTAACAGATCATCACTATACCACTAGCACTAATGTCATGGAAGTGGTAACATTTGTATGGAAAAATCAGCATTTAGTACCCTTATGCAACAGGATGGAAATGTGCAAACTGTTAACTTGTAACAGAAATGTCTTTAGTTTCTCAAGTGCAAAGTGCAGTGTCAGCAACACTATCCTCTAGAAAAAAAAAGACAAATAGGAAAACATTTATAAACACAGCTCTTGATAGCTCTCATGCAAACTGCTGTCAGACTTGTACACTAATGCAGTGAATCATTCAGGCTCAACTCACTGGGGGTACTCCTGCTCATATTGGTCAGACTGGCCATAAGGGATTTAACTTTATAAGCATAGTAGTCCCTTAAGTTGACAGATGGAACTTCTTTCATGCCATCACCAAAATCACAGCTTCTCATGGCACTCTCTAACTGCTTCTGACGCCTATAGAAGTGGGAGAATTTATTAAAGATCAGTGTAATGGGAAGCACTACCACTAGGATACCAGCTAGGATGCATGCAGATGCTGTCAACTTGCCAGCAGTGCTCCCTGGCACCACATCCCCGTAGCCAACTGTGGTCATGCTAACAGTAGCCCACCACCAACAAGCAGGGATGGTGGCTAACCCCTCATTCTCTTCTTTCTCAATGGTGTAAGCCACTACTGAGAAAATGGAGATGCCAACAGAGAGGTAGAGTAAAAGAAGCCCCACCTCTCTGTAGCTATACTTTAGGGTGGCTCCGAGAGACCTGAGACCTGTGGAGTGTCTAGCAAGCTTTAATATGCGGAAGATCCTCATGAGTCTCAGGACTTGTGCAACTCTGCCTAAATTTGCTAAAGTCGGACTACTTTCCACTACCAAGTTGACAATTAATGTAATATAAAATGGAAGGATAGACATTAGGTCAATCAAATTCAGGGCATGCTTGAAAAATTTTAAAAAGTCAGGAGCTACTGCAAATCTCGCCACCAGTTCAAAAGTGAACCATGCAATACCAAAATGTTCCACGATTTCAAAGCGAGGGTCTTCCTCGGGGTTCCCGTTGCTGTCAACAATCTGAAAGTCTGGGAGGCTGTTCAGGCACATGGTCACAATGGAGCCCAGCACCACCACTATTGAAAGGACACTGAAGATGCGGCTTAAAACTGAGTACCCAGGATTATCCAAAGCAAGCCAGAGCTGCCTCCTGATGTTTCCAAAGGGCTGTTTGTCAAATTTGGAGGCATCATTGTAGAATGCCAAAATCTCATCAAAAGAAGATGTGGTACTTTCCTGGTCACTTTGTTCCTCCCATTTCTCTTGGTCTGGCTCCATTTTCCTCCCATGGTAGCTATAACTGCAGCAGGAGTCTATAAAGAATTCATTGATTCCCCAGTATTCAATCTCCTGGCTGAAAGAAAACACACAGAGTTCGCCCATCACATGGAGCTTGCCAGTGTTATAAAAATGTAGCACGTAAGGAAAGAGCTCGGGGTTCCTGTCAAAATAAAATTCATTCTTGGTGTCATCATAGTCATCACAAAGCTCCAGTATCGACTCCTTTGAGTGGCAGCTCAGCAATTTGCCCAGCCTGGTCTCGGGGAACCTTAATAATGTGTTGGATCTCATCTTTTTCTTAAAGCCTCCAACGTTGATGCTGATCTCATTGTCTTCAAAATTCGGTTCAGATAAAGCCCTCAGACTCTGCCCTGTCATAGTGAGCTCCTTCCAAAGGTGGGTAGGGAATGAAAACCTAGGATACAATTACACAAAAAGTTGGCAGAATGAACAAATCTACAGCATGTTCACCTATTGATGCTTGCTCGCTTTCTTTCTTTTCTTTCTTTTCTTTCTTTCTTTCTTTCTTTCTTTCTTTCTTTCTTTCTTTCTTTCTTTCTTTCTTTCATTTCTTTCTCTTTCATTCTCTCCTCTCTTTCTTCCCTTCTTTCCTTCTCTCCTTTCCCTTTCCCCCTTTTCTCTCTTTTCCCCCTGTTCACTTGCTTTCCCTCTCTTTTTCTCCCTCTGCCCCCGTTTCTCCCGTTTTTCCCCTTTTCTTTTCTCCCACCTCCCACTGAAGACCTTGAGGGAGGCTCCTTTGTTCCCGCTGCAGGCTCCTGTCCCTCCCCTCGCCCTTCACCTGGGCTGCGGCTGTCGCTCCCACCAACCCCCGTTACTCACGGCCTTTGTGCCACTGGGGCCGCGCGGACCCTTCATTCCCTCCCGCCGCTCCCGGCCCCGCCACACAAGCAGCCCCCGCTGGCCGCCGCCGCCCGGGCTCCCGTCCCACGCCGCGCCTCAGGGGCCGGAGCCCCCGCCTCGACCCACGGGGGACCCGCCCCGCCCGGCTCCGCTGCTCTCCGCGCCCGCCG